>CALQYR020007420.1:1155570-1347058 GCA_943334845.2 Auanema sp. JU1783 | reverse complement strand
GCGTCTAAGAGTAAATGTAAGTATTCAAGTCTTTTCGTTCAAGAATTCAATTGTTACAGCTACTGGTCCCGAGTTGGCCGGAGTTAGCCCTTCTTCTAAGTGCCAGGTACGTGTCTTTCTATTTTCAGGGCTGCAGTGTTCCATACATTTTGAGCGATGTAAGAAACGGGAGGTAGGGCATAAACTTTGTTCGAAGTTATAAGTTAATGTTCAGATGCTGATACCACAGGAGAAGTACACAATATTTCATTAGGAGTATATGCTGATATAAGGTAGGCGAAAACCAATTGTAACCTTCCACCATGCGAGTACGTAGTTCTGATTGTAGTGGTGAAGCCAGTTCAGTATGGGGAATCACCATCTGATTATGGTGAAGAAGGTGACTAATGTGAACTAAGGTAACATAAATATACGCAGATTTTTAAGATAAGAACTAAGAGCTCATTTTAATCGCCATGATTGTTCATGAATAAACTTGGCCTTTGTGCAGTTGAAGTGTCGATTAAGGTAGAAACGATGCAACAAGTATTCAGTTGTTTAGGATCGCTTAAGATAGGTAAGTCATTCTTATTATTCTTCATCATTGTAGTTAAATAGTTCGATCGGTAGTATATTCTCATTTGTTCTTCGAGAAACTCATTTTTTTATCAAGCATAATTGCAACGGTTGCAAGACGACAAAATTGAAAAAAAACAGAGTTATCAGTCTTCATAAGCCATAAGAACGGGTGTAATGGATGAAAAAGAACGTCATGAAACGGAAAAGATTATTTACGAATGAGCAATCCAGAATTTAGATAGCTGAAGTAACTGTTCTCTGGTTCTATAGCACTATACCTCTCGCTTACAAGGCTTGTATCTGGCGACAGTGAAATGCAATAAATGATGCTTATCTAGATCAGTGAACGACTTTTAGAGAAGAGTCAAATGCTTGTTCCTTTGAGGGGGTGATACTCTATTGTTTTCATTGTTCAGTTACTTATTTCTCTGTTCGCTCAAAGAAGTTTTTCAATTTGAAAGTGAGAATTTCGGCTAGCACAAAGCCTTTTTATTTTGTACATCTCTCTTATCATTTAAATTGAGTTCAGATATTTTTGATAATTTTTATTTATTTATTGATAAGCTAACAGTTCTCTCAAATAGATTGATTGGTAAAATAGTTTTCAAATCAGTTGATTGCTTTTTGATGATTCTACTTCTCTATTTCTACTTATCGTATGTTATAACCGATAATCTTCTGCTACGAAAAAAGTAATCATCTGAATTCGAGCACAGCCCCACCATAGATGGATCGTAAACACTCTTAATCTATCTATGATTTTGAATACCATTCCTAGCTATTAGCGGTTGTCGTTTTGTTTTAATCAAATGCAAATCTAAAAAGTCCCCTTCTGGTTTATCTGATTCTTCATATTGCTTTCTCTTTCTCCTCTTTTACTTTCCTATTTCTGTATATGAAAGACGTAGTCGCTGCCTTAACGTGCTGCTTTTCTTTTTCAATTCAACTTTTGAGTGTTCGTCTACTCTTTCAATCATTCCAGGTACTTTTCGATTTCATTTTCTTTCTCTCATTCTCTCACATTAGCCATTCATTCATGTTCAAATAGTGATATCTTGCCATTCCATCTAACGAGTCTTTTCTTTTGACTATTTTGATGATTCTACTACTCAATGTAGCAAATGAATTTGTTTTCCGTTCACTACCCCTTACCGTCTCTAAGCATTTGAATCATGCCTCAAGAAAGTTTTTTTTCTTGTTTTTCTGATCATTTTTCGTTTTTCTCACAACCAAGTTCAACTGATAGATTCCCCTCTCGTTGAAATGCTCTAATCATTGTGACCATTCTCAATTGATATCATTCCTTTTTCCGTTAGCTACACGCTTCACGCTATGGATGGCTTGGGTGCAATACGCAGCATGACGGAACTTCGTTCACGGTTTCAACCCGACAAACTACTCATCTTCGATACTGACTCTATTATGAATATGGTGAACGATGCGGACAACTCAGGTTCGTAACCACTTACCGCTCACCACTTCTAGTTTACCCATTTTTGACATTTTCTTTTTCAAAATTGCTCAACATAAGATACTGTTGTCGTAATCCTTAGATGATGTGAAATTCTGTTTTCTGCAAGTTTTCTATGTTTTCCAAAAAGTTTGGATTAGGATTGCAATAAATTGAGTTTAAATGCGCTAAATGAATGAGTTTGAAGCTTATACCACCAATGTGTAACTGTCTCTCTGTAACTTCGGTACTAACCCTTGTTGAAAATGAGTTTTATTGTAACCATTTATTGTGCTCTCGAATTGTCTAGGATTATCATGCAGTGCTGTCCAGTGTTTCGAAGATTTTCGAGTGGAGAATGCATGCATTACATTTATGGAATATGAGAGAGGGGACAGATGTGATAATCACCGAATGCGAGAGATGGATATGCGAAAGCAATAAGTGTTGAGGAGAATAAAAACAGATTGAGAAATGGGCAAACACATACAAGGATAATAGATATACTCAGTTAAGCTAAAACAGAGAAGGAGATTCATTTCTTTGAAATCAGTTCGAGTTTCATCTATTTAATATGCATTTGCTTCTCAATTATTGTATAACTTCGTGTTTTTGGGAGGAAATATACAATTTGTAGCAGTGACTACTTTCACTTTTACTCTTCAAGCTATCTTTTTTTCTAATTTTTCTTCTATTTTTTTCTGAAATACGAAAAAATGGAGAAACAAGGTAAATGATTCTATTCAATCATCCATAGATAACGTTACATTCCGTTTGTTTTGCTTGTTATAATTCATCTCTTCGTTTTTTAGGTGGCTCCGACACAAGTACATGTACCGAGTTCGCATCATTCACTACGACATCATCGGAATCTGTCAATGCCAAGGTTTTCGATTATCGTGGGGAAAAAGTTGCTGGCTTTGAGATTGATGGAAAACAGATGATCTGTCTTCCACAGGTATGTTTGCTTATCAACAAGAATATGAACTTTCCCTCTAAAGGTATATGAATTGTTTTTAAAAACAATGGTCGGTGGTCTACACACAGTTTATACGAAACTCAGAAGGCTTGATATTTCGCCTCTGATTTGTAATGTTGAACAGGTTAACACTCTCCTGTTCGTTCTTTCATTACAGCATTTTGTACATACAGGTTAGAGCCTTAAGAGGATTTGGAGCTATTCAACCTGGAGTAAATCGATGCAAGCTGATAGATATGATCGATTGCGATAAGCTCTATGACGATTGCACGAATACATGGTAAGAAACTTATATCAAAAAGTGTCGTAACCAACGTTTTAAGTACCAGACCAGGAAGGCCTGCGAAACGTATGTCCATACAACCTGATGACTGGTCTTTACAGCAAAATAAGAAAAATAAACTCGATTCGTCAGGTGTGTTGGGTTGTTGTTTGTTTTCAAAATTGTACATTCTCAGATGACAGCAGTGTAGCTTCTTCAAGTGCAATGACCACCCCATTCATGTTAGGTCATTTTCTTCCCCAACTTACAGCTCAACAACTTCTTCTTCAACATATGCTTGCTCTATCTCAGCAGCAACAACCGCAGGAACAATTACCCGAACCGAAAAAGTCGCAGTGTCAGCATCACATGCCAGAGATATCGCAACCAAACACATCCTACGGAAGTAGAAGCTCTGATGAGATTAGAAATCGTCGTGTGCACGTGATATCCCGCAATGGGATGGCTGAAGAAGATGATCAGGACGATGACGAAGATGAGGGCAGTGAGCCGACTACGTGGTATGTATCTTTTTATTCTTCTAAACAAGCCCAAGTACTCTATAAGACTGGTTTGTGCTGCTTACATATATATATATATATATATATAAATATATATTCAGTCTTATCGACGTATGTTGTATATATATAGAGATAAAGAGACGTAGGAGAGACTATGAAATATCCCAAAAGCTGGTAGTTGATTACCTTTTGTTTGATTTATTTCTATATTACTTGACGGCGGACCTCGTAGAAGAGAAGATTAGGATAAGCTTATACAGGCTAATCCACCAGTGAATCTATGTAATTTTCATAATTTCAATTTGCGATTAGATATTGAGGTACAATAAAGAAAATAGCGAGCAAGACCAAAACGGAATTTAGTTTTCGTAAGTTGTGATAAGAAAATGATGGATATTTTGATTCTATCTCTTCCCATGCTTTGGATTAAGATGGAGAGGTGCGGAAAAATCAAGTAAATCGTTTCTCATCCTCTAACTTCCTATATCCGCAAAATGCAAATTCACTCACTTACAATAAATTGAATGAGTTGGTTATCATTCGTTCTATTCGATATTTTTCGAAAAATACGGTGAAGAGAAGATTAGCTAAGATAAAGCTGATAATCAGTCATTAGCAGAAAACTGAGGGTAGTGTGCTCATTTATAAAACGAGTTTCTTTCACATAACTTCATCGGAATTTTAGCAGAGCATCCTCATTGCTTTTCATTTTACAGCCGAAACGAGCCCGATCGGACAGACCTACTCATGACTGGCCAGTTGAACTGTATCGATGCTGAAGGAGGCAGCTCTACTAATCTTTCGAAAGCGAACACTTCTACTATCTCGAACTCTGAAGGTGGAGATAGTGATGCTCTTGAAAATATGAGCAAGATTGATAGAAGTGTAAGTGTAACAAATGAAATTCTTGTGACGTGACTTTTTAGTTATCGCCTAATCAAAATGTTTTCTCTGATCGGAGCAGTTCTTCGGAGAACAGCCAAAACTCGCCTCCATCTGATCCCGCTTTCAACAAGATAATTAGCCTTATTGACATGGCTTCCGAACATTTCAAACAGCAGAGAGAAGCGTTGAATAAAGAGAAAGGTTGAGAGCATCATCTAGTTCTTAAAACCTAAACAGTTGATTCAGATCACATTGAAGCTGTGAGATTGCAACTGAAACGTTCTGAACAAGACAACTTGAAGCTGGAGTTGAGAGCTGAGAAGAAGAGAAGGAGTATGTGTTTTCAAGAGATCAAAAAGTAGAAAACATTTTCAGATCTATACTTCCGAAGATACTGTAGAATTCGGAAGCAAGTCATAGAATTGAAAGAAGAACTAATCTCTCTGAAGGGAAAGAATGTGACCTAATGATACTTTGAACTCCGGTCATATCATTACTGTTTTTCTTTTTTTTTTGTTAGATTTTCATATCATGACGATGAGCGCTCTTTTTTTTTCTTTTAATGTTTTTTTCGTTCGTTATGTAGACATTATAAGTGACATTTATGGAAACCCTCGAACACCCACCATACATAGATATACATGTCTGGAAAATAATAAAACTTCTATCAAATTTTAGAATCGATATACTCCTGAGTTAATTCTTCGATATCACGGATTTCGAAATTCTATAATCAATAGTCACTAGGAGCTTAGAGCATTAATAAAAACCTTCGTTAATTCACATTCTTGGACTAACGTATTTCGGCTTCCTGCGTATAGCATCTGTTGATCCGGACTACAGCCTAGAGAAATCCATAATCTAAATTAACAAAACCCAGAAATCACCAGGGGGGCTATAGAAAATCAAGCACATGGGATAAGAGACACGTCCATCGGAGTGCTTCCTAGCAAAACTAAGAAGAAGGTAACGAGGCTGTTGCTGAGGTAATTCGTTAGTAATATCATCCAGTTCACAGTCCTAAAAAGCAAACACGGCTTTATCAACCATTATTCTTTATTACTTCAAGATGTTCTTCTAAGACCATCTGCTGACTCTCCTTATCAATTTTCACTAGAAAAAGGTGTGTTGAATCATACACGTCGTTTTTCTGTACCTATTAAAGCGTTCATAACCTGGCTCTTGGAGAAACGGAACTCCTTCAGGCGTTCCTTCAGTTCAGAAGGGATCGCACAAATTTGAAGACTAGCACTCTAAGGAAAAAGATGTTCAGAAGAAGGTCAAAAATACTTACCATCTTTGAATAAGATGTTAAAACCTGAAACTATAGAATTTAATAGTAGTAGGAAGATCAATAGGAGAATATATAAGAAACAAAAATCCTTTAAACAACTGAGAAGAGCAAAAAAAAAATCTTTATTAGCTATTATTACATCTCAATAAAAGTAAAATCTGTTTAACACTCACGAAGTAAGTAATATATGAGAAAATAAGTCAAATGAATTCTGATCCAGCAGGTTTGACGCATCTTGGGAAACTTGGAGTCATTGTATAAATATAACCTGTTACAGGTAATCCCGATTCATTTAATTTTTCCTTGAAGTGTGAACCTCCTAGAACTACAATGTCGAACTCAGTAGGACACATTTCGTATCGAAACAGTGCCGGAGAACTAAGTGAGTCAGGCTCTCCCTCTTTTAAACTGAAATTTGTTTTTGAAACCTTTGTGTCTCAGTTATTACTCACTTAATTTCAAAAAAATTTTGGAAATCGCCAGAAGTATCAATTATTGCCGAATAGGTGACGAGTTTTGCAGTACCGTAAAATCCAGGATCAGCTTGCATGCAGTAGCCTCGTTGCCTATTCAAATCTCAAAACAAACAATAAATTTCAGTATCTTTTTGGAAATTCCCACGTAATCTTTCGGCTTGTTCACTGATCATTCGTCTTATTTCGTAAAGATCAACCAAATCAAATGCAACCCCAGTCTTAGTTTGATGCAGCAGATCCAATCGTATTTGTACATCGTAGATGGGGAACTTCCTAGTTCTTTTCCTAGGATTCAACGGATATAAGTAGTTTGTTTTCAGTGTTTTACAATTTTTCAATATTGACGAGAAAGTTTTTAAACTTCAAGGAAATACCGTCAAAAGCGAAGTAGAAATGCGGCTGAAAGCATATGTAGGCTGTGATGTCAACAACTTAGAACTCACACTCCTCCTCTTAGACGAACTATATACTTCCATAAGATCTCGCAGCATCTTTTCGCTCAAACTTCTAAAAAATATTATAAGAATGCATATTGTTTTGTTATTACATAAGAAAGTTCTGTATACGACTGTGTTTCCTTTTGGATACTTCTGCAACCTCGTAATACACATCCTGAAAAGAGCACTGTTACTTCAACAACCTATCGAGCACTGTTACTTCAACAACCTTTACTTTCGAAGGGTTCCTCGGTAAACCTAGACTAACTAACTTAACTGCCGTTTTGCTTTGAATAGCAACAACCTTCAATCGAGAGAAACTCTGTTGAGATAGTATGATGGTTACCTTCGGATGACGAGTATTGCCGGATAGAAATGGTAGAATTCCTGGACTGTCAAACGTGAAATCTTCGAACTTCCCAGTGATCTAATAAAAACTTCATTTGGGGGTTCATTAGATCTTTTTGCACCTGTATGACTCTCCAACTCCATGGTATAGTACAAGGCTCGTACGAGGGAAACTCAATCAAGAGGGCGAAATTGTAAGAAAGGTACTGCAGGTCTGGTTCACCAAAAAGCAACAGAAAACCGGGTTTGAGGGAAATTAAGGAATAAGTCCCTGGTTGATATCTTAAATCGTTCATCGTAAAAACTATTACTTCGCATTATTTTTTACGGCGGAAAGAGGTGTGGACTGAACTGTAGACGACTATAATCGGCGCTAGTAAAATGCCTGAAAAACAGACGTCAGAATATTGATGCACCGAGCAGTTATATAACGTACGTGGGAACATTTCTCAATGTTGCTGAGCACCAGAGTTCACTTTTGAAATTAAGAATACTATCAAAGCATAAATCAATGTTCTAAATATTTGGTCAAACTTACTGAAAGCATGTTGACACGTCTTGATTCTCTGTGTAGCCGCCGTATAAAATAAGATTATTGGATTGAATGACTCCGCAATGATCAGACAATCGCGGCCCCACATTCCATGTGGTAAACTTAAAGGTATGAATCATACTTGACCAAAACCACAATTTAGTACCTTATTCCAAGTATTATTAAGAGGATTAAACTGATGCATTTCATTTGAACAAAAATCTGTTCGCTTCCTTACTGGTCTTCCTCCGTGTAGAAGTAGAGATTTCTGAATAGTTCAAGTTTAAGAAATAAGAATGATAGTACAACGCACATTGTAAGCCAACATAACAGCTTGATACTTCTTAAGAGGAGGGTCATCTGGTATTGAGGGGAAGATTTTTCTACAGTTCATAGTTGCCTATACAATATTTAGCTTACATAAAATCAAACCCAGATAAAAATACCAAGTCAAGCTTCCACATATCGTTGAACGTATTATCAAGCCCAGGCCGGTTCTCTTCATCTATATTTCTCCCACCAAAAATGTACCTAAGCTTTCCGATTATAACGAACTGAAGAAGGGACTTTACACGGCATTTTCAGAAGGTAAATAAGTCATGCTATGCCCAACTCGATTAGCAATACGATCCCACTCATACTTACCAACATCACGTGACCTGCAGATATCAAATATGAGTTAATGATAGCTGAAAATGACTCACCAATAGAAATTATCAGAAAAAGTTAAAGCTTTATAAAGAATTTCTTTTTTTTCCACTAGTAACTCTTCTATCATGGGATGAGGAACCGCTTTTAAAAAGCTATAACAATCCACTAATCTGAAATATTCCGTCATTAGTGAATTCCTTTTCGACTTATGTCAACTTTAAAAACATGAATATGGTTCTCATAACAGTCTTTGGCATAGAAGTGATGGGGAATGAGTATTTAGCATCATTAGGAGCTGGATCACACCCACTAACTTTATAAGCTGACAGACGCTATCAAATGACAAAGTGTATCAAAACACTTACATCCCCAATTATCTGATTTTTGATAAGTCCATAACTCTTTTGGGTTGTCTTCAGGTCTGTCTAAGAAGGATTCACCTTGTACATGTGGTGCTGGAAACACTCAAAGCAGCAGTATATACAATGAAGCAAATGAATTAAAGCATACCCAGTTCCATAGTTAAACTTTTTATTATTCATATGAGATTATTCTTATAAGGTACTACAAGAAACAAAAGACCATGACATGGTCTTTTGTTTCTTTTAGAATTTCATAAGAGTAATAAAATGTAATTGTGTATGTGCTTTACAGTTAATTTCGGCTGCCAGTCATAAGAATAATAAAATGTCATTGTATGTGTGTTTTACGGGCTCTGTTCTACTTAACCCCCCATTTGCGAGGCTCCGCCCATTAGACTGTGCGCGCAATGTTCATTTTTACTCATACATATAATCATAATTTCTTATTATTTCTTTTTGATTTACATATACAGTTATCGTTGTAATGAAATTTGAAAAAAAGAATTTATAACGTTTTATTTTTTTTATAAGAATTATCTGATTTTCAATCGGTTGAAGAATCATACATAGAAGTTGCAGGTGAGATATTATTAACAATATCACGGAGCGTGCTTCTCACCTGCTCCAAGGCTTCCTCCTTGTCATTGTTGGCCAGTGGACCTGAAAACAAATTAAACAGTATTCAGAAAGTTAAATATAAGAACAACTTGAAATTCTATCATGAATGATGAAGAAAAAATTACCTGCTTTAGCCATGTCAGCGAGGAGGCATGCAATTTTCACTAAATTTGAAAGCCGTTTCAAAATTTTCCGAAAAGATGACCCCTTAACAAATTATTATTCGACATCAAATTTAATTTATATTATGCTGCATACAGCTCTTTAATTAATTTTTTAAAAAATGGAAAAGTAACAACCTCGTTGATCGCGGGCACGGAGATAATCGGCTCCATATTTCCTGGGTCTAAAAGACACTTTTTTAAAACAACACTCAAAATAAGGTCTTTGGTAGCCGAACCTGTCGGACGCAATAACTTTCTCTGAATTTCTTGTACTCCAGTCGAAAGAAACTCCACAACGACATGACGAGTCTCTAAGTCGTCGGAAACGGCACTAAAAATAAAAATTGTTAACCTAGTATCCACCTTTCTACTAGTATGTGTCTCAAATTTACACGAGTTTATTACAAATCTTTACAAAATAAAATTAAACTAATTGACTAAAAATGAGCTGGTCTATTGACAGTAGAAATATAGAATTTTAGTCCAAAAAGGATAATAGTACCAGTTAAAGTCGGGCTGAGACTTCTCTAGCGGGAAGATCTCTCCTTCCTCTCCATACCGCTCGAAACTTACATTTTTGATCTTTCTTTCCATCTACTCCCCTTTCCCATTACCACAATTTTAGGAAAATAAAAACAAAATCAAACTACAGGAGTAGTTTGGGTCCAAAGCGCACGTGAGAAACGTGGGGAACCGCCTGATGATCTACTACTTCAAATCAATAAATATTGATTACAAAACCAATTATCAAAAACTAATTACTAAACAATGTTGAGACTTAATTTGAAATATTTTCTCACTTTTCATGAACTATATTGATTGCTCCTCCAAGCAGATATTGAAAAACACAAGCAACATACTGAATTGTGTTTTCATTACAAATATGAATAGATCCATAACTTTAAAAATATTAGTTATACTTACCGAAACGAATTAAATTTTCATCAAACAAGAAGAACGCGAGCACTAAATCTATGTGACAAAACGGAAATAAATTGTAATCCTGCATTCGAAACAGTGAGCAAAGATTAGTTAATTCCACTTTGCTCGCAAGAAATTAAAGTGGGCATGGTTGGCTTGTTTTTTATTTTAATTTTTCATGTTGTGTTTAATTTTCAGTTTTAATATAAAAATTTCATAGAAATCGTCAAAATATTCAAATAGCTACAACAAGAAGCGTTTTCAGGATACAAGTACTCCTACTGCATGGAGTGCCCACAGGCTGATGAGGTTTTTTTTGCACCGCGACATAGTTTTTACTAATCTCGTATTGATGACTTTCATTTGTATTGAAAAATAAATGGTTAATTAGCATATTGTGCTGGAAAGATCATTAGCATACTCGTGTGATTGCGTGAACACGTGAAACAACCTGTTGAACTCATTTTGATTACACAATTGAGATGATTGGTTGTTTCCCACTGCAAAGTTTAGTTACAAATCAAAGATGAGAAAGCAAATTCTTGCGAGGTGAGTGGTTTTAATTCGTTTTAAGATTAAAGAATCCCACCTAAGCTCTTGGATGAAAAGGCTTATTGTTTTTTTAAATGATATCAAAGTTAGCGCTAGCTGTTAGTTTGTGCATTATCCTCTGGGAGTTGACATTTTGCTTTGACTCCAGAACGTCTAGTTTGGCTTAACACTCATATTCGTCATCTTAGACCCTGGCGTTTTGGCAGTTATAAGAGCTAAAAGAAATAGAAAAGAGTTTTGAGTGGGAAAAAACAAGTTCAGTTTGTTTTTCTCAATACATTGCGGCTAAATTCCGAATGTGTTAAGGTGAGCATAAAAGAATCATGTTACTCATACATGATTCTTGTCGAGATTCATGTCTTAAAGGCAGATCTGTTAGTATAGCCGTAATTTTAACTGCCAGTTTGACTTACTTGTTGTTTGATTGTTAAAGCTCAATTGTTTTTTCTAAAGCAGTACTTACTAGCTTGCAGAGTGAACTTATTTCATATGCTTGTTCACTTGTCTAGCCATGCTCGTCTTCTCGTTTCACATTTTTCTTTTCCTATTAATGGCTAACTACTCTGTTTGGATGTGCTCTTGTTCAGTTGATCTGAAACCCCGATAACTAGCTTTGGGGTGTGCTGTCTTCCATCTTTTTTGCGTGAGGCTTTTCATTCACTCCTTTCAGTCTGATGAGAACTTGCCATTTGAGATGGACATGATAGTTTTCTGCTCTCAAGCCATTTTATGCCGATCTAAAATTGAAGCTTATAGATATTGCAAAGCCTACGACCCTTAAGTGAATTAACTTAACATTATTTGACACAAAATTTTTTGCATTGTTGAATATTGCCAACAACAAGTGATGAAATAGCAATTGCAGCTTTTTACGAGCATTAGTCGTAAGAAATTTGAGAAGACGATATGAATGAAGTGTTTCCACTCTCTTTGTTTTTTTATACTTCAATTTCATTACATATAGTTATATGTATTTATACATATAAAATAGATTCGCATCTCTTCTCAATCAAGAAATGCGAAGAAATGATGTTATTTCCTCATTTCGCTTACTCATGTTATTCCCAAATGATGTCGAGTATGTGATCTTATTATCAGATTTGTCGGATTCTATGAATTCAATGAATATAGTGCGTTACTGCATAGCAATTGATGAGACAATGGTCTTCTTCCGATGTTAGTTCATTGTAATCAATAATCTCAACCTAAGCACTTGATCATGCGAGCTTTATTGATTTGCAATCTAATACAACTTGCTCTGCTATTTTTTTTTGTTGCGTTATACACTGCTCATTCACTTCTATACCAGCATGCTCATTGAACTTTCCATCAACTCGAATATATGAGGTAGTTATCCGCCAGAAAAAAAAACCCTCCGCTCAGAAAATCAACTGACGAGATTGACATAACATATAAGCTTAATGTCCCATTAATTCTTTTTGATGTGTTCCATAGTACTGAAGCTTCATTGTCGATCGTTAAAAAATCGTCAAACCGATAGGTGTTCCTTCAATGTTTTTCTTGGAAACAGCATTACCTACTGATGACCAATGTTTGATAAATAAATAAAAGTAAAAGTTCATTTGAATATTGAAAAGAATAGAAAATTGCAGTTGTGAGAAAGTTGAATAACCAAAATTTCTTCTTTGACTTTAGCTGTCACCATTAGGCTGCGATCTTAAGCTAGTATTTAACAAAGGGGAGAAATGAATGGCACTTCTCAGTCACATATAGGAAGTTAGTAAAGACTGCGAGTTGAGCTTAAAGTCAAGGCAAAAGAGCACCAGGTTCTGTTTGTTTAGTTGTTTTCTTTATATATTCATTATTTTTTATGTTGTTTTTCTATAGTGCATACACTCCTAATATGGGAATCGTAGTCCTGATTTTCTATTCCATGCTAATTCACCAGGCAGCGGCGTAATCCATGATGTGTATTGTCTTGAAATGAATTTTTAATGATTTCAATGCTGACTGCCATCATACCTAGCCATTAATTCTTGATAGTATTGAACGGAAAAATTTGCATTGCAGAAGTCAGCTTCACAGCAATCGTCACAATTGACCTTGTAAAAGAGTGGTTAAGCTGATGCTGCTTCGTATTCTTACCTGATTATGTCCATATCCGTCTGATTCACATAGCTCACTACATCGCTCACCACATCCTCTACTAACTGAGGTGAAGACGGTGTTGATGGTAGTCACGGCTGTCTGAATAACTCAATCTTAATCATGAACTATATCAAAATCATATTATATCTTGTTAATACGGTGTATTAAAGAAGATAATTTTTAAAAAATAGGCACGCCCAGTTTCAGTCTTTTGCCTATCACGTACCACACAGAACTTTTCCCATGGGGCACACGTTTTCGAAGTCTCTTCTGAGTCGAATAAAACCAGTGACTCGTTCGTGCACCAACCGTCATCTCTAAAACAACTTCTCTTCGTCTTTATCTTTTCTTTTCTCTTTTTTTTTCTTTATATGAAAAATCCTTTTTGTTATATTGTTTCATTTAATAAGAAAATTGAAAATGCATAACGTACTTATGATCTAAGTCATAGATTTCATTGTAGGAGAAGGTGCAAGCATAGCATTTGAGAGCATAAGAGCTGCCAATCAACAGTGAGACCAGGATCAGAAGAAAGAAACGGAAGTGAGACTTCAAACATACGGAATTTGGTGTTGTCATCTTTATTTCTAAAATGACATCACGTCGTGTTATTCATAAAGAATCAAGACAATGCTCACAAATTCGTCCTTTTCTGTATGTTGGAGGATTGGCAGGCTTATCTCCTCGAGTTCTCTGTAAGTTTATAACTATTAATACAAAATGGCTATGCTATATAGGTATAAAGATTGAAATACAAGACCAAACTTTAAAAATGAACGTGCACGAATGAGATTTTAGTTTGATAGAAGTTGAAATTCCTGTTTTACTCCTTCCTTCTCTCTTTTTTTTTGTTTACGAACATGGAATAAGGTTGAAATAAGAAATAATTAGAAAAAGAAAACATTCAATACAATAGGTTATGAGTAAGCGAAACAGAAACGTATCTTAGAAGGAGTTTGAATTCGATATGAAGCAAGTTGTATATAAGCAGGAAAAGCGGAAATCCGTCAACCATTTCCGATCAAGCTCACTTACTTAAGTTCATTGGAATGTATAATAGAATTGTCATATTTTGTTTATTTTTTTATAATAATATTTTTTATTATTAATTATTAATTTTTTTGTTTCAGCCAAATTCAGCTGCACTATAAACCTCATTCCTGGTTTTCGTCTTTCTTCTCCTCCACACATGCGTGTAGTGCACATACCATTGATGGATGAAGAGGGAACAGAATTGGGACCATTCTGGACAACAGTGTTTAAGGTACAAGATTTAAACTTGTTTATTAATCATCATTAATATATTAGGAAATAGATGATGCGCGTAAAACTGCAGGAAGATGTCTTCTATTATGTGCCATGGGAATATCACGTTCAGCCACATTTGCCATAGCATATCTGATGTGCATAGAGAAGTGAGGATAGATACTTCTATATGAACTGTAGTACATTCTATATATATATATATGGTTCAGAATGAGTTTACATGATGCTTACAAACATGTTCAACTTTGTCGAAACATAATTTGTCCGAATATTGGCTTTTTTCAACAGATGATTGATTTGGAGACCAAGGTTCGCTCACCCAGTTTTTAGTTTTAGTTTTAAGCAAAATGGAGTCTGAGTGATTGTGATTGTAAAAACTAAAGTCGAATGCACATTTAACACTCTTGAGTGGTCCAATCTATGTGACCTTAGTTGACAAATTGACGCAAAATAGATGGGAATAGGCAGATTTGTCCTATTCCCCTTGTCCCCACGGGAGCCATTTGTAAGTGGCACTGTCTTATAAGCACCCCGACTTCACAATAGATATGAGACACAAAAAGACGACAGAGATTTTCAAAATAAACTTTAAACGTGGGAATAGGAGATTCAAGCATTGAAAAACTTTTTTTCTTGTAATTTCTAAGTGTTTTTCAAAATAAAACGTTATGCTAGAGAAGCTTATGAGCGTGTGTGTGTGTCTATGTGTACACAGATGGAAAGATAACTTTCTCTTTTGAAGATTCGAGGAAAAGCTTCAGTCTCTGTTATTGAACCAATTGCCGGCGTCAAAGTAGCGGATGTCGTTTGGAATGAGCTTTATGAGGTATTTGTGCGTATAGAGAAAGATCAAATTAATTGTTCGATTTTGTAAGGAAATGATGACCAAAATGAATGAGTCGGATAGACATTCATTGCGATCTCTCAACATGAACGTTACGAACGTAAGCTATAAGCATAAAGCTCGATTGAAAGTTTTTTTCTTTTTATAGGGTTGCACTGACACTCGCTCCTTACGATCTCTTAACATGATAGATGAATCGAGAGTTGATGATACATCGAGGTTTGCAATGCTTTCAGTGATGTGTTTGACGAAAAACAATCTTCAGATCATTGGCATCATTTCGGCTGAACGATAACATAGTCGCAACGTCCGCATCAGGTTCTTCTATAGCTGTTGCAAAGGAGGAACCTAAGCTACCTAAAAGTGCTCTTCGTGACAAAAGCAGGGAACGAAAGAAGAAATGGAGAATTTCATTCATTAAAGACTCCTAGAGAAACTTTCTTACAGTAGAGGAACTGCTTTCCTACGGTTCAAGCGTCGATCTGGTTTATTGTGTTATAATGTATAGTTCTTCAATACTCTTGATATTCATTTTGATAAACACTCAAGTGTTCTGTATATTTTCATTAATAGTTTTGTTTTTTTTAAATAAAATTCTACAATCTCCATCTTTCTACAATTCGACTTTCTCTTGGTGAAGCTTTTCACCTTTCTTCGCCTCTTCCTGATGCCAGCCCTAAAGTCGAAGATATCTGAATGTGTATGATGGAATAGTCTACCTGCACATCATCTTCTACTTGCAAAGGCTCAGTTTGCTTGGCTTCTTCGAACTGTGGCGGTCGAAAACCAACCAAATCCAATTGGTCAAGCATTGGAACCTGAAGTACAAGAGGTTTTTTTTGTTCTTTCAATAGAAATTTCTGTAACCATATGCATCCACAATTCGTATTCTGGCAGGTAGTAATTATATCTCCAGTCAGCAATACCACTCTCCTTAATTAGTTTTTAGCTCCTAGCCATTAGTTATAATTAAACATACAGGTAGAATGATGTAATATGGTCTTTTGGATGTATCCATTTGTGGGAAATTTGGATTCTTGGGATCGCAAGAATATTCTGTTGGAGCACTGAATGAATGTTCGTTCAAGATATTGATGATGTCAACAGAACTCTTTTTCAGCAAAACGAGTGAAAAACTGAAGAAGTCGCTTGCAGAAAGCATCAAGTGTATCTGGTGTTCCATCTTGAACACAAGATTTCAGCGGAGTATCAACACCATATTCCATGAGCCATACTTTGTTCTAAGAAAAATAAAGCTTCAGCTCATGTGATGCCATAACTGTTAACCTTATACTCTCGCAAATGGCGAATAAGCATCTCTGTTGGAATATGATAGTCTTTATCGAATAAAATCTGAAAACCACAAATATGATTTGAGAAGTTATCAATTAACAAACTTTTTCCATTTGCTGGAACAGATGATAGGTATCTTTCTTGTCTCCAGTTGAATATACATACTGATGCAAAATCATCCTTCTGACAAGTGGTGCGTTTCTTCAATTTAAACGATTAGAGGTCACAAAGTAATTGGTACTCATACTTGAAAAGTGAATCAGGGATTAAGTTAGCTAAAAACTCCTTGAAAATATTGTAATCAAATTGCTCAGTGAAATCTCTAGGCTCATAAAGATATTCTAAAATAGGAGAGATTAGTTTGATATTCGAATCTCCCAACCTTTTCCGATATGTTTATGTATGCCATAGATGGTAGGTACACTATTTTCTGGGATGAATGTACGAGGACTCCTAAACGGACTACCCAATGGTCTGTATGACACCTACATGTGACAGTGAAGTTTTATAGAATAGTATAAGAACCAACCCAAAGTTCGTGAGCATGGTCTAAGAGATCGTTCAAGGATTTTGTACGTAAACAGTCTAATGATTGCTCTTCTGCTGGTAAATCACACTGAAAAAAAAGATCAAGTACAACATATAAAATTAAGGGTTTGTTAGGAATGCAACCATGTTGTAGCATGTGTGCTGATGATATTTACTGACCGCTGATAATGTTCGAAGATCATGCATGGCTCGCTTTCCATAGTCTTCTCTGTATCGAGTTCTGGTTACACCATTACCGTTGATTTGAATACTTGCCTTAACAGCTGAAACAAATGACTTATAACCTATTCAACAGAAATTCAACACTTACTTATTTGTGGCAGAGCTGAAGCGACAGTCTCTGCCAATGTGTTCTCAGCCCAGATAGTAACATCTCCAACAAGAAACTCATCAGTATCATACAGAAAATTTAAAATTGCTTTGACATCACTGACAGAATAAGGAGCATCATTCAAGGAACCTAATTCGAAACTTAGAGTTAGGTTTGACTTCCGACTTTACCTAGAACACCATCACGCGCACTGGCAACTGCTACGGACAAGTCAGCGGTTACAAGGGAGGATATTTTAGTCTCAGAAACTTCTTCATTAGTAATATGAAGCAAAAGTTTGGTCTTGAACAAAGAATATCCTAATTACTTTTGAAATGGAAAAAGAAGGTTACCTTCTTTCCTTTTAAGAAATTTTCTTTTTTTACAAACATATTCAGATATAAACAATCTTCACTGAGTCCTTCTTCCACACGGAAGTCGATACAGCGATTTCTCCATACTTTATAACTTTTTTCTTTATCAAATTCGACAGGTACGGATTCCTTGAGAAAGAAAGGCATTAATTACATTGCAAACTAAGCCTACTCTGAATCTAAGAGTGTCAACTGGCGGTTTAGCATATGGAACTCCTAACAACGCAACTACATCATTATTCAAACCCTTTCCATTCAAAGCAAAAACGCTACCCACGACGAACAGACAAATGAAAAGGGTTCTCATACCTGAAGAAGAGTAGCATTAAATGTCTTAGTCTTTAATAGTGAGCAGAAACCTCAAAAAGCCGGTACTGGCTTATCAATGTGAACTTATGGGTTTCCTTATCATAGTTTAAGAACACATGCTTTACCATCTGGTCAAACTATTTCAAATAACATACAGAGCTTGATCGAGATATTAGAAACAACTTGTGTTAATGGTTTTGGATATTTAACGCATTTAACATGCAGATTTTAAACGAGCGTTTCAAAGTGTAACTGAGTTATAGGTTCTTGATGGCATTTCATCTTTGTATCACATTATCCGTCCATTTTTAATTTTCTGGGATTCTACTTTTAATGTATAAACATATACAAAACCCTCAACTTTGTTTTTCATTTTATATTTATTTGCCAAAAAGTGATTTAAATTGCGCGCGCCTGGACATAGTTTTGCGTATATTGCGTACTTTTATATAATTATTAGTATACACGGCTTTTCTTTGTGGATCTCGCGTTCTTCATACACATTCTGTTTTTAGAAAATAATTTCGAATTTTTTTTATTCAAAATAGACGTTTTTTTCTATTAATTATTGAAAATTATATTTTTTTGTTAAGCTACTTCGGATTAAACAATGAGTACCAGTAATGTTAAAGATCTAGAAAAAATGACCGTAAGTTTAAAAAGGTTATCTCTCATTGAAAACATTTTTATGTTAGATGGCCCAACTCAAAGAGTCCCTAGCAAAGAAAGGTTTACCAACTGACGGCAAAAAAGCAGTGTTAGTTGATCGTTTAGCTGAAAGCATTAGAAAGGTTTCTTTGAAATTTTTTCTCTAATCAAGCTTCCCGTTTAAGGCAGAAGAAGATGCCATTTTAAACTCCAACATTGATTCAGTTCTTTTGGCCTCAGGTGAATATTGTTTGATGGCCTCCTAGTCATTTTTATAATTTTTTAGATGATATACTCAATTCCGCTTCTGATGTTCTGGGAGATATCTCAGCAGATGCAAAAATAGACGCAGATTCTACTGAACCCACAAAGGAAAAGGTTTTTTGTTGATTATAATGCAACTTTATACTAATTATTATCAGACCAAAGTGCAAGCTCCATCTGAAGAATCCAAGGAAGAACAAAAGAAAAGAGCTCAACGTCTTGGACTTCCTATTGGTGGAGGAGAAAACACCGGAGAAGAAGCCAGAAAACGTAGAGCTGAACGGTATTTGATAGTCTCAAAGAGCTGAAACAACTTTTATCTTCAGCTTTGGACTACCTCTTAATACTGCTAGCCCCGGTGACGCTAAAGCCAAGCGCGCTGAAAGGTAATTGAAAATGAAATATTTGAATGCATTTTCTTCAGATTTGGAACAACTAACAATACCGCTGTCAAGATGGATGATGATACTAAAGAAAAGTTATTGAAAAGAGCTCAACGGTATTTTACAATTGTTAGATATTTCTACGTTTCTAAATTACAGGTTTGGTATACCTGTAAATGCTGAAGGAAAAACTGTTGCTGCTGCTGTAAGTTTCAGAACAGCCTCATCTGTTTAAATGGCCATTTTTTAGGTTGATCCTGATGCTTTGGCTAAGAGAGCCGCACGATTCGGAATGAATCATACCAATGATCAGGTATACCTCTTATCTCATATCACTAACTGACTTGCATTCGTTTCAGAATGAGGCAGCGAAGAAAGCTCGTTTAGAACGTTTTTCCAAGTAATGAAAAGGACCTAATACCCTAATTTATTGATATTGTTATTCGTTCCCCCTTCTGATGTAGAACTTATCTGAAAATGAGGTTGGTTATGAAAACTCACATTCAATTTACTCTGCAAGTAACTTGCTTGTGCTCATCATAGTGTTACTATTCTCCACTATTCGAAACCACATGTGTTCCAGTTCATTATCTCACTGTGCTTTTAGCATTACTGTTCTCATTGTTATTTTCGTTAATAATCTGAAATTGTATAATCTGCACTGTTTAAAATAAACTTTTCAATCTGACAGGCGATCTTCGTTGATTATCCATACGGCATTTCCAATTTATATTTATCAATACAAATATGACTGATTAAAAAGTAAATTCTTCAGTATGAACAGTATTGATTCAGAAATAGAAGCTCTCAAATCTATTTATGAAGAAGAGCTTGAAATTGACCATCAAGAAGATCCGTTGAGTTGTATCCGTTTATCATTAATCATCGAACATTTCAGAAATCAGCCGGTTAGTCTTCATGTTAAAGTTAAACCGAACGAAGAATCTGGAGCTTCCTCTTTCGTCAAAGTCAACTTCATTTTACCCACAAACGTAGACCTTCTTCATATTTTTCCTTCAATGAACTTCTTTGTGTTCAGTATCCCGAAGTTTCGCCGACTATATCAATCACAAACCCCCGTGGAATATCAGATGGAAGTTGTAAGACTTTAATGAGTGATATTGAGAACTTCGTTTCTGAAAGGAGGGGAGATAATATAATTTTCGATGTTCTCCAGGTGATATTCATATGCACAGCTCTTACACTCAATAGTTCTTTCCAGTTATGCGTAGAGTTTTTGGTTGAAAATCAACAAACAGACGAAAGTCTTTGTCTTATTTGTTGGGATCTGTTAAACTTACATCCAGTAACTACCACAGCCTGTGATCATTATTTACACGACCATTGTTTCAAGTTTGCTTCTTTGTTACTTCTCTTCATAACAGTTGTTTTGCAGACGGTATGTTGTTTATCGACAGGAAGACTTGATAAAAGAGTTGGATAAGCTACCAAAGGTTATGCAACATACTATTGAACTGGTATTTCTATATACTCTCAGGTCTTCAAACTAACCCATTACAGACATTACATTGCCCAGTCTGCCGTGAAGTCTTAGATAATAACTTGAATCTGGAGATTCAGAAGTTACCTAAGAGATCTCCGAAAAAGGAAACCACCAAGCATATCTTCGACTTTGATTGGGCCAAGTAGATTCTCATACGTCTAGGACATCTAAATATTTGATTCGTTTCAGATGGAGGGAACAAAGGAAGAAAATGAACGAGCTTTTCATGAGACAGAAAGAAAACGGTGGAATTATCGATGAAGACGAGGAGAAGAAGAAGAACGTGCTGACGGTAACATATCTCGGAGAGAAAAATCAAAAAGTTTCTTATTGCATGCTCAGGCGGAGACATTTGTTGAGATTCCTGTAGCAGCAACGAACGTGGCACAAGCAGACGAAGCCCCTTCTTCTTCATCGTCTGCTGTTAATAATGATACTGTACCGACTAAGAAGCACTATTACGGTAGAAACAACTATCGAGGACGTGGGCAACGTCCAAAATATCCAAGAAATAATTGAGTAATTTGACATAACGTTTCATAAAAATATATAATTTATATTCACATAGATACGTGTATTGGTTTGTAGTTAATATTCACACAGGAAATCATAAATCTTTAACTTATCCATCTTAACTTCATAGAAAAGAACCGCCAAAATGCAAAATCGGCAATTTTTTAAACTAAAGTACTTCCCAGATAACTTATCAGAGCAAAATCTTCAGTCCGTTACAGAACAATGATACTGCATTTTACGATTGAATTGATAGAAGACAAGTCGCAGAAACTCAAGCGCAACTTGAATTAAAAACGTAGCAGCGTTGAGCTTCACTTGACTACTCGAATACATTTCCGCATATAGTTTCTATTTTGGATGTGAGAGGATTGAGTCGACATAGTGATGACTGTATAGTCACGGTCGATGCCCCGGATCAACGCATTGCAAGAACAGTTACATACTAGATAGGATCTCTTATCTACCTCAGATAACGAAGTTGTTTCAGATTCTCAGAAACAGTAACATTCAAAGAAAGTTTTTGCGTCAATATCCTACTTTTCAGAAAAAAAAAAAAGGTTCCTACAGTCACAATTTCTTTTTCACTTCATTACATCTGTCTGTTGAATTAAGTCGTCCACTTTCTCTATTTGCAATTACGGTAATTACCTACGTGCAACGTGAGGAGAGTAAAACAGGCGGAGTAATCCACTATGCAGACTTTTGAGAGACAAACCAAAATCCAAATTTATTAAAACTAAAATATAACTAATGAATTTCCAAAAATCAGATCATGATTCCGTCCACTTTGAAATATGAGCAACCGATGGCAACTGAAAATAGCAATTACTACCTAGTTGTTCAGTTGAACTACTTACCAACTTCTAATAAGATTCCGAAAGTTATGAAAGTTCCAAAGTCATTCTTAACCTTTTCAGCGGCAGCCAACTCGACTTCGGCTCCATTTAAACCTCCAGGGAACATCATGTTTCCGAAAGTCTTAAAAGGTAACAAATTATTCACTGAACCTACGATTTAAAATTAATTTTCATGATATCGTTATGCAAAAATTGAATTGAGCAGAAGAGTACGTAAAGCTAGATGTCGTAATAAACGTAATCTTGCGTATTCAAAATCTTCGTAAAAGTTGCCGAAAAATCGCATTTTCGAGAAAACCATATTTCATTTTTATCTAATTTTGCAGTGAATTTGAATCAGATTCAATTGATAAACTTCTAGGAATTGTCAACTACATTAGGCTATTATAATTTTGTATACTTCGTAAAGCAATTGACATTGTGCGCACAATTTCGTAAGTGCGCCTCAGATCCGGAGGCTTTAGGGATGAAACCACAAATACTTAACGTATGGCAATTCTGATTTTTTGAACAATTTGTTCGGGATATCAGAATCTATCAGTCGATCAAGCCGTAGTTCAATCTGTGTTTAATTTTATCCCAATTTGCATATACTTTTGAATAGTTCTACTACCCACATAACTTTTGAAAAAAAATACGCAAAGTAACTACAACGCGCACAGTTAATCGGGCGGAGCCTAAAAACGAGATGTCCATGAAATCTAAACCAATTTTTGTTTTTTTTTCTTGATTTCACAGTTTCTCATTAGCCATACCGGGCTGTATTTATTGAATTTTCTCAATTTCTCGAATGTGCTTTATAGATGGACGGCGCTGATCCTCAAACTTTACGTTTCTTGCAACAATTACAAGCAGAAACGCAGCGCCAAAAGTTTACTGAGCAGGTAGGACGAAACAAATCAAACCTTTCTATTTTTCATCTGATATAGGTTCATACCCTAACCAGTCGCTGTTGGGATGTTTGTTTCGGAGACTATCGCCCACCTAGCAAGATGGACGGGAAAACTCAGACGTGTATCCAGGTGAAGAAATCTGCGTATTGATTGTTTTTTTCTTCGCTGAGTTCATTAGCAGAGCTTTCTTCTAAATTCATTCTTGATTGCTTTCTAATGAAGCACTTAGTGGAAATGAACAATCAGAAAATCTCTCTTTTTCAATTTCTGACATGCTTTGTTTCAGAACTGTGTTAACCGTATGATTGATGCTGGAAACTATATGGTTGAGCATTTACAGAAGATGGAAGGAGGAAAAGGAATGGTTTAAGACTACTTTTAAAAAACATTTGTTCTTATTACTACGATCTTTCTGAGAATCAATTAAACCTTCGTTATATATGTTAAGGATTTTTCATTGTTACTAGTTTGTTAGACGTTTAGATAAAGAATTAATTACATCGTTTCATTATATACCAGGAAGATGAAGATCTTAAGGTTATATGCCTACTATCTTAATGAACACTTGCTTTTGAATATAAGTCTGCTCTTTAAGATTTTATCACGATGACGACGAAACTGCGAGGTGGACGCCTCGAAGCGGAAGTCGATCGTGCTAGAACTGAGGGAAATTGGAAGAGGTTATCTGAACTCCTTCCCTCTGTTCGCTCAAAGCAATCTGGGATGGATGAAGCTGGGGAATTATTGGAAGCCGAAATAGTATTGGAGACGTTCCTAGAACAGCAAGGAGGTATAAGGTTGAGCCAGGAATGTACGAATAGTTCTCCTTCAGAGGTTTTGAGGCCAAGGAAGGATCACGCTGATGTTTTAAAGCACGCGGAAACACTGTTGTTGAAATGTAACCAAGACAAGACATCTCCTGTTGGTTTAGAAGCTAAGTTATTACTTGCAAAATTGTACTATGCGAGTGCTAATTATGATAAGGTATGTAGGCTTTTAAGTTTCTTAATTTCTTTTCGTTTTACAGTCATTACGCTTAATTGAACAATCTGGAATGGATTCTGGAAGCACGCCTTTTCGCACTCTACGTGTTTTGCGCTTGATTGCTGAAGCTTATGCAATAAAAGGTAATGGGAGTATACTCCTGCTCAACTTAGTCTGTTTGAATAGCACTATGTCTGGAAATCGTGGAAGCTGATGACAAAATCTCTAGAGGAAACAAATCTTATTTTTGTTTTGAAAAAGCCGCCGAACTTACCATCTCTTATGTTTCTGAATTAGAAAAAAGCATTGGGAGCAATAGTAGCAAGAGTAAGCTTTGATGGCAGTTTAAAACCTGTTTTATCGCATCTATATTAGATATTAATCCTCTGACCAGCTCATCAAGTTCTGTCCGTTCACAAAAACAGGAGAGAATCGGAGATTTGTTGGAATGTTGCTTAGAAAGAGTTGCTCAGTTGAGAGTGAAAGACTCATCAGCTGATAAAATAAATGATCCTGACGGAATCGAATGGTTTCCTTATTATCTTCTCGCAACTTCTGAAGATTTCTTTCAGGTATCGGCGAATCATAACATGTTTGGGTGATAAGTCTACTGGCGAACGTTTACAACAAAAGTTGTCTCGCCAATTAGCAGAACTTCTGTTTCGTGTTGTTCCTGCTGATTGCAATGATTCCAGCCAGGTTCTAAGTACAAAGGCTAAAAATTTGAAGTGCTTCTGAGATAGAAGAGACAAACGAAACCCGAAACTTTTCAGCTTCTATGCAGGTTCTCAACGTGCTTACTTTTCACCAGCTTCGCGTACGGAGGAAATCATTTTACTTCTTCTAATCAGTGAGGTGAGATACTTTGTTCTTCCAAACAGGGAAAATCGTATATTTGATTTACATACTTTATTCCTCTCACAATGACTAATACTCGTAAATGTCTGCCATATTAGCAGCAGTTCCGGTTTAGCGGGCGGTCTCTGAACAGTCTATGAGCGAGTCATTCACAATACGCTTGATTTGCTTTGTTTCCATTTTTAGTCAGCTCTTAGTTGTTTCATTAGGTTTCAGCTGAGACAATCTATTCTCACTAACTTGATTTATCATGCCTCTCTTCAATATAAATGGATCGAACGTCAGTTTAGATGATAATCCGTTTCTTTTACGTCATCACAAAGAGAGGGCTGTCGAAGGAGACACGGAGACAGTTGATTTTTCAACTATTCATGATTGTTCATTACCTCCATTGGATACAGAACGTCAACTTCAAAACATTATGGACTGTATTCTGCCTCCTTTAGTCTTCAAATCTGATGAAGACTTTTGGAAACAACGAACATCTACTGCTCCTGTTACGCGCATGGACATGGCAGCTTTAGAAGAAAAGTTTGAGCAAGAGCTTACGTCGCGTGCAGCAAAGCCTTTTGGAATATGTCCAATTCGAAGGCAAATATATGACCAATTGTTTGGTATTCTTTCACATATTGCATTTCCGTATTGTCACTTCAGATGAGTTGATCCGTCAAACAACAGTTTCATGTTCCGAACGTGGTTTGCTTCTCCTTCGAATTCGTAATGAAGTTCGGATGACGTTTCTTGCTTATCAAACCTTACTGGAGAGCTCAATAAGCTATGGACTTCGTAAAGCGTTGTCAGTAGAGAATGATCAATCCAGAGCAGTTTATGAGCGAGATGAAGAAAGGGCCAGAAATTCACAACTCCAATTGAAGTTATAAGCAACAACTCTTTCTTGGAATATCATACCTTTAGGATAGCACAACTCGAACGTCGTGCCGCAGCCGATAAAAATGCCGCTGAGGAAGAACTAGAAATATTGACTCAAAGAATGAAAGAGGACAATGAGCGGCTTTTGGAAGCAAATAAAACATTGAAAAATCAACTACAAACGATTCTACAATTGGATCAGTTGAAGCCTTATGATCATGAAACAACTAAAGCTTTAAAATGAAAATGTGTTTCGCTAGTGAACTATTAGTCAAAATAAAATTGTGTCAAAATATTTGTTCAGTGCTTACGATTAAAATAATCCATCTCTTAGGTTCTGGCCACTAGAGAGGTAGTTCTTAGCCGAAGCGACGATTTAGCAGCTTCAAGACTTCAATCTGTGAGGAATGCAAAATCAGTTTACAATTTGTTGACTTTGGTTTGTAATTAAGCTTTTTCTTTACGTTATTTATTTCCACTGTAGGTTCTATCCACGATTCGGCAATACCACTTGATGTCCGTCATTTTCGAGAGAGCCATGAAGTTTGCTAATGAAGATTCGTATATTTGGTGAGTTTTCTGAAATTGATTTTTATTCATCTAATTTTCAGGCAACAATTTGGTCTTTCTCTGCTTTGCAAAGGAAGATGGTTGAGGGCCGCTAATGTTTTGGATCAGAGTATCCAAGTAGATAGCTCAGAAGCACCTTTACAACATCTACTAGCTTCTCAATTATATATTCATCAATTGGGTCAATTCGATATTGGTATTTTTTCATTTTCCTTCGTTATAATACTACGGATTATAGCTTATCAACACGCTCAAAAGGCCCGAGACTTGTGTTCTAATGCTCATTTCGCTTATCTAAGACCGAGATGCCTTCTAATGGCCGCCCTGGCTCAGAGGTGAGCTTAGTTTGATATATTTTTTTTGAATCAACTGAAAATTTCAGCCTCAAAGCTCAGAACGAAGTTTGCTGGGAAGACAAACGAAAAGGGTTGTTGAAAGCTGTAACCATGTTCGAAGAATGCGTCAATGAGGATCCTCATGACTATCTAAGTCTTTATTATTGCGCCCTGTACCATGCAATCGGTAAATTTAAATCAAGCTTTAGACTAATTCTTCTTCTATTTTTTCAGTACGCGATCTAGATGGCGCTCGTGATCGTTGTGCTCGTTCTCTTGAACGTAACCCTGACCAACCGTCAGCAATAATGCTCCTCGCTCTCATTTTCACTGCTGCTGGAGACTTGAAGGTAGTTACTATGCGAATTGCAGAATTGCATGATTGCTTTCTAGGGAGCCTTAGAGTTGGTGGCTAATGCCCTAAAAGATTTCCCGAGTCACTATGGTCTACTAGTGCTCCGTTTACACATTGAGATCAAGTTTGGGAGAGTGGATGAATCTTTGGAAACATGCACCGCGTTATTAGAGTTCTGGAAGAAAAAAGAATCATCTTTTTATGATGAAGATAAAGTCCAAACAACTTTGAATGCAACTGAGGCTGCCAATCTAATTGGCACTAAAGCGGCAACTCCAGTCGGAGGAAAAGAGCCTAGTGTTGCTGGTTCTCACCACCCTACTTCAATCAGCTTACCGTATACAGCCAGCGTGTTAGGTACTGCTAGTAGCCAAGTTGGACTTGACATTTCCGGTATGTGAAACGCGCAATAACAGTTTATCAACATTCGTTCAGCGGATAGCGGAGTAGCTCAATCAGAAGTTGGCGGCCAATCCAGTAATAGCGATTCGGTCATAGGAGGTTTAGGTAATGGTTTCACATGGTCTAGATTCAGAGCTCAGGTAAATTGAAAAATTTTAACTCCACTAGTAGTTTTTTATAGGCAAATATGTGGATGGCGTTAGCAGAGCTGTTTCTTTCTCAGAATAGAGTCTCGGATGTTGGGCCATGCGTCGAACAAGCTGTTGCTTTGTTCCCACATTCCTACCAAGTTTTGTATTTGAAAGTATATCATCTTTTATCCAAATTGCTCTTCAACCAGACGAGTGTTTCAGGGTAGACTTTTCTCGGTTCGTGCAGACAACAGTGATGATGAACATATAGCATCTCGATTACGAGCAGAAGCAAAAGTAATATCTCTCTCGTCTTCACTGATTTCTATACTGATTTTTTAAGGCAGCCTATTTGTCAGCACTTGCATTGTCACCATCTCATGGTTCCAGCCTACAACATCTAGCAGTTTTGTATGAGAGAGAAGATAATCATAAAATGGCTGAACAATTGTACAGGTGAGAGAAATATTAATACGAGCAAGAAGAGACTATCGAACTGCTCATTCATTCTAATTTCGGGAATTTGTTGAATGTACAACCGTTCGCAGTCAACGAAAAATGAAAAATGAAAAAATATTTAATGCAGTCTCATTATGCAAATTCAGAGAATTGGTTCGAGTAGATCCAATGAACTGCGATGGTTGGCAACAACTAGGTTGTTGTCAGATGAGACGAGGGTTGATGAAAGAAGCTTCTGAGTCGTTAGCTACAGCTGCAAACCTGGATCGATCCACTCCACTTTTACCATTTTCGGCCATACCAATTGTATTTCCTTCAGGGTTTTGAAACAAATACTCATAACAGATTAGTTACTCAATCTGATTGTAAAAATTCATGCTGGGCAATGAGAATATTTTTGTGTAAGCTAATTTGGAATTACTAGAATTTTTCCGCTTTAATCCAAATTAAATTCTGATCTTTTACTACTAGGGTGGGAGTGCATCTCTCCATACAAAGAGAGTGCTCTAGTGGCGTTGTGAAAATGTTGGTAGTTCTATGTGCCAATTTGTATAATTGCCTGTAATCTGTGATGTATAGTAGGTATATAGATAACTTATTAACTATTAAATGTATTTTTCAATAATAAAATTTTTTGTGCATTTCTTAGATCGTAATTCGTACGAGTTTTCACTTCTATGGTTTATTTTGACCTCGATATTCCCCAACATTCCGTAGAGCGATACATGTGCTTATCCTAAGAGTGAGAGAACTTATTTGTTCAGGTTATGGTATCCAGAGTTGAATGCTCTTTCGGTATTAGTTACGTTTGAAAACTTGGAACGACTCGATTTTGATAAATTATTAACCATCAAGTGTATTTTTTTCGAAAATAAAGTCTTTAGTACATTTTTCAGTTCATTATTCAAATGAGTTCTTGCTTCGATGGTTTATTTCGATCTCAATATTCCTTTAAAAGTCTTGGTAGGCTTTTTATTCAATCAGTTTTTTAGTTTCTCCAATGGATCGAGGACAGTTTATCGAAATTGGTAACTTCGATGAAACATCAGTAGATTGTTCCATTGCACCACAGTCTGCAGAACAGTATCTACAACAAGTATGTTCCTTGTTTAGAAATCTGATTAGGATATATGTTCAGGTTATGGTCTCTAGAAATAAATGTCCTCAAGTTGTGCGAGTCAATGTTGATGTAGAAAAGCAGAATGATCCTGTTCCTGAAAGAAAAAAAGTTTTTCCTCCAGGAAAAACTGTCTGAAACATATATTTTATAGACTCCAGATGATTCGAAACGACAAAATTATGAATGGCAGAAGTCGAAGGCAGATGATTTTTCTATAAAAAGAGCTCAATATTGGGAAATGAAACCAACAGTCAAGAAATTACAAATGAAATATCCAAGTCCAGACTCGGAGGAAAAATGGAGAGACTTAATTCTCGAGAAATGTCATCCGGCATTAAGCAGTAAACTAAGTCAATTTCCCAACCATATCTGTACGCCGCCAGCACTGTCTTTGATATGCGGATTAAATTCACCACAAGTAGCTTTAAGTTGATGAAACACAATGTTTTTTTCATTTAAATCCAGGTCAATGCTCTTATTTCCTATATAGTCGAGTGGGCGAATACGGAGAGCCTTACACGTCCCCTAAGAGAATGGTTGTTTGCTTTAATGATAGCTGTTGAATTACCGGTATGTGTTGAGTTTCCAACTCAAAAAACCCATGTTTCAGCTTCTTCATGATGTGGTAGCCTCATTGAGAGATCTCGCCAAAATGTGCAAAGCTTTACGGGCCGAAATTGATAGTGAAAAACTGGACGAAATAAGTGAAATATCCTACTTCGTTGCCATTGTTGGCGTGTTTTTTGAGCAGAAAGATCTGATTGATTGAAAACTTGGTAATCGTTATTCGTACTGTTATTCCAGTAAATATTTGCAAATAATCATATTACTGTTTTTCTTCACGATGAAAAGATGTTTCATGATGTTGTGCAATCCCGCGCAACCGCTCTCTGTTATGCGCAAATCAAAAATGACATCAGGGGTCGCATCAAACCATTATGGACATGAGTAAAACTTTGAAAAGCAAGTTTTCCTGAGTTGCACTGCCGTGAGCACATCTCCAAGATTCCGCTACCAACGCATTTATCCGAAAAATCATGCATTGATTAAGATTGCCACATGGAACTATTCATTCATTCCTGCTACGTTTTTTTGAAAGCTCCAATAATCTCCACTGTTAGAAAGTAAGAGTACTTCGTAAACCTTTGTTCAGTTTTGGAACCGTGCCTGTTTTTACGTTGCTCTGCATTTATTATTACAATGTCTTTGCTATAATGGTTGAAGAGTAGAGATTAAGTGCGAAACATATAGTTGGGAACAGAAAAAACACATCAGTTTCTTTCATTTTCTCGTGAAAAATCAACTTGGAGACTCCAAGTTGAAGTCGCAAAATACGCAATTGGGCGACCGCTGTTAATTCTGATAGCCTTATAACAGCAATGCGCTGAAGTATAACCCATTAAACTTAAGCCGTTATCTGGTCTACAGAGATCCGGTATAATTTAAATTTGAAGATATTCTGATTTCAATAACTCCACTGATCATCGAGCTGTGTAAGCCATCACTCGAATGCTTCTGAATGTTCCCGACTAGTTTCAGTTCTCTTGTAGTTGCATTTAATTCATCTTTTCGTATTGTAAAGAATTCATTGTTTAACATTTTGAAAAATTTATAAGTCTCCCCCTGTTATCTCAAGTTTTTGAACCCTGAAAGGTTTTTTCTCATGATGCAAACACTATTACAGTCTCGAAATCACTTCCAAATATTCCGATGCTCATTTAAACCGAATCCGACGGAATAGTTCCTAAATTTTTCTTAGTTGGATGAAAAAACAATAAAATCAATCCGTTACTTATGTATATTTTTTGAAAAAATTTCATGTGATACAGTGAAAACTATGAAACTTATTGGCCGTCTTAGTTCTCGTTTCTGATCTCATATGAAAAATGTAAATTAATAATGAATTATTACAGGACAGTAACCAATGTCGGAGGCAGAGCAAGTTCAGGAAGTTGATAGCCAAGCTACCGAGCAAATCAAAGAAGTTGAAAGCCAAGCTACCGAGCAAATCACTGAAGATAAGAGCGAGGTGATCAAAACTTAACATAAATTCATATTTTACCAGACACATGTTCATTTTTCTGCCATTTTTAGTTCGATCTTTCAAAATTAAAAGTTTCACAGTTTCTGTCGATGTCAAGTCGCATCGAGTCGATCGAAATCTGTTTGTACTTGCTCATGAGCTTTTGAACCTGACGTTTTCGGAATCTAATTTCTTTGACGGATTGATGAAAAACTCTGAGTCAAAAGAAAGCTTGAACTCATCAACCTTTGGGGAAATGTTCAATTAGATCAAAGTCGACTGAAAATTCATTCGGCGCCCGAGAGTAATTTTTAACTGTTTTGAATCTTCCAGCTGGATATTTTAAAAGATGAAATCAGAAAGTTCTCATTGAATTCATTGAATTCTAGTGTTAAGAATCACGATATGATTCTAACAGCTTTGACAAAAGCAGTTGAAAGAACACCAGGTGAGACATTCTAGAACTATACGTTTCATGCAATTTTCGAGGTTCAGAAATTCCGGAACCTTATCTCAAAGGACTTGTTAAGCTAGTTACAAGTGTTGCCGTTCGTAGGTACAATCAGCCTAAATCTTTCCAAGTAAGTTGAAGAGAGAAGTTTTCATGTCATGGACTTTTTTAGCTTGTATCTCGATTGCTTCAAAGTTTGGCCAAACACGATTCACAGGCTGTCGCTCTAGCTACCTCTACCAGATAATATTTAGTGGGCGTGGCCTCATGCATGCTGTTTAACACTGTTAGGGGCTCGTAGCAGTGCAGACCTGTGTAGGAGAAGATGCGGCTCTGAATTATTCCATATTCTTCTTATTTGTTTATTCGCTATCGTTTTTTGGGTTATGCAATGGGTGGCTTTTCCATCCAAGCATTTTCGTTTTTCATTCTGTTTTCTCTCGTTCTTATGTCTCTGCAATAAATATTTACTCTCCCACCCAATAGAACTCTTGAGCATTGTAAGATTTGAACATCAAGTTGAACTGAGTCGTTAAGGGTTAGTACGAGTTGCCCGAGGACGAGATCCCGAAGATCCGTCATGGCTACTATCGAGTACCTGTCGGAGAGTATTGTATCCCTGTTCCCCGTTCTCCCAAACTTGACGTTAGTTTGAAGTTATTTTCAGATTTAATTTTTTTTCAAGATTGAGTAGAGCTAAAACAGCTATTCATCCTCATAAATGGCTATTGAGCATTTTAACGAAGGATTCGGCTAAGAAACATGCAGTGGTGAGTCAAGAAAAAGTTTCTCATCTGAACCGACTTGCAGCTGTCGGCATTTGCATCACTGAGTTACTATTCTGCTGTTTCTCCTAAGACATTCAAACTGTTCTCTGAACGGTTATCCCGCTCTGCTGAATGTTTTTCTGAAGAATTTATTAAAGAGTCTTTATTAAGTTTGTTCAAAGAGGGTGTTAACGCTGAGAAGCTTTTGTGTCTCATCGTTGCATTTAATGTGAGCTTTCTTCTCTTTATGCTAACACGTAAGACGTTTTCCAGATTCCGGCACTTTCTTCCGTTTTTGTTGAAATATACTCTAAAAGTTGTCTAATCACCAATACAAAACCAACTCAGTTTGTTATTGTAAGTTCTGTTTACATGAGATTCCAACTGGTTTAATTACAGGATCGTTGTGCTTCATTCATTCCTTTGTTAACTGTTCAAGTATTCGAGAATGACTTGTTACCAAACGTTAAAAAATCTTTACTCCGTAGTCCTGAGTTGACTATGTCCGGTAAGCTTCCCATTCTGTTAAGCTATTAATTCTACTTTTTCAGCAATTGTTTGCGTTTTACAGAACGTATCGTTTCCCTTAGATTCGTATGCTGACGATCTTGTCAAAAACATATCATGTATGTTTCTAGTTTTTTTCTGATCTTATGTTACCTCGATTCAAGCGTATTTGGCTTCAACAAATGAGGAGCTCATGGAAAATGCTGTTGAGGCTCTAGTACAGTTGGCAACTTCATCGTCTCCCGCAGCTACTCAAAAAATTGTTAATCGTTTGTTCGATCATATCACTAGTTCGTTTACATCCATCAACTGTGATCAAGTTTCTGAATTTCAGTGGCCAAATCTGCTGAGCAAAGAATTTGTTACTTCAACGGTATTGCTAGGTGTTCTTTGACCAAATCTCCTTCGTCGAGTGAACTAGACAAAGTTGCAAATGATATCATATCGAAAACAGCCAAAACTGACAAATGCAGTATGTTTATATTATCAGATACTATGTTTTATTTCTTCACTTTGTAGCACATGAAGGAACTGTTTCGGCTCAATGGGAAGTTGCCGTTGCTTGGGCGAATCGCTTGACAGAGACATCTCCTCAACTTTCTAACGCTTTCAATGTTCGCTTTTTCTTTCTCTTTTTTTCTTAAGTTTTCTACTTTCAGGAAGCCCCTAAGTTAAATATTGCTGTTAGATCTGTTGGTTACAGGGCCATAGCTAAGATTCTCTCAGCTAGTAAGCTCTTTATTTTGGAATGAACGAAATATGCCCTTCAGGAAATCTTACTACTTTGCCAGCAGATTCGGAGAAGGTGCTGTGGAGTGAGTTACAAAACGCCCAGAAAGAAGCCTTGGATGCCATCGGTCTTTCAACTGTTTTGATCAAAACTAGTGAGAGGGAATCTGCTAACTTGAAGAATGTTTGGGAGAAAATCACGAAGAACGATCAGTTGTTCAAAGACAAATCTCTCTCCTCTATGAACCACAAAGATGGTATTCTTTGGGGAGAGTTGTGTGAAAGATTAATTCTTGACCGGCCTGTATCTGAAGTAAGAAAAAGTCATTTTTTTAATCAGAATTTTCTTGTTCAGAATGATTTCCCTGTTACTGTTTTGCAAGCATTGACGCTTCTTCTTTTCTGGCCCAATTGGGAAGTTAGGAAGCGAGCAAGTTTAGCGCTCGAGAGAATAATCAAAGTCGAAGGTGCTAAGTTCTCAATTGCTTTTATCAAGTCTATGTTCTCTGATATTGTTAAAGAAACTCTTATCCAAGTGAGTTTGATTCTGTTTACACCTATTACAATTCAACGATCAGAATCTTCGCAAGATTACCGAGGTTAAGAGCAAACCCGAATGGACTCCTCCTGGAGAGTGGTATGTTCTTGTAAGTTCAGATTGGCTGTTCGATCTCAATTTCCAAAACTTTTAATAGGCTCTCCGTTTGATTCTCTCTACAGAAACAGGAGATTTGACTGATTTGGCTATACATACTTTACTCTTCTCCGCTCATCCCAAATTAGGTATCACAAATTAAGTTTTCCTTTACCGTCTCCACCTTCAGTTGTGGTTGATGGTTCTGTCTGGCTTCGTTGGATCCACGATTTGGATAGAAATCTTTGGCATTCCTCTAAGCAGTTCCGCGATCAAATTCTTGAAGTTGTGCTTTCTTGCCAGGAAAGACAGATAAGGTAATCAATAGGTCATCTGATTTCACTTTTTTTCATTCAAGAGATAATGCTTTGAACTCTTTGTTCGCCCTGAATATTCCTGAGATCAGAAATAAGCTATGGGATGATATAGAAAAGAAGCTCAGAAGCATCGAAATAGACGAATATATGCAACTTACGGAGAAGAATGTGAACATCTGGAAGTGTCCTGACGGACAACTGTACAATACAGAGGCGCTGGAGTTGTACGTTTACGAAAAACGTTTTATACCTACTTCTTTTTCTCTAATCTTCCAGTGATGAAGGAGAAATGAACCACAATACCAGAAGAGAAAATAAGGGATTGAGTCATAAGGAGCAAGTGGCTGAGATGCAGTTGAGAAGAGAACTGGCAGAAAAAAAACGAAAAGAAGGAAAGCTAACTGCGAAACAGAAGCAGGTCATGGAAAAAGAGTTGGCCAGCGAGAAGGTAGCAACCGTAATAGTAATGTTTTCTAAGCAGTTTAATGTAGGCTGTCCGCGAAGAGATAGATGCTCTTTATAAATCTGCTGAGCCTATCTTAGATCTTGCGAAGGCTTTGGTACAAGCAGATCACGCTGAAGCTTTCCACAGGTTTCTCTCTGATGAAAGTAAATCAATCAATGTTTTGTTCGTTTTAGATCATCCATTCTGTTTGATGTATGCCAACCTTTAACCAAAACTTTCCTTTTGACCAAAGAGGCCACGAGATTGTTCAATGCATATCGCGACGTAGCTTTCCCAGAGTCGGAAGATTATCTTGGAGATCTACTCGGAAACTGTTGGCTCAAAGTGAATGGAAGTCACACTTATGACAATACTTGGATCAGTAGTGACATGGATGATTCTCTCAAAAGATGTTTCAGTCTTCTCAACGAAAGAGCCTTCATTGTCGACACTGGAGATGACGATGATGATGTATGTTTCTCTAAGTTTTGTTGAGCTATATTTTTGAATTTCAGGGTGACTTTGAGATTTTTGACGAAATCGTCGGAGCTCCACAACTCACATTCCTTTACCCGCTTGTAAAAACTCTTCTTCATGGTGATTTCACTGATGATCTGAAAGAAGCAGTTCTTACGCTGCTCCAGAATGCTTTCCATCGTCGGTTCTTGAAGGTACTGGAAACAAACTTTCACTTTTGCTATGTTTCATTCTTGATTACAGGACGATGCAGTCCTCGAGTTGCCCATGCTAGAATATGCTGACCTGCTTCTTGGTTATTATTCTAAAAATTTGACACCAGTTTGTCTGAAAGCCTTAACTCAAGTTGTTAGCTTGGCAAATGAGTCTGAAGATTATGGTCCTCGAGTTGTAGCTTTGGTCCAAGGAGCTTTGAACTATCTTCTCGATTTCAATCCCGATGTTCGTGGCAATGTGTTGAAGGTAACTCGATTCATTCGAAAAGCTGTACAATGTTATTTTTTTAAGCTTTTGTCTGCTCCTAACTTGTTGACTAGACTCGTTCTTGAATCTGAAAACGAAACTTTTGCTATTAATTGTTTGAATCGAATCTTTATTGCCAAATTCGACGATGTCAACGAAGTTTCTGAATGTGCAGCTAATCTTTGGCTGAACTCTAAGTTCAACCTTCGTCCTACAATGGGTCTCCCTCTTATCGGTTTGAAAAATATGAAAGATTCTTGTATGTTTCCATAATTTCAGATGAATGTGTTTCACCTATTTCATTCATCAGAAGCTCAGCTGCTAAAGCAGTGTTCGAATATTTGGAAGAATTGCCAGATGAAACTGAAACTGTTCTACAGAAGCTCGAAGATAATTATCGTGATCTATTCCAAGTTAGAGAAGCCATTTATGATGAAGTTGGAAGAATGCAGAGAGGCTCTGTCGATGAATGGGAAAGAAGGTTGTGATGTTTCCTCCTTCAACACTGACGTTTTGAATTGCAGAAGCGGAGTTGGAGAGACCTTAGAGTTTGTTGCTCGTCTAGTCCCTGAAAACTTGGCTGAAAAACTTGTCAGAATCGTAAGTTTAGTTTCGAAAGGCTCTTTATTTTTTTCATTTCTTACAACTAGGTTGCTCCTATGGCGTTAACCGATACCAAAACTGCATGCAGATATGCCATGACTGATGCTGCCGTTGAAACCATTCGTCGTCACGGAAACTATCTTCTTCCCACTCTTCTGCCTTACTTAGGTTTTTTTTTAATTAATAATTTATCTTATGTCTATTGTGTAGAGGAAATGTCTGATAACACCCCTTCCGGGGCTGAGCATGATAATATGAGAGAAGGACTTGTCGTATTGCTTGGAACTGCAGCCCAATTCTTGGAACCTTCTTCCGTGAAAGTCAAAGCCATTGTTGGCAGACTTCTGGAAGTTCTCAATACACCCAGTCAAGTTGTATGTTTTTTTTGTTTTCAAGATTAGATCTGGTAAACTTCCTCAATTAGGTGCAAGAATCGGTTTCCAAATGTTTGTCTCATCTCGTACCCGCTATCAGAGATGATTACAAGAAAATTGTATCGAAGCTTCAGTATTTGGCTATGAATGCAGAAACTTACGGAGAGAGAAGAGGAGCTGCCTATGGTATTGGTGGACTTATCAAGGGAGCGGGTCTCTACTCGATCGATGTAAATTGCGACTGCTCAGTTCTTAGAAAATTTTTCAATTTCTAGAGTACTGATCTCATTCCTGCGACATTCACAGCAATCACGGATAAAAAGAACTGGAAGTCCAGAGAAGGAAGTTTGCTCATTCTCGAAATTCTGTGCACGTAAGCAAATCATTTACTTCATCATCTATCTTTTTCGCGCAGATCTTGCGGAGTACCTGCTGAGCCTTTCATGGTGAAAGTACTTCCAAACCTTCTTCTGTGTTACGGAGATAATGATGAGAATGTGAGGAGAGCAGCTGAAGACACTGCTAAAGCTATGATGTCTGTCATGTCTCGTTTCGGAACTAAACTGATCCTTCCTATGTTAACAAAGGCTCTTGATGATGATTCTTGGAGAACAAAATGTGCTGCGGTATTGCAAAAACAGAAACGTGTGGATTCTCTTCTATTTTTCTAGACTGAGCTCCTTGGAAATATGGCCTTCTTGGCACCTAAACAACTTTCATCGTGTCTCCCAAGTATTGTACCAAAGCTTATTGAAGTATTAGCCGACTCTTCTTCTAAGGTTGACCACCAATTTCTCAATAGCTAACTAGGCACTTTTAGGTTCAAAAGAGTGGTGAGAAAGCTCTCAGAAACATTGCTCGTGTTATTCGTAATCCTGAAATTCTCGGTGTCACTAATCATATCATGTTGGGACTACTTGATCCCGCGAATAAAACCAGCATTGCCTTGCAGGTACTGTGGAAATAATAGTTTTTCGTTTTAAATATATGAATTCAGGCTGTTCTGAACACTAAGTTCATCCATTACATTGATGCTGCTTCTCTTGCGCTTCTTATGCCAATTGCTAAAAGAGCATTCGAAGATAGAAACAGTGAAACAAGAAGATTTGCAGCTCAAATTATTGCTAACATCTACAATCTTACTGATCATAAGGTTATATTTACTGCGTAATTTCAATACAATTATGGGTCTTGCAGGATATGGAACCATATTTGACCGATTTAGTCCCAGGTTTGCAAAAATCCATCTTGGATCCCGTGCCTGAGATTCGTTCTGTGGCTGCCAAAGCTCTTGGAGCCATTGTATCGAAATCTACAGGAGCTACCAATGAGCGTCTCCGCACAACAATTATACCTTGGCTCAAGGATAAATTGGTAAGTGATAAAAGCATATACTTGTATCATTATTGCATTCTTCTACAGGTTTGTCCTCAATCCACTGTTGATCGTTCTGGAGCTGCTCAAGGTCTTGCTGAAGTTTTGGCTGGTGTGGGAACAGATCAACTCGACTATGTTATGCCAGAGATTATTGAAGCTACTGAAAGCACAGAGGTACAATTCAGATTTATTCGTTACTCAGAGGGCTTTTAGGTTACTGCGGAGACTCGTGATGGGTACATTCTTATGTATATCTATCTTCCAATGGTGTTCAAGGATAAGTTCTTACCTTATCTTCCTAAAGTTGTTCCTCCCATTCTCAAGGCTTTGGCTGATGAGAACGAGTAAGCTTTCAGCTATCTTATCCATTCATCTCTCTTAACGCCAGATATGTTCGCGCTTCTGCATTGAAAGCCGGTCAACGTCTCATTTCTCAATATTGCTCGCAAGCACGTCGTTTACTTCTTCCACAGCTTCAAGTTGCTCTATGTGATGATAATTGGCGTATCAGATATGCTGCTGTCCAACTTATTGGAGATTTCCTTTTCAACATTACTGGTTAATTGTTCATTGGTTCTACATTTATTAATTATTGAATTTAAGGAGTCACTGGAAAATCCTCTACTGCTACAGCTAACGAAGACGATACTATGGGAATGGAACAAGCTGGAAAAACTATTGTGCGCGCACTTGGACAGCAATGTCGCGACAAAGTTATCGCTGGATTATATTTGGCTAGGTAAAATAGTCGGGAAGTACTGCAAACATTTCGATTTAGATCTGATGTATCTCTTACTGTTCGTCAATCTGCTGGCCATGTGTGGAAGATTGTCGTTTCAAATACTCCAAGAACTTTGAAGGAAGTTTTGAAAACACTGTTCGAAATGGTAGGACACTTCCTTTTCCGATATTTTCATTTTTGTTAAGGTTGTCGACGCATTGGCATCAGCCTCAGAGGACCGTCAACAAATGGGTGCTCGTTGTTTAGGAGAGCTGGTTAGAAAGATGGGCGAAAAAGTTATCAGTGAGATTCTCCCTGTTCTGGAAGTTAACCAGAACTCAGAGGAAGTTGAAAAAAGAGTTGGAGTGGCATTGGCCCTTTATGAGATCATTTACAATATGTCCAAGGTTGTGCCTCACTCGTTTTTATTCCACATCGTAGTTCTTTAGGATGTATTGAATCATTATCTCTCCAATCTGGTTCCTTCAGTAAGAAACTGCATTTGTGACGAAGAAGTTGAAGTTCGTCGAGCAGCCGCGAGTACTTTCTCTGTTCTTTACCATGTGAGTGGAATATAAAAGTCACTGGACTGAAGTAATTTACAGACTGTTGGTCATGCTGCCTTGGATGAGATTATTACTCCACTCTTGGAGCAGCTCACACCTGAGCAAGATCATATTTTGGATGGTCTTTGTGAAGTTATGAAGAAAAACAGCAGGTATTTTTTGAATTCTAAGCCTCATTACCTCTACTCCTCAGACAAATGCTTCCATATCTTCTGCCACGCTTAACGAAGCCTCCCATCAACGCTCATGCTTTGTGTAGTCTCGCAGCTGTAGCAGGGGATACTCTTAGTCGACAACTTCCAAGAGTTTTGGATGCTTTACTGGCAGCCTGTGTTAACAACGACCAATACGATCCAGTAAGAATTTCTCTCAACTAAGAGTATATATCCTATGTTTAGATGATTGATCGGTGTGAAAAGGTTGTTATCGCTGTTACCGATGAAGAGGGTGTACCTGTTTTGGCCGAATATCTTCTCGACAAAGCCGCCAAAGGAAATGTACCAGCTATTGTTCTCTTCCATACATTTGTCGATAAGAGTGGAGTGAGTGAAAGGCAGCATTTTTAGAATTTTCATATTGGAATTTAGGTTGATCTTTCTGAACGAGCGGAAGAACTCCTCATTGGTCTTCTTCATCTGTACTCTTCCACAAATCCTCAGATCGTTGATCATGTTATTCACGCTGCCATTAGAATCGCTCAAGGAGTCGATTTACGAGATATGATTGTATGTTCATCATCATTATGTTATATATTTTGCTTTTTCTCTTCAGAATATGCTGCCAAGTATCAAAAAAACTATCCGCTTCATCATGTCTCAGAGTAAGGGCGCGAGTATCCCAGGATTCATGCACTCTAAAGCTATTAATCCCTTATCTAGTATCCTCAAAGAAGGAGTTCTTCAAGGTGACTAATTCCTATATCAGCCGATATAAACTTGCTCTTTAGGTGGAGTTGAAATTAAGGCTTTGGCTGGAGAAACTTTCAGTCAAATTATCACTGTTGCGAATGAGGACGCTTTGAAGCCTCATGTTGTAGGACTTACTGGTCCTTTGATCAGAGTGTTGGGAGACAGATACCCCGCTTCTGTTAAACTTCCAATGCTTGAATGCCTCACAAAACTTTTGTCCAAAGTTGGCAGTTTGCTTCGTCCTTTCATTCCCCAACTTCTATCCACTTTTATTAAATCTCTTCAAGATACTTCCTCACGACCAATCAGATTAGCTGCTGCAGGTGGGCAGAACTACGTTTTTGTTTTCCAATTTTCTTGTCTTAGGAGCTCTTGCGCAGCTCATTAACATTCACATGAAACCAGAAGTTGTGGTGAATGATCTCCTAACACACATCAGCAAGAGTCAAGATCCAATGCTGACGTAAGCATATTCCATTGTTTTGAGCCTTGTATTGTTTTACATTTCAGAGAAACCACACTCGTAGCTGCCCGTAGTTTAATTGCCCCGGCAGCCAAGAAACTTACCCCACCCATAATAGAACTGGGATTGAAGGGATGCTCTAGCATTTTCAATGTAAGTATACTAAACTCCTTTGTTTTTTCACGCTTCGTTGTAGACTGCTATTGAAAACCCATCCGAACTCGATAATAGTTTGACTATATTGTCGGGAGCTCTCTACGGAGAACTCGCTCTGAGAGCTGATGATCCGACTGCAATTGAGCACATTCTATCAGGTTTTTCTATATGAGTTCATATTGGTCATGGACTTTTGCAGAAGTCGCATCGTCATCCAAGCTAAGAAGTCGTCAGGCTTTAGCTGTTGCTTTGGAGCAAATGAGCATTGTTAGTATAACAAAAACTTTCTTTATACCCTCTACTGTTTTCAGAGCGATCCTGCGATCGTTTGGGAAAAATATCCTTCGGTTCGTAACGCTCTCGTTTCTGCCTTCCAAGCCGATACATCAACGGCTAGTTCCTCTATCAAGGCTGCTGCCAGCTTCCTTATTAGGTGAGCACGGGTTTCAGTTGCTTTGTGAAATCTGTTTTTCTTCAGCCAGGGTGAAAACCCAGACAAAGATTTGTTGTCATCTTTCTCAAAGGCCATCAACCATCAAGTTGTGGATGTCCGAAAAATTGCTGCTATCGCTTTAGGCCATGTATTCGCAGAAAGAGAAGGCAATTTCAAGACAGAATATTTGAAGGTAATACAAAAAACATGACCTTTTAAAACCCATTTGTAGACAATTGTACCTCAATTGGTCAATGGATCGAAAGAAAGTAATTCGGCAGTGAGATCAGCTTCTGAGCTCGCTTTACTCTATGCTCTCAATCTGAAGCAGGGTGAAGAGTTCTTCAAGGTGAGTGATGACTTTCCTGTAGCCTTATATTAATTAATTTGTTGCAGAAGTATGCCGATACCCTTGAAGGACCTGCTGCTGGTGTTCTTAATGAATGCCTTCCATGTCTACAACGAGTTATCAAGAACGGAGACACCCATTTGGAAGCTCTCCATAGCATTCTCAGCGTTTAAAGATTTTTAGATACTTATTTTTAGATTTTTTTGAAAATTTATAGAATGTTGTTTGTTGTTGATTATCCTTGTAAGGGTTTTGTTAAAGTTGTTTCAATTTATGAATCGGGGTAATTAAATCATTATCGACTGTCTCTTTTCTATTAACTGTTGGATTTTCCACAAACTATTTGGAACATGCGTATCTCTCACTACTTTACCGCTTCTAGATGTTAGTAGTTAGAAGGGTGGGTGCGAGATGTTTCTCTCAGGCAGCGGTTTTAAGACCAAGAGAGGATTTTACTCCTGTGATAGGTCTAGAGGTTACTTGAAATTACTGTTTTTGCGGAAGTTTGTTTGCAGGTTCACGTACAGCTTAAAACCAAAACAAAATTATTCTCTAGAGCTCCCATAGGAGAAGATGGTGGGCCCAACTCTCGAGTTGCACCTTTTGATATGGCTGAACCAGGCACCTTGCCATTACTCAACAAAGCTGCTGTTTTTGTAAGTTTCTCTTTCTGCACTCGCTTTGAACTGATTGTCTCACTTCCATTAATAGTTTAGTTCTCCCATGTAACTCAAGTGAACTCCCTGCACTTGAAACACATGCACTTTCACGTGAAAAACGTGCAAGTACATCGATTGGCCCGTACTTAAAAACCCAGATGTTTTCCAATCTTCCAATCTTTGAACGTGAGATATTTGCAGCATGCCCTAAGACTGGGTTTGTTAATGAACTGCGAGATACCAGCAAGATGCAGATTTGACAGAAAACATTATTTCTACGCCGATATGCCCGCTGGGTAAGAAATCTAGACACTTAACGTCGTATAAAATCTGCCTAATTAGATATCAAATAACTCAGATGCAGTATCCAATCGCAAAAAATGGAAAGTTTGGGTTTCATGTTTATGACGATGGTCTTGACCCTTATTGGAAAGAAGTTGATATTATTCAACTCCAATTAGAACAGGACAGTGGAAAAACCATTCATGAGGGGAATATCTCGCTGATTGATTTGAATAGAGCTGGAGCTCCTTTAGTAGAAGTTGTCACTGCACCAACCATTTGTAGCTCTATCGAAGCCGTCTGTTTCATCCAACAGTTGAGGCTGCTGCTCATGCATTTCGAGATCTGTGAAGGAGAACTTCATAGTTAGTTTTGTTTTAAATCCTTGTTTTCCCTAATTTGAAGACGTTTGTAGAAGGGCACATTAGAGTGGACGCTAATATTTCTCTCTTTAATGATGGGAAAAATGGGGTACGATGCGAGGTAAACATGGTTCATGAGTTTCATGAGTAGTGTACATCCATTTTCAGGTGAAAAACATGAACAGCATCCGTCATCTCCAGTCAGCTATTGACTATGAAATTAACAGACAGTACCATATTTTATCGAAAGGTGGAATTGTAGAGTATGAGACAAGAGCTTGTGATTCTCATGGGTACAAATTTTTCTGGAAAACAATTGAGAATGCGAACTTTCAGTCGAACTGTGTCTATGAGAGAAAAAGAAGGAGATGTTGATTATAGATTTATGGCTGAACCTAACATCCCTACTGTACATGTGATTTCCGATTATTTCATTGTGAAAAGAACCCTCATGTTTTCAGATTTCACGCGAACATATTCAAAAATGTAAATTTGATTCGTACGACAAGCCTTCATATCAAAAGTTTATCGACCAAGGCTTTGACCCACGATCAGCCATCCATTTCGCAGTTTGCAGAATGTTTCGTTATTCCACTTTTCTATATATTTGCAGGAGAATCCACTTTTATCCAACTTCGCTTCCAACTGTTCACCTTTTTTGGAAGTTCAACCCGAAGTGTTTCTTCATTGGTTGAAACAACTGAAAATTCTGATGCAAAGATCGAAAGCTGTTTATCCTCCTCAAAGGTTCCTATCGTCAACAAGAGCATTTCTTTATATGAAATTTTCAGCAAGTTTTTTGCTTCTCAATTCATGAAAGTAATTGAATTATTGCAATCGAATAGAATTACCCAACTTCGAGCTATTGAGCTAATTAAGGCGTACGCGAACGAAGTTGAAATGCGAGAAACGCTGGAAGTTTGTTCTGACGTCAAATTTGGTCAATTATTTTTTTTTCAGGTAATAAATGAGGAAAACTTTTGGAAAATAACAAAAAATGAAGAAATAGAAAAGATTGTTGATGAGGTTATTAACAAGAACCCGAAAATGTTGGAGAAAATTCGAAATAATCCAAAAAGACACCTATCAAAGCTCAGAAATCTTGTGATCGAAGCAAGTCAAAAACGGATAGAAATAGAGGAAGCTGAGGAGAAGCTCAGACAGAAACTAAAACTAGAATAAAGATTTTTCAAAGTTACTGTTAAAAAAGTTTTTGTAGTAAGCAGTTCAGCTCAAGATTGCCTCCTTCATTGCAGGAGAAGGAAAAAAACAAATATTTCTTCCGCTGACATTAACTGCACGTCATGAAGTTCATCGTTGTTACGAAGAGTTCTGAACATTTCACTCCGTATTGATAGCATCTTCTAGGTTCAATTCGTAACTTGGCTAGTTCCACTTCATCCATCGTTACATCAAGGACAAGAGTTATGTATTTCTAGTGTTCTGGCCCGATACGGAAAAGTTTGGAAGTTATTGGAAGAATCTATGCTGCCGGGTTGTTTAACTATGTAGGCTTTACTGTCAATAACCACCTACACCCCTATTTCCCAACTTCCGAGTTGAATTTTTCTTTAATTTTTAAATGTTTCTGTATATACACATAGGTGGGGGGGGGGGGGGCAGAAAAACTGAAGAGGAAGAAAACATCAGATTGGTGGCTGAAGCGAATGAAAATAAAAAAACAAAAAAAAAAATTTTTTTATGTCAAACCTATAGAATGACAATTTGGAAAATTCGAAAAAGATGACAGCGATGTTAAACTGATAAAGATTGCGTGTTGACGGTTGCCCTAACGGAACTCTCTTTCTTGCTCGTAAAGGGTAAACAGTTAAAGGTCGTATGTTCCTTTCCTTCTGCTAGGAACAACCGCCGACGACTTCAAATTGCCTTTTTTGTAGTTGAAAAGAACACACAAAAATCAAGAACTTGCAAGAAAGAAAGTTGAAGGAAAAACATAGTTTCGGGTTCGTTCAAAGGAACTTACAGGTATTTGGAGTAGCGAGATGAGAGGAGAGGAGGGAACAGAGAGAGACATCATTATTACTATCGTTTAGATGGTATTAATAAATATTTTGGTTGTGTGTGTGTGTATGTGTGTATGCGAGTTTGTATGAATCGATAGTCATTCTTTCCAGCAAAGTGAAGCTTTTCAGTTCCATATCATAACATTGACACTTCAAAAGAACTCTCATGTGGGGATAGAGAATAATCATAATTGACACAAAAGAGTGAGCGGAGCAAAAACTGCATGAGAGGTATGGCTATGTGCACATAACTCAGAGTTGTGAGTTCCTTCCAGATCTTGTGCAGGCTGTCTTTTTTCGGACCAGAAACTATTGTAGTTATTTGGTGTGAAACACATATACACAAACACACAAAAAAAACTGCACCATAACCGCAATATCTAAATAAGGAATAGCTACATTATCGATTGATATTGCCATTGTTTATAGAAGTTTTTTTTTCTGAGGTACAACAGACTGAGAGGAGGGGGGGGGGGAAACAGGTCTTAAATGTATTATTTTACGTATTGATGAAGAAGTGAGAGTTTTGTTTTGTTTGATTCCAGCATTTGCTGCACATTTCATCTGGGCAGATGATTTGATTCGTATTCTATTGTGATTGCTGAAAGTTGCACGAAAATGAGAACATATAACCTGTCTAACTCTGTGGCTAATGAGGTAGAAACATGGCAAGTTTGAACATTTTTCCTGATGTATCTTGCGAGCTTTTCGTTTTGTGTTCATTGAGCCAATGGCTTCAATCATTTCCTTATTTAGCTTTTTCCTCCTTTTTTCTTCTCGCAGATGTTCTTGAGGCGGCAAGGATGGATGCGTGATTCCCATGACTATAATGTCCTTCATTGGTATATAACAACGTTTATTTTAATATATATAGAATGTATATTTAACTTCCTCAAACTATTATTTTAGACTAATTTCTAAGTTTATGTAGCTCTCTATCTCAATCTCATAGAAGGGGCGGGATCAGATCCAGGTTTCCTTCTTTCAAGAAATGCTTCATAGACTATGTTGGGCTCTTAGATGGCAGAGAAACAGACAAAAAATAATTCTGCTTTAGAGAACGCAGAGCGAAGACGCATAATGACGACGAGGACGACGACGACGACGTCAACGACGAATAGAATAAGAAAAAGAAAAGAAGAAGAAGACGACTGAGCTCTTCTTCGTTCTCTCTCTTCGTCATAGACAAAGTTCGTGTAGTTCAGTGCTCGAACAAGCCTTCCATTTTTTCTCATAAAAAAGAAATTCATCATCTCACACAGAACGTGAGTTTATATGTTGTGGTTGCCTTAACTGGATGAAGAGAGAGAGAGAGAGAGGGAGAGAGGGAGGGAGCAAGTTCAAACAAAGGATTTTTGAAGTTTCGAAAAGCATTTTTCCATTTTTTTTTCATTTCCTCCCTCATTCTTTCTCTCAATCTCTCTGTTCCAATCCTTATTTATCAGTAAGTTCATATTAAGCTTCTCACAGCATTCGTCTTGGCTTACTGCTTTCAATTTATTTTCTTTTCATTCGGTTTGTTAAAGTTGAAAGTGCATTCTCGTTCAACGCCATCATTTATAATTGTTTCTTTACCTTTTATGTTCATTTCATTTTGATTTCATCAATTGTTCCGCCCTCTCTCGTCTCTTGTTTGAAATTTAATTCAAAAACTTCAAACCATATTTGGCGTAACCCGTTTATTACTTTCTTTTTCTCCCCCCCCTCCTTCCGCCGTCTGTACCATTTGCATTGTTTTATTTTGTTTTTTTTTTTCGTTTTGTTATATTTTCGTGTGCTTCATACAAATTTCTTTTTTACTTTTTTTTTATCAGTTGTTTCGTACTCATCTGACTTTCATATCATCTTCAAAACGTGTTACGTCAGCCTTAATTTATTCTGATTTTCTACGTGATTTCACCGACGTGAGATTTCCATTTCAAATATATGGTGTCGTACAGAACGGTTGTGTTCTATTCATCTCTTTTTCTCTTTCTCTTTTTCTCTCTCTCTATCTATCTCACCTACCACTTCTTGTTCACTCTTTCTCTCTCTATCTATCTCTATCTTTTTTACTCTCTACCTCTCTCTCTCTTTCTTTTTCTATTCAACCTTCATATATTATTCTGCTCACAACTCCAATATATTGTTAATGCACATCACCTTTTTTGTCCTCTACGAACTAAGCATCATGTTGTTTATACAAATTATCCTAAATTCTTCAGCAGTCTTGGCTGATCTTCTTAGAAGCAAGGCGTGTGACTTTGCATTCTCTTGCTCAATGGCTAGTGACCTTCTTTTCAATTTGTTCACAGCCATATTTGGCAATTAACCTGAGCTATGCTTTCAATGGTGTTCACCATGAACTTTTCTTTACGTAAGCCAATTGGAGTTCGATCATCAAGCATATTACATTAATAACTCTTTTTATTTTTTTTATTCTCTCTCTCTCTCTTTCTCGCTCTCTCTGACACACTCTCTCTCTCTCTGTCTTTCTTAGTCGTTTTCAATTTCTACCTTATTTATTGTACTTTCATGAGTAAGATTGTGATGTTTGATTTGGGTGTTCTTAACCGTTTTTCCTGTTTCGTCTTCAATTTATCGTTTACATAGAATTTCAATTTCATTTTGTAATTACAGATGTTTCAATATTCAACTCAAAAACGCATCTGAAATCTCATTGAGATCATCATGCCCGAATCATCATGGTCCAAAGTATCTTTTCGATCCGGCTCAATCCGGAACTCATCACTGTTTCGTTCATCATCACGAAAATCCAGAACTTCTTCACGAAAGGTACGTTCCATTAACTATATAGCATAGCATAGCGTAGCATGTTATAAGCTTTAATGCAAAAGTAGAGTTGATGACATATGGGACTTTTATCTTTATTTGGACGCACATAATGATCTTTTGATTGAAAAATCTTTTTTTTTCTCTGTTGTTGTTATACAGCTGAAAGTACGACATTCACATCTATGGAGATGTTGAAGCTTCATTTGATTTTTGTAGTTTTTCCTTTTCCTCTCATTGTATGAGTAGAGAAGAAGGTTTTTTCCCTCTGTCTCTCTCTGCATCACTCTCTCTCTCTCTGTCTCTCTTTCGGTGTCTCTTTTTTTTGTCAGCTTTTTACCTTATTCGTCCATAATTGGTTGCTTCCGCTATTCATCTCACACCATTCCGTTGCTTACTTGTTGATTTTGATGTGAAAAAACGAAAAAGAGGAGAAGAGAGGAACGTGGGGACGTTATGAAGACAAAGCTATGAATGAGAATTATGAAGAAGTGAAGTTTATTTTAAAGTTCTTCTAGTATTCATGCTCATCATCATCTTTCCATTTGGCTTCTCCTTGTCTTCTTTTTTTTTCTGTCTCTTCTTCTCAGTTGTTTCAAATAAGAAACAGACTTACAATACGAGAGATCATGGCTGAATGAGAGTCATGAGAAGAGAGGGAATTTAGTTAAAGAAATATAAAGAAGGAAAAAGCTCGGAAAAAAACAAGAAAATGATGAGAAAATCAGAGAAAATTCGTTTTGTTCTCTTCAATTATCATAAAACATCTGACATTTGAGAGAGTAAGAGGGAGAGAGGAAGAAAGAAGAAGAGAGGGAGGGAAATGGAGATAGAGAGAGAGAAAGAGAGAAGAGTAAAGGATAGTAAAAATGAAAGATTGAGAAGGAGAGAAGTGATGGAGAAGAGAACGAAAGAGGATAGAAGGGAAAGTAAATGAGTAACAGATAGATGCTTTCATATATAGTTGTAGCTTCATGATGGACAAATAAGGAGAATGTACGAGGGGCTCTTCTTCTCCTCATTCTTGTCACTTCATTTTTATGAAAAGTTTAGGATTGAATGTTGTAGTGTGAAAGCAGCAAAGCTTGTCCTCCCGGTACACATCTGGTTTATGTCCTTTTCCTTGTCGTTCTCTCCTTCCCATGATCCCCCTCTCCTCCCGCCACCACTCCACTTCCCATTAAATCACTTTGAAACTTCAACTGCCATAAGCTTTGTTCTTCGAAGTTTTACAATCAACTTTCAGCCATCTCGGCTTTGAGGTTTGAGCCTCTGCATGTCTGATTAAGGCAATCCAATAAACTCAAAGAAAATGTGCAAAAAATGCTTTTGAGTCTCATTGGCTGTTGTCATGAACGATGAAGTTGACTGCGTAATCTGTCTTTTTCTGCAACTATATGAGGCCAATTCGCGTACATTGCTTACTTCTTCCTTTCTTCCTCCTCTTCTGCGTCTTGTTCTTCGTCTTCTCCTTCCAAACTTTTTTTTTTTTCACGTCCTGAACTTCAGTTTGCAAAGAATCAGGAAGAGAAATTTGAGTTATAACAGCTTTGTGCACGCGTAAAGCTCAAATCATATGCTAATGAGGAGGAAAGAATGAAAAGAGCAGACATAGCTAGAGACCCATAACAGTCAATGAATTGATAAATGCAAATGATCAATGCGTTCTATTCGAGCTTCATCGACAGCTTCACCTAGCTGCAAGTAATTCAATCGGAAACGATTAGAAAACTGTTTCTTTTTTCTTTATTTAATTGAACCAAAAAAAAAAGAAGAAGAAGAAGCGAATTTGAATTGTTTTAATCGGTTGAACGACAACAGCAAAAAACGTCTTCGATCAAGTTTCACTAGTTTAACGACGTTCAAGCAGATTATCATCATCATCATCAGCTATAACGTCTGTTACTCCATACGTTCATAATTGAAAATAAAATAAAGACAACGAGAAAAAAAAACAAAAAAGAGAAACGAAAATGATAGAACAGAGACAGACACACTCACTCACTCACTCGCTCACACACATACACACATGTACGTCTCTATCAAATCGAATGATAAAGGAAGCCCAATTGAAATTTGGTCTCACAAAACTCAAGAAAAGCTTATCTGGTTAGGGGGATGGAGGGAAGCTGTTGCAACAATTGGATCATATGTTTGTGCGGGCACGACACGAACATCAAAATCTCATTTTTTTTCTCCCTTTTTTTGGGCTGCAACGACGAAAAGCTTTTCATTCACTTTTCTCTTAAATTTTCTTTTTTTCTCTCTCTTCTCTCTGTTCGACTCTTAAACTGACAGCTCAGACAGCAAGAAAGAAAAGCAAAAGGAGGGAAAGGGGAGAGAAAAAAACAAATCTGGTGGAGTATGATGAATGAATGAAAGATATTTACTGATAATAGCACAGGTTCATATACATAGCCTCAGGGGAGACAAATCTTACAAAGCTGACAATCGTCTAGACAGCCGTATACTAATACATAGTATTCGACTAATTATATGAAAGTTCAGATGTCTTTTATGTTTATTGATTGAATATATACATGTATCTCATCTACTTCCTGAACTTTTTGTATGTTTATGCTTCTTCTGAAACATCATTGAGAAGCGATAAGATCGTCTGCTTCATTCATTCTCTGCTTGCTGTGTCGCCTAATATAGAACAGTTTGAAAAGTAAGGGATAGTGAAGGATAAATAATCAAATTTCCTTTTTCTTCTCTCTTACTTCTCATTCCCCCTTCTTTGCTCTCAACCCTTTCTATTCCCTTCCCTCTCCTTCGTATCTTCGTCCAGCTTTTGCCTTTCAAGTTTCATTCCTATTTGAGAATGAAAATATCTGAATGTAGCTTAGCTATCGTAATGCTACTTCATTTGATCTAAGCATTCGCAAGTTACACCGATAAAACATAGATTTCTATATAAGTTAAGCTTTTTCAATTAATTTGAGTGGAATGTGCTATATGAGCTATAACCAACGACAATCTTTTTATGTTCATTCGTGCTGCAGCAATGCCATGCATAAGGTTGCATAAATTATTCAGAAAATCATCATAAGCAACATAACTATATGTAGCCGTGAAAAGACACGTGAAGCATGCTCTCATCGTGTACGTGAAGCATTCCGGATATGTACGTAGAATTACACGTGGTCGTGTGAACGCCTCAGGGGCATTCGTGTTAATTTGAACTTATTGAGCGGTTGCATTCAGTGTCTCTCAATTAGCATCTTCTTCTTCCTTCTCACCCTGTTACTCTAACGTCTTCTTCGTCTTCTTCTTCTACTGCTGCTGCTGCTGCTATTCAGTAGAGACGGGATACGTGAGTACATGCTGAAGAGTTCATGCTTATTGGATTAAAAGGTTGTCGAATGGAGGGAATAAGGTGGATTTTGAAGATGAAAAGCTGTCTCGTCTAATTGCTTTGATGATGATAGAATAACATGAAACCAATGTAAACTTATTCAAACTAACATTATCTAACTATACATACATATAGTTAAGAGAACAAAAATCTCTAAAAATAAAGAAAAAAAAAGAGAAAAACGAAGAAGAAGACGATGAAGAAAGTTCGAATGTATTGTTTAACAAAGCCATTTGAAATAAAATTTTCCAATAACTTTTCAAACATCCTTTTTGATACTTTGAATGAGAATTTCCAAGTTGGCAAGCAAGCAAGAAGCATTATGGGAAGTTTTATCTGTTCAAATGATTGAAATACAAGCAATTCAATTGACCTTTTATGGTTTCTTATGGTAATGCTGAGCTTCTTCCTCTTACCAAGAGTGGGAACTCTTTCCAATTTCATTTCACTTCTCTCTCTCTCTCTCTATCTCTTTCTATCAACTTCCACCCCCATTCCCCCTCCTTCTCTCCCTCTCTCTCTCTATACTCCCTTACTCTGTCTGTCATTGGCATTTTGTAAAAATAAGAATAAAATGAGGGAACAGTTAAAGGATTAAAAGAGAAAGTTTTTCTAACAAGCCGAAAAAAAATTTTTTTTCCCCTGTTGTTATGATCATCAAGGGCAACGATGGGACTGTCAGATTCAGCAGCAGCAGCAGCAGCAGCAGCAGTAGTAGTAGCAGCAACAGCAGTAGCAGCAGCGCCAGCAGCAGCTTTATCATTTCATTCAGGAAAATGATGAAATTCATTTTATATTTTGTTTCTGTAGACATGCGAAAACCATAAAAGGAAATGAAATTACGGATGTAATGAATGGAGAAAAGAAATCTTTTTTATTATTTTTCATACGATGAGATGGCGTATGAATTGCTTTGAGGATTATCTTTTAGAGAGAGAAGTTGTTTAATTGTGGATTACGTATACAACTTGTCTCTCTCTCTCTCTCTCTTTCTCTCTTTACACCTCTCCTCTCTCTATATCAATCTCTCTCTACATCTCTCTTTATTGAGAATTCACGTGTTTTTTTTCTGTAAAAAGAGAAAATACAAAAAAAAATAAAATAAATTGGGAAAAGCTTTAGACGAAGCTATTAGGAAATAGCATAGTTAAGCTTTGTTATTGTTAACTATTACTTTATGTAGTTAATAAAGATGAGAGGAAGAAAATGATTGGAATCATCAGATTTCACGTTCATCTTGATCCCATATCCGCTTATTCAGATCGGAAATGATGTTAATATAGCCTTATAAGGAAGTATTATACAACCAACAGTCGTTAACTATACCCTCCCACCTATCGCATATAGTTAGTAAGTAACTGAGAGATAATAGAGAATGTAAAGAAGCATTTACTGTCTCATCCTATAGCAACTTGAATCTATAAACACGTAAGATGTATGTTATTCAAACTATATGATATAATAATATGATTGAGTAGATTTTACGTGAAATACGTGAACAACCGTTTGACGTCATCCGTTTTTCATTTCTGATATGATTGATGTAGATGAGCGGTTGGTCATCTTCATCATCTTTCGTTTTGTTTTTGAGTCTTCGTTTGATCTCATTCTCCATCCATCTATTTCTCACTCTCTCTTTCTCATTCTCCCTCTCTCTCTCTAGGTTAAGGATAACCCTTCCACTTCTAATTATCATCTGAGAAGATTTTTCTTTCCTTTTTTTTTATTTTTTTTCTATTTTGAGATTGTTTATAAACATGTGAATGTTATTCTTCTCCAATTAAAGACTTCAATGTTCTGAGACATAAAAGAAATGTATTTGACATCTACATATCAAATACATTTCATGTTTTTATGTTTTGTTAACGCGCTTTTGCCAGCTTCTGCCTTCTTCATCATCATCACACACACACACACATACTTCTCCTATCCACCTTACTCTCATTTGAAAAGAGAAAAAACTATTTTATTCTTCTCTAACCAAGCTTAACGACAGTTTGAGTAACTTTGGTTTTTACTAACTTGACTTGACTTGACTGACTGACTGACTTGACTGACTACGCACGGACTCTGGCTGGGTGGGTGATTTCATTCTCGATAGGAGTCGTTTATAGTTAAACAAACAATTAATTAATAGTTAACAACGAGTGTAAATCCTATTACTCTCATTTGAGATCATAAACTGATGAGATTGCTTTAGTTCGCTTTTAAAACAATTCGTCCTTCTTCGTCCTTCTTCTTCTGCTTCTTCCTCTTCATCTACTTGCTTCATCCACACCATTTGCCATTTTCGTTCAGCCATTTTTCTTGTGCTGCTACTCTTCTTTCCATACTTTAAGAGAGGAAGTAAGAAAGAGATAGAAAGAGCAAGCCACATATACACATGAACTTCTGATGCTTCTTGTGATGTGGTTGGTGTACATCCATTGACGAGCTACAAGCTCTTCGATTTTTTCTTTTTTGTCAATTTTAACTCTGAATTTTCCTCAATAATTGCCATGAATGTTGGGATATGTTCATGATTTATATCGTATAGTTAACATTCTATCTAACTATATATAATACTTTCTTACTATACTATTATATAGTTATATATATGAAGATAGATAAGAAACGATAAAAATTTATTTCATTTTCGTTCAATGTTTGAAAAATGATTGCCCCTAAGGGCACATAGTATATGAGTTGAAGAATGAGAAGAAGAAGAAGGTGAGGCGCAAAGGCGATATAAGCATTTCGTGGTTACAGTCATTGTGATATACAAAATGATTTTATTGCTTATTGCCATCTTCATATATGTACATATACATATATATCCTTCTTTCTCTCTCTCTCTCTCTCTATCTCTATTACTCTCTTACTCTCTCTTCTATTCTCTCTTTACAGCTTCCATATAGTACATTCAATGATAGTATATAGGCTTGAATGATTGGCGTTACTTGTTTTCTGAATTCATAGCCGTAACTGACTGTGAAAAGCTTTTTTCGTCTTCTTCTTGTGCCTTGTTGTCCATTTGATCATCAAAATATCTCGTTCAATACTATATATAAATATAAATATATTTATAACTATATAAACGTTCACATACATTCCTTCCCTCCATTCCTCTATCTCTCTCTCTCTCTATCTCTCTCTATGTGTTAAACATATTCATTTTTGTGTTTCGTATTGCTGTCGTTGTATTCTTGTTGAAATCCTTTGCTTCATCATCTCACCTTCTTCGGAAGCAGCCATAGCAGAGGACATTTCTTCTTATTTATTCAAAAACGTTATTGTGTCGTTAAAGAAGAAGAACATTAGACGTTTTGAACTCTCATCCCATACACAATGCTCAATATACGACGGATTTCAAATCAATTTACATTACGTGGAGCGAACAAAAAATTTTTTGATGACATCATTAAGCTTGTAAGTTTTAATGAATTTTTACTTTCTTTTCTTTTTTTTTTTTGTATTTTTGTAAATTCTGATTGATACTAACGACGAATTCTTGCTTTTTTGCTTCCGCTTCTGTGTTACCTTTTCCTCGTCTGCCTTCTGCTTCAGCTTCTTCTTGTCCTTCTTCTTCTTCTTCTGCTTCGTCTTCTGATTTTTATCGTTAGACTTCTAGTTTTTCTTTTTTTGTCAAAAAGTCAACAGAACCTTCCTCTCTTCTCTCTCTCTCTTCATCTCACATAGACACACACGCCATAGACTTTCAGACTTTTCTTTTCTTCACTGGGATCCTATTAAGAAGAGAATGAGGGAGAAACAGAGAGAGAGAAAAAGAAAGTACTCAGATGCTTTTCATCTGAATTTTTCTTTTTCTTCTTTTTCTTTTTTTTTTTGATTTCTCTTTGCGTCTCATTTCCCCCCACCCTCTGTATGCTTCGTCGCTCTTTGTAGCGAACTCTCTTGCCTGCTTACCTGTAATTTGATCTTCCTTTATACTTCATTCACATGCGTACACACATTAGCATAAACCCTTTTCACATATTTCACGTGAGTTTTTCATTTTTATTTTTCGAACGACAAAGTGAACGGTTGTAAGCAACTTCCAGACATTTTTCTTAATTTCATCTCTCTATCTCTCTACCTGTTCATATATGGAACTCTTTCTATGCTTCTCTCTCCCTCACTCTCTATACTATACGTATGGTTAAATGTATTTTGACTCAGAAAAAAAAAAGAACGAAATTGTCTTTCCTATTGTGCTGCTGATTGCTTACTTTATATGGTATTATTGCTATGGAGCAAGTAATTTGAATAAACCCTTTTGGGTGATTATATGATAGTCACATAGTATATGAGCTTTAAATAGATATCTCATGTTGTTCAATGCCTATAAATGGAACATCAAATGAGCTTTCTTCTCAAGTACTTGTGTGCTCAAAGCTGATTGACTGACCGATCGAAATGTTCTTTTTCGAGAAAAAGTTTTTTTCTAAGAAGGTATCATTAAGCATATACACATGCTTTCGAATATATGAAGAGAGAGACAGAAATAGAGAGAGAGAGAGAAGAGTAAAGCAATGAGGGTGAGAATGAGAGATCACGATGAAGGTGAAAGAGATTAAGAGAAGTCAATGAGAACTGTATATGGATCATGCAGATCAATTGATATCTTATAGGTGATAAAGTTTATTCAAAGCTTTCTCGAGAATGAAAGAGTAGCTGATTAGAGAGCTGACGAATGAGCTATGATGAAAATCTATTAATAGTTTGATAAGATTCATTGATAACCAATCGTTATACAAAAGACATCATATTTCGGGCGTGATTCTGAGTGCTAGGCATGGATTCCCTGTCATTCTCTCTCTCTCTCTCTTTCTCTCTCTATCTTCAAAACTCTCTCAATCTCTCTTCTCTCTCTTCCTCTTGGAAACTCTCTATTTCTATTACTACCTAATATATCTCTTTATCTTATGCTTCTTCTTCTTCTTCTTTCCGCTACCTCTCTTTATCTCTTTTATTCTCTCTATCTTTCTCTGCTCTCTCTCTATAACTCTCACTCTCTTCAACCACCTGCATCTTTTTTTTCCATTTTTTCTCTTCCTAATCAACCTCAATTCATTCTTTGTTATCACAAATTATTTCTTTTCTCTTTGTCTTCTACAAAATCACTTTTTATCAGAGATTGACATGACGATCGATTACAAGACCACACTCTGTCAACTCCCATTTTTCGAATGAAAATTTTTAAAAATATTTTTGTTTCAGCTCTAACTATCTATCTCATTTGCATAAATTTTAAGTGAATTTAGCTTACCGAGAGTGTCTGCACAGTGCCTCAGGCACTATTTAAGCTTTGAATTCTCAAATTATTCTTTGACGACTGCCTCCTCTCATATACACTTTCATTTTCTTTTTGTTTCTTTTTTAAGGAAGCACAAGGAGAACACGAAAGCGTAGTAGTAGTTGTAGGAAACAGGAGTTAGAGGAGTAGACGAGGAAGAAGCTGAAGCTGAAGATAATTCATTTTCAAGTTTCACCAAAAAAAAAAACAAAAAAAATTTTTTTTCTGCTTACTGGCATTCTCAGCTTATTACACTATCGTCTCATCTCATTTGCATAAATGGGTCAGAGAGCATATTCGAAGGTGAGAATGAAAGCTTATTTTTCAATTATGATCAATGTTTATAATAATTATTTTAATGGTCAATGTGGATTCATTCCACACACACACACACATACAGACACACACAGAGACACACAGACACACTCACACACATCATCATTGTTCCTCGATCTCGTCTTCATTCTCCTTGAGGGTTTAAAAAAAAAAACTTCCAAGCTTAATGGATTGCGGAGACAAAAACATCTCTCCTAAGCTCTTCTCTCTGACTATCTCTTTCTATCTATCTCTCTCTCTCCTTCTCATTCTATTTGTTTCAATCTCTCTCTGTCATTCCATGTTACTTCTTTTCATTGACCTAAGTAATGTCTCTGAGAGCAGATCGTCCAAGAGAACGAAAATGACAGAATGTCGAGTAGTCGTTTCGCCCTCAGGGAGCATTATCACATAACATAATCTGATCATTATTGTTCGTAGTTTAAACGAAAAATCAAAATATCTAAACCTATCATATTCATTTTTCCATTTTGTTTCGAACATCCACAGCCTCACATCATCAGCATCATCAGCATCATCAGCTTTTCTACCTTCCTCTCAGTCAGCCACAGACATCCAACCTAACCAGCCAATTCATTGTCAATTACAAGTAATTTCATTTGAAAAGCTATTTTTTCTTATTTTGTATGGCTTTTTGCGACTTGTTGTCAGATGGTCTTCTCTCCTTTCTTACCTTTCCATCCTTGTCGTCGTCTCTTTCATTCTGCCATTCGACGCTTCTCTTCCCTCTCCCTCCATCTCACCTTCTCTCTCTTCCTCTTTGTAAATCGAAATCTATATTTCAATGAACATTTTTTAATATTTTTTATTGATTTATGTATTTCTTTTCTTTCCTTTTACTTGATCATCTCAGCTTATTCACATTTTATGTTTTGTTTTGCTATTGTCTTTTTCATTTTTTTTTCTCAAAAACTCAACTCTCTCCCTCTCTCTCTCCCTATCTCTCTCTCTCTCTCTTTCTCTCTATATCAATATCTCTTCATTCTTTCTCTCTATTCACTTCTCTCTGTTCTATTTATTTTTCTATAAACCTCTCTTCTAACTCTCATTTCTCCTTTTGCGTTCCTACTCCTCCATCTCTTACCATCACCTCATTATCTGTTACTCTCTTTTTCCTTCTGTTGCAGCTCCTTCTCATCTGCATCATTCTTCCATAAGGCGAGGAAGCTTTCGAAATTTGAATATTTCTTTCCACGTTTTCACGTCCGCCATTCACGTGAATCCAAATTGATTTTGAAACGAAAGAAAAAAATTTTTTTTTTTCATTCAAAATTTGATATATTCGAACTGAACGGTTGCAAGTAGTGTTTTCGTCATTTATTTATTCGTATAGTTTTCATTATTTTCTTTTTTAATCCTTTCTGTCATAAATTCTTCTACAAAGCTTAATCCTTTATGCATTGGCTAGCCTTTCTCGTCTCCCCTTTCACATCTCTTCTACTAGTTATGGACAATACTTAACTTATATGAACTTATGAGATTATCATATCATTCATCATCATTTGCACCCATCCCACTCAAGGCTTTTCCACATCACATCGTCTCATACCAGCTACTTCCTTCTTCTTCTTCTTCTGCTTCTTCTGCTTAAGCTCATTCTTTTTTTTCATTTTTTTCTTCTCCAGTCTCTTCTAATGTTATCATCAACGTAGTAGAGTTCATTATATCTTTCGTTTACCTCCCTTCCTTCATACCATCATTAGTTCGTTCATTCTCATTTACCCCCCTTCCAGTAAGCAACACCACCATCATCATCACAACCACCCTCATCTCTCATCTCTCTAATTACCTTTAGTTGTTGTTTTCTCTCTCTCTCTCTCACTCTCTCTCTCTCATCAACAAACTATTTTTAATTCTAATCGTCTAAACTCTCTATAATCTAAACCCTTTCAATGCTCTTATGTCACCTATTTCTTAAGAGAAGGAGAAGAAAAAGTTTTTTTGTTCAATCAAATTGTATGTTCGATTCCTCTTCTATCTCCTTCTCTCCTCCCTTGCCTCCCTCTCTTTCCCCCTTTTCTTCGTCTTCTCTCCTCTCTCTACCAGTCAAATCCATTGTTTTTCAATCTTTTTCTTTTCTATTTTTATCATTTTTTCATCTATTTTTACTTTTTGTTCATAAAAAAAGCGATTTTCATTTGAATTAGTTTCTCCATTATCATTTCTTCATCATCGTCAGTTGTCTTCTTCGATTCTCTTTCTTCATCAACCAACATTGACGACGATGTCGTTCTTGTCGTTCGTCTTCTATCCTTCTCATCATCATCATCATCATCATTGTCATCTGTCTTGACATTGAATGAATTGAATCTGTTTGATAAAAATGGATAAAAATTGTTTTTTTATACCCAAAATTAGTCATCAAATCATCAGAAATTCTCTGTTAGTACATGTTTTTCTTTATCTTTCATCTCTGTCAACTGTACTTCTCCCCCTCTCTCTCTCCCTCTCTGTCTCTCCTTCTCTCTCCTTCTATTTCTCTGCCTTCAAAGTAAAAAATCTATTTTCCTCTCTTAGATCATTCTCTTTCATCAAGGTTCATATCTCCTTCCTCTCTCGCTATCTCTCTCTCTCTCTCTCTCTTGCAACTCTCCAAATTTACTTTTTTCTCTCTTAACGTACTAAAACAGTTGATATACTCTCTAACTTACTTTCTTTTAAGCCTTTTTTTGCAAAATGAGAAAGCTTCTTCTCTTCATCTCAATCTCTATCTCTTAAGGATTTTCCATTTATGTGCTTTATTTTCTTTCCATTATCTTTCTCATTTTGTGTATGTGTATGTGTTTGTAACTTCTCCTCCATACACAGCCGTTCTCTTCCTATGCTGACGTGAAGACGGTGGGAGTCTGAAAGAATGGCGTAGAGAAGGAGGAGTATAGAATGGTGGGGGAGAGGAGATGGAAAGCTTCAGGATTTCTTAGAATTCAAATGACTTTCAGCTCATTTAAAACTAATTTTTTTTTTCATTCACTTTTCTATTCAAACAATTTTATTAATTTTATTAATTAAAACAACTTATATGACGGTGATTTTTCCCAAAACTCTTCCTCCACGCATCTGATTTGATCCTTGTGGTTTCACCATAATGAGCTTCATTTTCCTAATTTATGTCTCTCTCTCTCTCTCTCTCATTCAACCTACCCTTGTAAGGATTTCTCTCCTTCTCATCATGCGTAAATCTTTCTCGTTCTCTCGTTTTTCTCACTAGGTTACTCTCTTTCTCACATCTTCCCCTCGTTTTTTTTCTGATTTCTCGATCTGCTTTTTTCCGTCTATCTGAGAACGCTGTTTGACCAAAATCTGGATTGTTCGCAACATAGGTTGTGGAGCTCACTTTCTACGTGAATATTAGGTTGAATTCACCTATTCTTTGTTCATTTATTATTCAAAAGAACTTCTGCACAGAGAAGGAGAGAGAGAGAGAGAGAGATGTAGATCGAGGGAGAGAGGTAGAGAAACAGAGAAAAGTTTCTGAATGGAAGACTTTTCCATCAAATATTCCAAAATAAACTAAATGATTTCAAATTCCTTTTTTGGTCTCAAATCTACGTTATACATCTCTCTGTCTAACTCTCTCACGTATCCTCATTCTACCTCTTTTACAAAATCCCTCTCATTTTCATTTTCTTTATGTTATATTTACCTCTTACTTTAACTTTCAATCTCTCTCACTCTCTCTTTTAGTATCTCCCTCATTTTCATTCCATCTACTGCTCAATCTCTTCATCTCTCTCTCTATCTTATTTAGAGTCGGAAATACAAGGAGAGAATTTGTAGTTCTGACTTGTTTTCTTTTTTTTTCTCTCCATTGCTTAAGCTTCGTTTTTCATTCATTTTTTTGGACTCCAATTCGGAGTTGTTAAATAAGAAAATCAAGAAAAGACTCAAAAAGTTTCATTCAACTCTTCTTCCTTTTCCCTCTTCAATGCTTTCATCCCTTCTTCCCCCAATTTCTCTCTCTTTCTTACTGCTCCTCCCTCTCTCTTTCTCTCTCTCTCTTTGATACCCTTCTTCCATCTCCATATCTTATTCTACCCCCCCCCCACACCCCACGTCCCTCTCTCCTTTTTCGTCGAAAGAATATTGTAGTAACTTCTATGTTCTTCTTCTACTACCACCATATTGCCCTTTAAGTTTTCTGTGATTGTCCTTGTTGAGAATACTGCTCAACACTCAGATAACAAATGGATATGAGATCCTTCTCTACAATTTCCATAGCAAAAGTATGTTTGTTAAGACAATCATTCATTTTTTTCTCTTTCATGCAGAACACAACCGGTAACATACATACATCTTCTCCCTTCTACCTACTCCATCTTTCATTCAATCATCCTCTCTCTCTCTCTCTCTCTGTATCTCTCTCTCTCTTTACATTCTATCCGCTTTTAACTTCCTCTTCAATTATTATTTTTGCTTAGGGGGGCTTGACGAAGTGTCATATATAATCACCCTATCATATGTTTTTTTAAAAAGTTTTCTCTCCATCAGATGAAATCAAAATATTTTTGAAGCTTAATCTTCCCTGGACTTCTTTCCTCTTCTGCCACCATCTCTACCTTCTCTCTTCCTCTCTCACTTTCTGTATTTTCATTTCGATTTCACAGATGATTCTTTCTTTCTCTCGCGAATACCTGAGCTGTTTTGTTTTGGCTTATATTGTCTTTCATCTTTCCTCCATTCTCCTTCCCCTCCTCCCCCCCCCACCATGCACACCTCACATTCAGTTTAGATTTACCCTCTTTCTCATTAAACATCCTCATCATGACAACAATCGCGTTAAGACTAATAGGACTGAATAAATTTTGATTGACACCTTCGCAACTGCTGAGAAAAAAATTTTTTTTTTATTCCGATAAGAACAAGAAAGTCTTTAAGTTGTAATGAGAGACTTCAAGTGCGTTCAAACTGATTGAAACTGACATGAGCTCTAAGCTTATCGTCGTCAACCTATTGTCTGATGGCGTTCTTTCAACTCTTCCATCTTGGCTTTAAGCTTTTCTCATTTTATTTTTGCTTTCTCTTTCTTCTGATGAATGATTAGCTATCATGTCTCATATATTTTGTTCAAAGCTGAGTGAAGATTACATGTGATTAAGCTTTCTATTTAAATCCTTACCTGGTCTTCCCAACATTCTCCCTCCCACTCTTTATAGAAATGCCTTTTTAAGACAATTTTCTATCCCACGCTTCATTACTCTCCCTTGTCTGCACTTCATCTCAAAGCTGTTTGATGCTTGAAGAAGCATATACTCACCACTTACCCTCCATACCTCTCTGATGATTTTCTATAAAAGGTAGTTGTCTTTCCTTTCATCTTCATTTTCATTTATCTCCCTCACTCTCTCTCCCTCTCTCTCTCTGCCGTTCTTTCTCTTTTCCATTCCTGCCACCCACTACATCACTATCTTTATCCTCATTTAGCTTTTTGCTCTTATTCTTCACTTTTTCACAAATTTTTTCATCTCACTTTCGCACATCCTACACACTGTCTCGTTCATTCAAATATTTCGCGCGCATCTCAACTTTACATTTCATTTATTCTAATCAAATCATTTCGATAGAAGCTGACGATTTGAACGGTTGTTTTCATTTTTTTTGTTCATCTCTGTCTCTCTCTCTCTCTTACAGCTTTTTCAATTTTTTCTTCCTCTTCTACTAGTCAAGCTTAAGCTTTTAATAGGAGATTTCAATATCCTGATGGCAGTTCTTCCCGTCTCGCTTCAACGTTCATCCTTCTCCCTCTGTCTCCATATTGCGCCTTCTCTCTCTCTCTCACATTCTGCCTCATGTCTTGTTTCAAATAAAAAAAATATCTGTCCGTTTAGTGTGCTTGTTTCTTTTTTGTACAACGAGAGAAAATGAAAAAGTTCCATTGGTCACCTCTATCAGTCATTTTTATGAAAAACGAAAGAGAAATGTTGAATGTTTAAAGATTTCACACAAAGATGTTAAAATGATTTCTTAAAAAGGCCATGCAGATGATCAAACATGAAGACAACAAAAGCCAATTAGTCTTCTATTTTGATTTGTAACACATTTGAGTTCAAATGGATAATGGCTGTCCGAAAGCTAGGAAATCATCTTTTTTTTTTCTTTTTTTTTTTTTTGTTCGTTTTTCTGTTCAACTTTCTAAGACTCAAACTTCACTTTGATTAACGCTTCCAAGAACCATCTGTAACTGAAATGACCGAAGAAATATGAAAATGGATTAAGGGAAACAACTTAAATCAGAGGAAGCTTTGCGTGTTTACAATGCAAACTTTACGAGACTTTTAGGAAGTCTCAATAGAAGATAGAGGGATAGATAGGAACACGGAGAGAGAGAGAGAGAGAGAGAGACAGAGATAGATCATACGAGTTTTGTGTCGTTGATAAAGCAAGAAGAATGCTTGTGCCTTCATTGTATTCTGAAGCCTTCTGTATCTTCCTTCCTCTGTCATTCAGTGATCTCTCTCTCTTCTTGTACTCTCCTGTTTTTCATCCATATTTTGAATGAAAAAAATAGAAGAAGAATAAGAAGAAGAAGCATCATCTTCTACCCCCCCCCCCTCCTCTTCACTTCACTCCGTATCTTTTCTCCCCTGCAACATTCATCTTAAACTTATAATTGTGTGCCATCTGAAGTCATTATGCGGCACATGGCATTACGACGACCTGTGACTCAAATTCGTCTTCTTTCAACTCGAATTGTCAATTATCGGGTCCGTTTAGAGTAATTTTTCGTTACTCATCATCCTATAAATGGTCATCGTTCCTTTTTACCAAAAATCTATAAAACTAGACGTTTTCAACTATTCTCGTAATCAGCTAAATCTCCAATCGAAATGAATTTGCAATCTTCCACTTCAATATAATCAAATAGAAAATTCACAAAAAAAAAGAAAAAGAAAATCTTATTATTTGAATTAACTTTATGCTTTCAGAGCCTCGAAATGGGGCGCACTGATGCGCTCGAACCGTTACGAAGTGCATGGAATCGAGAGCATTTCAGGTACAATCAGACATTTCTAATGTTATATCATATAAAATTAATTTAAGCGATGAAATATTAGAAGCCTTAGATCAGCTAGAAGATGATGAATCTCTAGCTCTTGAAGCTTGTCGAGAAGATAGTCTATATCCCACATATTTTGAACACATTAATTCTGGACGAATGCAGGTAATGATTAATCATTCTCATCTTCTTATTACTAACATGCAACTGTTCCAGTTTGCCCTTCTATTCATTCTATCTTTATGTGCCAGTCAAACAGTTATATTGGGCTTAATGTCAGAATGGATTTTTTGTGCCATCTTGGCTGTGATAGATGTACGTTTGCTACTCTTTCAAATTAAATTTTATATACGATTTATGAATTATAGATATTCATATTATCAATAACAATATTATATAAAGGAAATGCCAAAATACTATCGTCGATAGTGATTATCTGCTGCATTGTATGTTCCTTTCATTATAATTGTTTATTAATATTTTTAATATTAATTAAGGCTTGTGTATTTTGTGCTCCACCAATCTTACATTCATCCTTAACTGTTGTGGTTCTCTTTCTGTGTTATACTTTACTGCCAATTCCATTAGCACTAACTGTAAGTTTCGAAGCTTTTATGAATTTTCTATTGTGCTGAATGCAACCGCTCTCAGCGAAATATTTTTTTCAAAATGGCATTCGCAAAGTTTTCGCGCAGACGTCTGATTCATGCTAATGAAGTCTATGGATCTCCCACATTTCAAATATTCCTTATTGTCGTTATCTCACAACATATTTGTTTCAGTTAGTATCAGCAGTGTTGGTTACATGCATAAGCTTAGTAATCCAACTCGTTCGTGTTTATGATGCTCAAAGTGTAAGTTAGTTCTATCAAATACTTTCATTTATTTTCTTCTTCAGCTTCTTTCCGATGCTCTCCTTTTCCTTGGCGTCAACATTGTGGGCTTTTTTGTTTATTATCCAACAGAACTTGTTCAGAGGAAAACGTTTCGAGAAACGAGGTCTGCAACTGTTCCCTAACATCTGGCTTTATTCAGTTTCATTTTTAGGAAATGTGTCGAAACGCGCATGATGTTAGTGCGAGAGTTGGATAAACAGGAAAAAATTCTTCTATCTGTTCTACCAAAACATATTGCTTATGAAGTTTGTTTTCTTTCTTTTTTGCATTCAATGCATCCAATTCTAAATCGTTTATTTTAAAAAGTATTATTGAATCTTCAGGTTAAACGCGATATGGAATTTGGAGGAAAGACCGATAGACTTTTTCATAAAATTTATATTCGTAAGCATGAGAACATCAGGTAATTATCGTTTCTCGCAAAAATTTTATTTTCTGAATTTTTCAGTATTTTGTTCGCTGACATTTGTGGCTTTACTAATTTGGCTTCCGAATATACAGCAGAAGAATTGGTGTTGATGTTGAATGAGCTGTTTGCTCGTTTCGATCATTTGGCCAACACTCACAATTGTATGAGAATTAAGGTAAATTTGTTTATTGGGAATGAAAATGGAAATGAATATTTCAGATCTTAGGTGATTGTTATTATTGTGTTTGTGGTTTGCCTGATAGCGTGCCTGATCATGCAGCTTGCACCGTTGAAATGGGACTGGACATGATCGAAGCCATCAAGTAGTTTTTTAGTTTTTCGATTCCTTTCTCATTTCTCTTATGCAGGCTCGTAAGAGAAATGACTTTAGTCAATGTGAATATGCGAGTTGGGATTCATTCGGGACGAGCACATTGTGGAGTTTTGGGATTGAAGAAATGGCAGTTTGATGTCTGGTCAGATGATGTAACATTGGCTAATCACATGGAAAGTGGAGGGATTCCAGGGTACCAACTTTCTGCATTTTTTTCTTCGAATCTAGATTTATATTTAGACGAATTCATATAACCAAGCAAACATTAGAAGCCTTACAAGGCGCTTATCATGTAGAAGAGGGCCATGGAAGTGAAAGATCAAAATATTTGGCTGATCATAATGTGGAAACATTTCTGGTTGTTGAAGGAAAGAACCGTCAGCCAACTTCTCATAATCAAGCTAACCCAAATCCTCGTCAAGTATTCATTCTGTCACCATTGATGTTCTAGTTTCAAACTCATTCTAGATTGGTAAAGAATTGCGCTTAACAGGATATGCACCAAGCATTCAACGTGGTCCGAGTTTAAGGTTGTGATCATATGTTTGCCCTTCTTAATCGTGCACTTTTAGACATGCAGTCAAACCAATGAAGCCATTGAAAGACGATGTTGAGTCACATTTGAGTCAGGGAATTCTCGCAATTAACAAAGAATCTTGGAGACAGCAGTATTGTGACAGAGTGACATTGAAATTTAAAGAAGAAAATGTAGAGAAAAAGGTTTTTTTCTACTTTTCAAAGAACAGTAGACCAAATTTGGTTCCTCATTTAGTTCCTGGAAATCAAAGAGTCGGCTCTTCTTATGCAAGTCTGTTGTTACTTGACAGTCTTCATCATCGCCTCTTCTGTTCTGACCATCTCGAGTCTTGGGTACCTTTCCTTTTTTTTCGAATACTTTATTTCTTTCTTTAGAAGTGTTTCTCTTTACATCATTATCTGCACTTGTGTCATCGCCCTTTTTGCTGTTGTCGCCTATGTGGCCACTAAATCTTTCATGGTTTTTATCTATCCCACTTCTACAAAACCTTTCTTTTCTAATTTCAAGCTCCGGAATGCAAAAAGAGGAAGAAAGAAGTTGAACTGTTCGAGACCTTTGCGGATCGCCTGTATTTTCCTTCTTGTCCTCATTTGCAACTCCCTGCTCTTCACGGTATGCTTAGCTCAGAAACTTCTGACTAGTAGCTGTTTCAGACCATATACGATGCTAGTTGTTCGTTGGATTGTTCTGATTCAGAATCTTTCTATGTGTACGAAACAACTTGCTATAACTTTGTCCCGAAAGGAAATGTTGAAGTACGATTCTTATTCAAAATTTTACATTCTATACTGCTTTCAGCTTGTCTTTGAAACTTGTCTTCTTCTCTTATTGGCTACATGTGTATTTCTTGCTTTACTATCTTCTTCAAAGGTATCGGCAATCAAGAAATGAGAAGTTGTACTGTTCTTGTTAAGGTTGCTATGGCTCTCATCCTCTGCATCATTGGTGTCCTGATCATGTGGATTATTCCTTCTGGAAAGCTTCATAATCGCCAATTTCACAACTGGGTTGAGGTTTTATTTTTTTTTCGTTTTTTTAACTGAAGAGTTTACTCGTTCAGCAGAATTCATTAGATTCAGCCAATATGACTTTATCTGATCAATTAACAGCTTATTGCCAGTGAGTTTTTAATCTTGTGGAACATTAGTTTATCAACTATTCAGAAACTATTCGATTGTGGCTGACATGAGAATCTTCTACACTTTGTCTGCAATTTATGTCATTGTTCTCATTTTCATGCAGAGCAGACGTTCAGAGCTTATCTCAAGATATGATTTCCTCTGGAAATTACAGGTAAATCTTAGAGTTACTTCGCGCAAGTTACTTCTGCATCGCAGGCATTGGATGAACAACTGGAGATGAAACGACGTCACACTCAAAATCGAAGTGTTCTCGAGAACATTCTGCCATCACATGTTGCTCGTCATTTCCTTGAAGAGAAAGCTGTTTCTAAAGGAAAAGATTTGTATCATGAGGTGAACATACAAGCTTCTTCTTTGTTGAAACTCTCTTACAGGCTCGAGAAAATGCTTGTATTGCATTCATCACCATCACTGAGTTCAGCGAGTTTTACATCGAGTCTGATGGAAACAACCAAGGAGTTGAATGTTTACGTCTTCTCAATGAAATCATATCTGACTTTGACGAAGTTCGTGGGAAATTTAGTTTGTAAACTCACCAAACTGTTTCAGCTTCTTGATCAAGAAAAGTTCAGTTGTATTGAAAAAATAAAAACAATTTCGACAACGTACATGGCAGCTAGTGGTTTGGCTGGAAGGGTAATATAAATAGCTTCTTGTGTCATACTTACATTTCTTTGAAGACTGACGATAACTCGCATGTCGTTGCCGTAGCTCAGTTCTGCCAACAACTACTTGTGATGATAAAGTCTATCAATGAGCACAGTTTTAATAATTTCAATCTTCGTATCGGTATGCTTATTTTGACTTGTGTTTTCAAGGACAGTTCTATCTGCAGGTATCAATGTTGGACCAGTAGTGGCAGGAGTCATTGGAATTTGGAAGCCACATTATGATATTTGGGGAAATTCTGTGAATGTTGCAAGTCGAATGGATAGTTCTGGGGTCAAAGGAAAGATACAGGTAAATTCAGATGAGCTTCCGAACACTCACATTGTTTTTGCAGGTGACTGAAGAAACGAAGCAAATTTTGGAGAATCATGGTTTCGAGTTTGAATGTCGTGGTGAGATCAATGTAAAAGGCAAAGGGTTAATGACCACTTATTTCCTAAAAACATAAGATTTGCATTCCTAATATGATATTACTCAGGTTCATCACTGAAAGCTTTATCTTAATCTCATTATCAATACGATACCGGTAAATCTTAGTTTTATTACTGCTTGTCACTTAAATCTAGTCACCTTTATGCATATTATTCCAATTTAATGAGCTTTTCTTTTTATTTTTTGCTGTCCACGGGTTTTCTTTGTAGATGCTTCTCTGAATAAATATATATTCTTCTATATCACTCTTTCTTGAAACAGTCTGTTAAATTTCCATCTACTCCTATGACCTTAAGACAGGAATCGCATTCACATACTCGGCAGGCAAGATGGACTATAAGCATTAAAGCAAATTATTCATTAGTGGCCAAATAGAGCTAAATTTAGCTCCGAAAAACATGAATTAGAAATTCCAAGCTCGATCATCAAAGGTTTATCTGGGGGAAACAACTAGTGAACTTTAGCATAAAGCTAATAAGACTAATAATCGAGATGAATATAGAAGTCGAAACAACAATACTAGTGAATATAACCTTCCTTCTTAGTATTAGAAAACTTGTTTTGCACTCTTTTTCATATGAGAATACATTACGATATCCGAAACATCAATGAAGTTTATTTCATTGAAGAATGTTTTTAAATTATCTGAAAAACAACCAAGTTTGCTATAACGCTATTGAGAGCAAGCTGTCCCTACAGGGTTTCTGCTCAAGGTTGAGCTGTCTCCAAACGGAGCTCTTTTCAGGGCTTTGTGATTAACCATTCCTCAGCTGTAATAACAAGCAATAGTTAGCAAGTGGTTGAATCGTTCATGAAAGCCAAAAATAGTAGTGTCGCATTCATAGTCTTCTAATTGAAGCAACAGCATTCGTTTTTCAGCTTTTAGATTCTTTGCAAGCTACCTTTATTACGATTCGGACTTTACTTTCATCACTAAGTGCCAATTGTTTTTATTTCAGCAGTTTTCAACAGAACTGTCCTAGACGTGCATCTAAAAATTATTTTTCTTTTCAGTTTTATTTAGCTTGAAGATCATTAGCGATAGATCACCAAAATCTTTGTTCTCTCTCAGCCTATCAACAATAAGCCTTTAGCTCATTTTGCTTCGGCTTCTATTGAAACATACGAAAACCAGATCTCTGTTGTGAAGCTTGTTGAAGAATATGCAATTTTGTAAAATAATTATTAAAAGAAGACTTGAACTTTATTCTATTGGCGAGGCAATGGTATTAGTGACTCGAAAATCACAAAGAGTAAGGGAAGTGGTACAACCACAATCAAGAGGGCATAGAATTGTTAAAGATCACGGCAACTTTGATTAATTCATTCGAACAGCTTATTAACATTGAAGTTCAAAGGGGGATTGAGCCTAGTTGATTTCTGGTGCCATAGTTTGGTTGAATGAGGAAGCAGGTTTTGAGAAGCGTCTCCATCACATCATTAAAACATTCAGCTAATATTAAAAATGTCTTTGAGAGATCATTGGAACTAAGGAAAATAGGAGTAATTTACACTCCCACGAATGTTCTCAAATTTGGTGCTCAATCTCATACACAACATTTACGGCGCCGGTTTCATAAGTGAAGCCACATGAGATTCGAATGCGAAAAAAAAATGAAAACTGTTAAATGAAGTACTCATTAAGGTCGACATTATACTTTCTCTTTCCTTCAAAGTCACAAGGTGGATTGATGAGAGTACGTCATCATCTGACTATCAATTAATATAATTCAAAAAACAGATTTGAAAAGTATAAAATGCTAGAGTTTCATACTCTTTAAAGCTCTGCGAGAAAGATCTGAACTCTCTGTAAAAATTTAAATATTGTCATGAGACTTTGTAAATTAAACAGAATGTTCGAGCAAGTACTAATCAGCATTAATGCCAAACGTTTTCAAATAATCAATAAACGAAACAACACCGTTGTTGCGTCAAACTCATATGCGGCTCCTTGTGAGGTGTTTATCCATGCACTGTATACCAGCAGAAATTCAACATAATACCTGAACCAAATCGTTTTGGAAAGGACAAGCAGTACAGCTCTCAGAATGTGATTCCAAAACTGTTTTCAATTATATTCTAAGAGGCAGAACATCTTGATGATAATTAGCTTATCATAAAGAGCCATTGTTTCGTCTAAACCCAATGAAATTCAGAAACCATAGTATGAGAGTTAGTTTCCGTTTGATATGCACTTCATCAAGCGTAGAAGTTTCATCCAACCTGCTCCAAGCTGATCATTTACCTCGTTGATTTGACTATCCTTCTCTTCGTCTACAAAGATGATGATGATCTTGAAGACGTGCATAGGTATAACTCCCATTATCTATGAGATTGTTTTGTTACTATTTTTTCTCTCATCTTCACACATGTTTTTGACAATGTGAGCGTTACTCTGTTCAATACTTTCATTGATTACTGATAATTATACTCTGCGGCTAAGACAATCTGAACGACCGCAAATTGCATAATTTTTTTTTAAAATGAAAACGTCTCAAAGATTCATTCATTCTCCCTCTCATCATTATGTAATCGGTCTGTCGCTGTTATTATTCTGATTCTGTTGTTCTCACTCGTAACTACAAGCTATTCCTATTAATCTATAAACATCTTTACTTAGATATTTGAATGGACCGTTGTCCAGATTCATTTCAATTGCCACCTAAATGGGTTATAAACGCTTCAACAGGTCTTCTATTTGTAACTGTGCCAAGTTCTTTCTATACAATTTTTCTGATTTACTCATCAACACCACCGAATACCGATAAACAATATAAAATTTTATTATTGATATATCAGACATCCGTCACTGCATATTCAGTTATGAACTCATTAGCGGTATACTTAATGATATCTTGGGTCACTAGATAGAGCTTTGTATAATATATTTAGGGGTATGTACAGTATATGCCTTCATTTACAATTGTTGAAGCTGGATTATTTGGTATCAATTCCGTTTGGTCCGTATTTGGAGATATCTCAATACAAATCATAATAACATCAGCAGCTGAAATGATATTACTTCGACGCTTTTCTTTAGCAGTTTACGGAAGAGACAGGAAGCTCAAAATTCAGTTTCTTGGCGTTTTCATGTTTTTCATATCATGCGGACCTTTCACTGCAGTTTGTATTTTTTTCTGTTCCATCTATGATCATGAGCATGCCAAAACGAATTTGGTTAATGTAATTTGACGTTTTTGTATAATATAATTTTTCTTTCTAATTTTCATAGGATTGTCCACATCTGAAGCCATTGACAGATTCATATGACGTTCTCTATACCAATGACATCAGAATCACTGATTACAGTCTTTACGCTGTGTTTTTTGCTACTAATTTCGTTATTCTTGTATATGTTGTATATTTTGCTGTCTTCCTTAGAGCCTTTAATAAGAGATCACGTTCCTTCTCTAAAGCAACACGACGATTACAGTTTCGTTTGATTGTTAGCTCAACACTCATGATCATGTAACAATCATCTCGGATTCACTCATAATATATTTTCTATCGTTCTAGAATTCCCTGCCTAGCACATGGAGTACCATCATTCGCATCTCAAATTATTCTGTTTTTTAAAATTAGAGCTGAATTATGTTAGTTTGTCAAGTTTGTTAACGCTGTTGTCATTCTGTATGTTAAGGGATTTCCGCATTCTTTTGGGCTTTTGGCTCCCTCCATTGCTTGCTGAACTCTATCACTTTCATCCTTCTCAACGAGCATTATCTCACAAAGTTTAAGAAAGGTCAAATTAATCTCATATTCTATCTGAAATTACATCTCATTCATCCATTACAGATTACAGAGCTGTCTATTCTGCTATCAGAACTGCCGCATTCAAATGTTGGTAAATACATCTATTTATGTATAAAATGACTAACACACGGGGGGGATTTCCCATACGTAATTCGACTCGATTGATGCATCTCATTCAAGTGAAAGAGAGAGAAAGAACATTTCTTTTTTTATTTCAACACCAAACAACATACATTATTTATAAATAAAAGTTTGTTAAAGCAACTATAAATGGCTTAATGATCATATAATACCATCTGACGTCACTTACTCTCTTATGGACGTTTCATTTACTTTATAATCTTTTAAAGAGTTACACTAAAGTGTCCTAAAGTTTGATGTCTCTTTCTCTTCTTATCCTCTTCACTCCAATTACGGTATGACGTCGTTAGATGTTTACGTTACAACCTCTGTGCCATGATGTCAAAGCAATGACCATTGAGCAATGTTCCTTCTTCATGTTAACAAATTCAAGTTCGCAGATCTTTCACTTGTAAAAAGCTATTGTGTGAAAAACAAAATGAGTTTTAATGTTTTATTTCCAAGTAAAAACTAGCAATGACTTCTCATCAATTCGTTGGTTGAGTAAGATACATCGAAGACACTCACAACCACTCGTTTCTCTGATTCAGAAGACATTCCTTCTTCTTCTTCTTCTTCGATTTTATTCTCTCACTGAGAAACATGCTAAGAACTTATCATAGCATCATATCAGAAGCTTTCAAGCTGTAATTACTTTTAGAAGAATCTGCAATACCCTTCAATAGCAAAAAGAGAAATTGAATTAAGAGAGAGACAGATAGAGATTACTAGCCTCATCATCATTTCCTTCAATTTGCTTCTATTTCAAAGGAATATGAGACGGAAACACATATTGTTACTTCCATCTTGACACAAGAAAATGCTCAGCTGTCTTCCCTTCTTCAGTTTGAAGTCTGAAAAACTTGGAAAAGCTGTCCAAACCGTATCTCCGAGTGTATCTTATGTTGAAGATTAGGCTGCATCGCCTGACAACCGTCAACTGCTATCATTGAACTCTCCATTGGAAAACTGTCAAGACATGCTCCACTACTATTGCTGACTCATCCAACTTCCTCGTGCTCTGATTTCATAATATGGAGAAACATTGATTATTATGTGAAAAAGCTTAGTTTAGAATCTTTCAAATAGCTTTTCCAGTTTGAAAGACATGCTTTAAGCTTGTGAAAGTTCAAGCATTTCACTTGAAGTAGAATTCTCATAACTTATAATGCTCATCGAATCATCAGAGAGTCAAAAAGAAAAGCCTGCTTGCTACTTCAGCCAGTTAAGGATGGGAACAAGACTGCATGGCTCAATCATTCGTTCAAAGACTCTGCGAGGATTATTCGTCTTATGCTAATTACCCTGTTATCTTGAAATCAGTTTTGAATGTAATTATTGATACTAAAGGATTAAAACATTTTGTTGATATTTCAGTAATTCATGTCATATGTTAGTCAGCTTGTCAGCAGGTAATAGCTTTGATAAGAACATACTTAACAGCTTGTAACAAGCAAAGTACAGGTGTCAAAGAATTAAACTGAAGCAAGAGAATGTGCTGAAAGGATGTGCAATTGCAATACAAAGAGCTCAAGCTAGCAAAACCAAGGCAACAGTTCCATTTAGAAACAGAAATCCGTCGTCTATGGTAACAAAGTAGAATCAGCTTCAATTTAACCTATGCATCATCAGATTAGAGTGGCCATTGAGACGCAGATTAGAAATCTCCCTCTAAATCGTAGGGCAGCAAAGTTAAGCCGACTACTTGCTCTCATGAAGTGCTTTTATGGGCTCTGCAAGCTCATTTTAAGCTTGATAAACTGAAGAGTTGAGGGAAAGATGCTCTGAGTAAATGTTACAGGCTTACTCATCTCGTTATATCGAGTCATTGTTTCACGTGCCTTCAGACCAACCGCCAACTCCGTATTAGAGATTGTAAATAACTTCAAGCTTCGTGCGTGTAAGCAACCGCTCATTCATTCCAAGAAAATGGAAAATGATTTCCCGCGTTTTTCTTAAAAGCGACTGCTTACTTTCCGTTCGGAAGTGAAAATGGAAATCACGTATATTACGTGAAAGCCACCACCGCTCACTCAAAAAGTAGAAACGAAAAATGATGTCAACATCATCGTGAGTGTAAGCGATCGCTTGCTCTTGACTTTCAAAATGTGTTCACGTCTATAGAACATAAAAGCAGCCGCCCACATCTTTGAGTAAAAATGAAGCAAAAAAAAATTCTTTTTTTTTTTGTCTATTTTTTCACGAAGAGAAAGTAACTGGCTTTTGAAGTTGCTGAATGAAATCATGCATGATGTGATAAGACTCTGCTGCATGTTTCTGTTATCATTTATCGTTCAGGAATACGATGTCGAGCTTCTATATATTGTTTATTTTTACCCGAAAAAGGTGCAAATGCTTTCGTGCAAAGCAATATCAATGTCGTTCGGTCGTTTTATGTTATAGATGGCCTGAATCATTCTCTCACTTCCTTTCTCTCTCATTCTCACTTTCTCTCTCATTCTTTCTAACTCTCTTTATCTACATATCTCTCTATCTTTAGCTAGCTTTTGCCTCTTTCACTTTTTGCATAAACAAACATTTAGGTTCTTTCAATTCTCACTTACGTCTATGAACTTTTGAATATTTTGTATTTTCTTCAACTTTTTCGTTCTTTGTCTCTTTTTATGCAGCTTAAAGTCGTCGTCTGAATAGAAGCAGAAGCTTTCATATTGATTTTTTTGCGAAAGACATCTAGAAAAAGAACTCAGAAAAAAGAGAGGCTGAGGACAAGTAACTGGCTTGAATAAAAAGGAGAAAAAAAAAGAGTTTCTACTGGCTATTTGCCTTTGTGACTATCCGAACATTCTTACTTTTTCATTTTTTGTGTCTGTCTGTGTATGTGTGAGAGTATGAGCATTCTGGAAACTCTTCTCGTGTTCGACATCACTCGAATACACTTCCTTTACTTTGCTCCAATACAGATAAAGAGAGAGAGAGAGAGAGAGAGAGAGACTTGTAACAACATAGCCTTTCATTATCATTTCTTTTCTTTCTAGTTTGCATTTTGTGTTCGTCGTCTATGTGTGTGTACGTGTGTGTCTGTGTGTGAGTGTCTGTGTGTGTGTGTATGAGTATTTGGTAAAGCTTGAAAGCTTGCTTTTGTCAAATTTTTAATAAAATATCTCCATCTCATCGTATTCCCTCAGGCATATTGCTTTCAAGAATTTGTCTGCAATGCATGAAACCTGCTATTTAAACTGAGAAAATCTGATTATCTGTTTTTACTTTTTATGGAAGCTTTTTAGTTAATGAACCAGCTTCATCCCATATGATCTTTCTTCTCATTTATTCATTTATTATAATTTATATTGAAGCATGATGTGTAATAATTCCATTTATAGAATAATTAAACAACTGATTGAGTCAACTCAAAATGCTTTTTTCACAGCTTTCACTGCCTCAGGCTCATCTTAATGACTCTTCTCTTCTCTTTTTGTTTCTCTCTCTCTCTCTCTAGTGCTCCATTCTCTCTCTCTATCTATCTCTCTCTCTCTAGAATTCCATATTCATTCATACTCTCTCTATCATCTTCTTTTTATTCTTCCTGTGACATCGTCTCCTTCCTTTCCATTTCTTAGCTCATTCAGCTTTTCCGTTTCCGTCTCTGTTGTCTCTCCATTTCCATATATATCTATATGCTCTCATATATGTAAATGCTCTTTTCATTTAACATTATCTCTTACTCTCTCTCATATTAAGGCACTGTCTATCTTTCAATTTAAGCTTAATTGTCAGCTGCATACATGTATATACCAAATATATGAATTTCCCATTCATTCTTTTCTATATTTGGCACAATTCGAAACATTCTTGTTTTGTTTTTTCTTCTCTTCCCGCCTTTTTTTTTCTTTTTTATTTAAAATAAAATAAAAAGTCATTTTTAAAACCTAATTCTCACGTGAATGAACGTAAAACGTGAAATGAAAAAAGAAATATCTGTCAAGCTTTTTTTCATTTCGAAACAGATCGGCTGCATTTTAGATGATTAATTTGTTTTTTTGATTGAAAAGCCAATGAATAAAATATTTCTTTGCTCTATAAGTCATTCACTCATGTTTCTTGCCTCAAGGCTAAGAGACAAATAAGTTTTCTTTTTTTTTTCTCATTTTTGTTTACAAAAACTTGATTCTCTGCCTCCTTCAACAGAGTTGAGAAGGAACACAAGAGAGTGGTATGGTTGAGGAGATTGAGGTGGAGGTTTAACCTATCGCACCTTTCTACCTCACTCTCTATCTTAGTCTCTCGTATGTATTCTGACTCACTTTTACTATTCTGTCTTTTTTTATGGGCAATCTCCCTCCATCCACCCTCAACTCCCTCTCCTTCTCGCTCTATCTCACTCTCCCTCTTTCAGTCATTCTCTTCCAAACCTTTTTTGAATTTTTCAGCTGTAATTTAATCTGTTTTTCTTTTTATTTTTTATTCTCATATTTTCATTCATTTCATTGTTCCTGACTTGATTTTGAGCCAAAAGCTGAAGTATTTAGACGAAGTAGGAAGGAAGAAGAAAATTTATTTTTTTTTCATCCTGCTCACCTCCCTCGCATACCTCTTCTCTCTCTCTCTTCAATCCTTCAACTTGCCAAGAACAGATCGCTGGCAAAGGCGATAGCACAACCTTCTTGGTCTATATAAAGCTGAATCTGAATTTACTTTACTCATTTAGACAATCAGTATGATTTTCAAAGAGAAAAAAAATTAGTTTATGCTCTTGGAACAAATTTATTAAGAAAGGCTCTAAATGGAATGAGCTTTAAAAGGAATTGCAAGAATGAAGCTTCTCCCTTCTACTCTCCCCCCCCCTTTTCCATCTACTGCTCTCATTCACTGTCTCCCTGTGTAAAGCTTTCTCTTTGTATTACTCTTTCTCCCCACCTCACTTTCTCTCTATGTCTCCCTCTTATTCTCTTTCACTCACTTTATATTCACTTCTTTTCTATTATTTAAAATTAAATTATGTTAATTATATTTGTTTTCCATTTTTTTTCTTCTTCCTTCTCAATCGTTTTATACGAATAGTTTGAGCTTTTAAGCATCCATGTCATTTCTTGACATTTCTCATCTGATGATATCCAATTTTTAGCCAATTAACTATTCACATAAAGCGATTAACACTGAGCTTTTGGCTGGCCTTCTCTATACATACAACTCTCATTCTCTCTCTCTCTCTCTCGCAATCTTATGCGCATGGCTATCTTACTTACCCTTCTCTCTGTCTCTCCGAAACCGTTTAGTTCCTCTCTCATAGCAATCTTGCTTTGCATTTTTTTCCCGCTCTCTCCATCTCCATCCTTCTGTTTCTCTCTCTCTCTCTCTCTTTGAATTCTCTCCAATCTTCTTTTTCTCTCTCTATTATTTTCATTCCAATTTCGGCTGGAACATTTCATTCCTCTTAAGGTTTTATTTTCCCTCTTTTTCCTCTTTTTTTTTTTTATCATAAAAGTTCCTTTTAATCATTTTTCTTTGATGAAATGCTTTATGTGCCTTTTATTACTTTCCTAATGAAGATCTAGCTTGCATAAGGATTCATCTCCCTCTATCTTACTTCATCTCCCTCTCAGTGAGTATTCGCTGAGACATTTATCATTCCTCTCTCAAAGCTTGCACAAGCTAGTTGACACAATGAAATACAATGAACAAGAAACAATTCGTTAAAGGTAATTATGAATATCCTACAACGAATGTTTCTCAAACGATCAGATTTCAACATTTTCTTTCCTTTTGCGGTGGCAGCTTTCTATCTCTCTCTCCATCTATCTCTTGTTTTTCATTTACGAAAAAGAATGTTTTTTTTTCTTTTTTCTTTCTTTTCATTTTTTTCGACAAAAAAAACTTTTCAGCTAAAAAGCCACATGATTTAGGCGAACTGTTGAAAGAGAGAAAATGATTTTTGTGTCGAAAAAAAACGAGTTATTTTCATATTTTTTGAAGTTTCAACTTTGCTCAAGTAAGGAAAGTTTCGAATTGGAGACTGAAATGGCGTCATCATTCAAAAAATTCATGCAAAAAGGGTTTGGTGGGCAAGAAGAGAAGGTGATGAAGTGAAGAGAGGAGGACTTTTCAATGAGATACTACGAACGTAATCCCAAAAAAAAGCGGAATAAGAGAATAAGAGAGAGAAAGAGTAGATGATAGAGAGAGAGAGAGAGAGTAAGAAAGTGAAAGAGAAATATAACTGTTGAATGAGGAAGCGAAGAAGTAGTTTCTTACTCTTTGAGCAAATGCTTTATGTGAAAGAAGAGTCTCCATAAGAACATCCTCATTCTTTATCATTTGCATTTTCAAGCAAAGGAAGTTCATTGGGAAGTTTCAAAATGATTTTTTGTTCATCTTCCACTCTCTTTCATACTTGCATCTTTCCATTTTTGGTCATAAAAAGGCCTTCTTGACGTTGCTCTTCTTTCTTCTTGCACATCTTTCCTTCTAAAATTAAGTCAATTCTCTCGCTTCTTCTGCTCGTTTTTCAATGGCAATAACACGAATTGAACCATTTTAAGGATTGACTGAAAAGGAAAATGAACAAGAAGAGTTCAAGCTTCTTCTCATTTGAGTCGTTTTTTTCTTCTCCTCACAACGCATGTCTTCAGTCTCTCTACCCCCTCCCCCCTTCTATCTTCCTATTCTCTCTCCATGCGTATCTCTTGCAAAAATATAAGATTTACCTCAATTCTCCTCTTCATAAAAAAAATAGAAAAAGTCATTTGACTCCTTCTCTCTCATGCTTTTCCTTTTCCAGCATTCTCATATTTGCTTCTACTCTTCTCTCAATTAGTTTTTTGCACTTTAAAATTTGAGCTTTTTCTTCTTTTTTTCAATAATCTTAGAAGAGTTTTCTCTTATTATGCTTTTTGCAAGATTTCCTTTCTCTCCAACTCTTCATCTCTCTCTCTCTCTCTCCTTCTCTCTTTCTTCCTCCCTCTCTTCATCCTTCCTCCATCGTTTATCTGCTCAAAACACTTCTCTCTGTAAGAACTGCAGAACAATTATTAAATTTGACATGAACTTCAATCGGAATGGTTTCATAAACATTTTTTTTTGCGAACGAACATTTCCAGTTTCTTTCGTCGTCGTCGTCTTCTTCTTATCTTCGCCTTATAAGCTTCACTAATTCTGTTGTTACCCTCCTCATCATCTATACTATTTCCGTGGTTGACTTGTTGTTTCATTTTTTTTAACCAATTTCGGCTTTCTCTTGCCAGTTTTGAGATGTTTTTTTTGCTTCTCTTCTGTCATTGCTTTGTGCCTGTCTCTTCCTATTCAACCAAGTACATCATCATTTAAACTTTTTTTCCTTTTTCCGGAAAAAATATTTGAAAAATAAAATTTTAGAACATCAAGACAACTTCAGAGAATTGCCTTCATTTGTCGCATTTCTCACTTATTCTCATCTGTTTTGCTATTGCTCTGTTTCTCTTTTTTTTCCTCTTTATTTTTTGTTCAAAAAAAAAAAAAGAAGGAAAAATGAAACGGGAAGACACATGAAAAGGTTTCATTCACGTGTCACGACGGATTTCTCCAAACGTTTTCGTTTAATTGATCTCTCATTGGAGATTTTCTTTTCTATTTTGTTTTTCAAAGCTATATGTCTCGTTTACGCTCCAATAAAAAACATGATATTCTCACATTACATTTGCCTTTTATCTTCCTTCATGAACCATTTAGATACAAAAATTATTTTTATGTTAATTATTCACGTGAACTTTAGCGGCACTTCGAAACAGACGACGTCATTTGCAGTGAATAGCATACGAACACATCGGTTGCGCTTTTTTATTCGTTCATCTTCGTTTATTCTCTTCTTCTTCTCAGTAGCATCAGCATCTCTGATATCCTTTGCATTCTGTTCAAAGACATACTTTCTATCCCAGCTTTCTTCTCCTCCCTCCCCTCATAAGTCTCTATTTATCATATTTTTTCACCATTTCATGAAAATATTCTAGAATGTTATCATTTGCATACATCCAAACACGCTCACCAACAGTATCGGAAAGCATAATATTAATTATTCGTTTTGAATTTTAATTGTAATATAACTAATTATTCAATATTTCATTTTATCTCTGAGCAATGATCATGAAAATTAAAAAAAAAAAGAATGAAAGTGACTAGCATGTGAGAGGGCGAAGTGAGCGAGGGTGAGAATAGAGACATCATATGAATATGAGAGAACAAATTAGATACGATGACTGGAGATAAAGCTTACATTTGGTTTACATTCTCCACCCTTTCATTAATCTATCTACCTTCTATGTCTGAACTTTCAAATTATTTATTTCTCATTTAATAATATTATAATTGATTCAATATTTTAAATAATATACAACGATTCACTCATGTTTGCAATTCTTTTTTTTTTCTCATTTTCGTTGGAATCTTTCGCTTGAATTTCTCTTCCAACTTGTTGTTTTTCTCACAACTCTTGCTTTTCTTAGCCAATTTCATCATCCAAAAGCTTCACTAATGAGCCTTTGTATTTTCTAATAATAGCTTTATGTCTCGAAATCCAAAAAAGATTTTGCTGACCATTCGGCTTATCGTGTCAGGACCATTATAATCTCTTAAAATGGTAATTGTTAGTGTGTACCAGATGATATAAATAGATTGGTGGAGGTAAGAAATGCAATAAATTATTTATTTTCTCTATCCATCACCTCCCTCTCTATCTTTCGCTCCCTCTTCCCGAATTCTCTCTCAATAAATGATTTAAATTATAAATTTTCATAATAACAAAAAAAAAGTTTCATTTTCTATTTGAATTTATAAAAATACTTTTTTTTTGAACGATTTTGAAGAGAGCATTGGCCTTGTCCCCAATTCATTCCATTCAACAGGTTCTTCTAACTATGCCTGTTAACTATTCCCCATATTATTAACTTTCATCTAATTCATATCATATAATTTATTTTCGTCTTCTTCTATTTCCGTGCTTGACACTTTGAACACATTTCAAGCTAATCTTACTCAGTGTCCATCTATTCGTTTCAAATGAAAGTTGTCAAATAATCAACATCTTTGCTTTATTTGGACAATTTTTCAATTAGTTTTCAAACAATAAAAGAAATGTCAAAAGCCTCGTTTCTCTGAATTTATTCCTCTCTTCCTTTTTGTAAAATCTTGTCGTTTTCAATATTTTCCCATGAGACATTAGGAGAAGCATGTTCCAAGCATCCGTGCTTTTCATACTCAAAAAAAACATTTCAGTTTAGTTTTCTTAGCTTTTTGCAATATTCAAACTTTCTTTTTTCTCTCTCTATTTATCTCTATTTCTGCCTCTCTCTCTCTCTATTTCCAGATCTCTTACACCCTGTTTTCGTAGAAATCAGGTGAGTAAGCAGTATTGATTGAAACTATCAAATGGCTGTTAATCGGTTATGCTAATTTCATGCGTCTCACGTACCCTCAAAACTCATTTCTATCAATTTGTTGACACGTCAAACGGTTGTTCTCACCTCTCTCTGGATATATTTTCGTTTCATGAAACAATTTCCAGAGTGTTGTGTGTACGTGTGTGTGTGTGTTTTTTTTTCGAATTTTGCCATTAAAATAAGCTGTAAACTTGAATGAAAAGAACTGAAGAGAAAGCTCAAGTGACAACTGTTCGCCTAAGCATTTTTGTCGTCGTCCTCTTACATCATTCATCGCTTTTTGTGAGCAAAATTTTTGTCTTTCATGTGTCCTATGTCTTTGAGCTTTATGAACGAAATGCTGTCAATCACATAATTATTCAATCTCTGAATTTTTGTTAAAATATTTTGTTATTCGATTAATTTTTTTTTATCTCAAAATGCCTGATTTGGTAAACAAAAGATGTACTTATGTACGCAATAATCTGCCCCGTTACATATACGAACCCAGAGAACGGGAGAGCGAGTTGATTTAAGCTGGTTGTTCTGCTAATTTAACCAATTTAGCCTCATAAATTGGAGAGAAACATCATTTAACTTGTTCCTGATCATGATCGGCTTTTTGTCTCTTTTTGGATGTTTTAGAGGACATTGTCGCTCGCAAATTGATCTCTTTGTTCGTTTTTTGATGTGATTTTGCTCTTTTTCAACTTTTTGCTGTGGGAGCATCAGCAAAAAAATTAATAAAAGGTTTCAAAATTGAGTTTTAGTTAGTTTAACGCGCGAAATTGCATCAATTTCCGAATAATTATATGCATCCGATTATGGTTTTGGCATTCTTCCTTATACGGCCTCACTTGGCGACGAATTCTCGTTCGTAAGCTGTTCTATCTACACATTATTATAGATGAAGACGAAGTTTTTTATTCATTTTAATATCGTTATAAGCTTATTATCATATGGATGGCCTTGTCTTTTTCGTTTTTTTCGTTTTTATCCAGTTATTTCTTCTTTTGCATCAACTAATATCCTTTTCTTCTCTTTTCTTACTTTCCAATATTTATTTCGTTTCCATTCGAAACCATTTTCCCCTTTTTTTGTGTCAAAACTTCGTTTTTCTTAAATTCTATTTCAAAACTTGATGTTGTCATTCTTCATTTTCGTTTCTTCGTCTTCTAAAATCCAAATATGGAAAAGGCAAGCAGCCATCAACTGCACTACATCCCCTCTCTCGCAACTCACATGAGCTCCATTACGAGAAAAAAAAAACATAATTTTAACATTTTTTTCCTTTCTTCATCCATCCTCTTTTTGTTTTTCTTGCCGTGCTTATCAACCGGCTTGCATGAATCAGACTTTCTTTGAAAATTCCAAGTATTTTTGTAATTTTTTTCGTCTTTTTTACATGAGTGAAGGTCAAGAGAAAATTGGTTCGATTTAGGTCCATTAACGATTTTATGAGAGACACTTTTGCCTTATTTGGTTATTCCATTGTGCTTTGATCGTCTAAGTCTTCATCGTAACGAAAGCTTTGAAGAAATGCCCAAGTCACGAGCCTGCCTGCCCAACTCATTTGATCCTGATCTTATGAAATGTCCATTTCTCTGCTTCAAAATCTGTGAAGGGCTTGTCTTGTTCTATTCGAGAACTTTATCTGGAAATAATGGGCATTTGAAGATGAGCAATTAAGAGGCTTTTCACAGTTTTTTTCACATTCAACTTCTGTCTTTCTTGCAATTCCAATCGAAAAATCTCTTTATATGCGTTTTCTCCAATTACCTCGTCGTGTCATTCATCTCTCGCCTTCTTATTTTCAGTTGATTTCCCTTTTTTGTGAAAAAAAGAAAATCTCACGAAAATTTTTATGAAAGGTTTCAAAGTAGAAAGCTATTGGAACATTTAGCTTTAGAATTTCATAATAAATTCCCTTTTTGTCATTTTTTCTCATCTGTTTGAACCAACAAAATCCGTTTTTTTTTTCATCCAAATGAATAGGATGCTCGCACAGGAACACATCAGTTGCACAGGAACGCTTTTTGTCATTTTCATTCAGCGTTTAGCGAAGAACGGTTGTTCCAAGCAGCAGCAGCAGCAGCAACACATTTTTTTGATCTTCCAAAACGGATTTTGTTTTGTCTGAAGCTCAACACTAGTTGGAAGTTGTTTTTTTTTTGTTTTAGAGGTTACACATTCGCTTAAACTTCCTTATATTGTCTTGCAATGAAGTTTGATCTGGCGTCAGACTGCATTTTATTTTGTTAGAGAGAAGAAATTGTTTTTATTGTTTTCGCCATCTGAAGTTCCTTATCTTTTTTGAGTTTAGATTAGAATAGATTTTCTAATCCTCATTTCGTTCGTTTTCGCTCTCGTTCCAATATGTACCTGCTCGTTATTTTCTTTTATATTTTATTATTTTCATCATTTAATCCATGCAGGTAAATCATCCTTTTGGCTTGCAGGTTGTGATGCCAACAACCCCTCCTCCAACTAAGCTCGTTTTCCCTCACAGCCTGCTGGCAGGTTATCCGTTTTCTCTCATTTCCCAATTTTTTCTCCTTTTATCTTTCCTAAACTTGAGTTTATACGTTCGTATTACCATAATAGCTTGATACGTTTCCGATCTAGTCGTAGTTCTCATTTTTCTCTCAATTTTCATGGAACATTCAATCATTTTCGATTTGAAATGAACCAATTTTTCTTTTTTCCTCTTCTCTCTCTCTCTCTCTCTCTCTCTCTTTCTCCATCACCTGCATATTCAATGATCTGTTAAAATCATTATGAACTCGAACGTTCTTTGCTTAAAAATCTTCTTTTCTTATTCGATTATCACAGATTTGCATATACTTTCATCATCTCTTCTTTGTATTCTAATTTTCTATCGTTTCGAAACTATTTTTCATTTTTTCAGATTTATAGCTGTGGAATTATTCAAATTTGAACTCTCGTACATCATTTAAATTATTTTCTTGTATATACTGGTACTCACTGATTACGACTTCAAAAAAAAGCTGAAAAGGCCCAAAGGAAGACAATTGAAATACTTGGAAACGAAAAAAATTCAATGATGACAGCAGCTGCTGGTCCCGAACATCATCATCTTCAATGGCCAATTGAGACAACACCATTGGCATCTTCGTCGAGCACGGTGACGTCATCTTCTTCATCATCCTCGTCTTCTTTCCGAACGCCAACATCAACCATTGTTTCAACTTCTTCTGGAGCAGTAGCAATGCGTTTAGGCGACTTGAAGAGAGCTGTTGAAGATGTCATATTGCGACCTGAGCAAAATCCCATTCATAGCATGCAGAAACGTGGCACGATTGCTGCTTTAGACCTTTGCCAAGTGAATTTGAAATTGTTTTTCCCTTTAATTAATTAGTTTTCGTTTCAGTTAGACGCTGTAACCTCTACATGTGATGATACTAATGCTCCGTCGTCATCAGATTCCATGAATGCTTGTTCGTGCTCCTCAGCTATGACTCACAATCTTCGTCAATCGCCTCAATTATGTACCAGCACTAGTCTCGACACTATTGTCAGTTTTTATGTTTATAGCTCTTACAACTATTCCGAACAATAGCTCATGATGATATGTCAAGAAAATATCATATTTAACTCGTTTACCTCAACATGCTTTTTCCAGGTCAATCGTCCTCAACCTTTATATTTTCGACATTCAGCCGGAGTGTCACGTAGACAAAGCAGGGTTCTGGTATTTCCTTCAAAACGAAAACGGAGCAACTCTTTGACTAACTATAATAAAAGGTAGACCACCCATTGATTTCGTTTTTTTTATTTGTTGTTCAGACAAGGTGTTTCTGTTTCTCTTCCTCCATCAGCACGGCAAACTCCTCTTCGATTTGGCGAAGAAAATATTTATCGGTGAGTTCGCTTTTCTGCCACTAATCATTTTCTTTCGTTCCCAGGAATTCGCTTGGTTCGTCTGAATCTCATTCATCTGTCTCTCGTAGCGAAGATTTTTCTCAAGATTTTATGGCCGAAGAAGATGAAACGTTAGCTTGTGGGTCGAAAAGTAAAACTGAGTTTGCTAATCATTTGGTTTTCAGGTGCATCATTGGGATATCCAACAATCGCCACGGGAATAATAGCTCCCGCAACATCACCCGCTCCAAATCCATTCATGGATTTTCGTAATCCCAATCGAGATTATGAAGAAATGGATTGTGATTAAGAGACTAATTATCTTTATATTCAAGCGAACATCGATTTACAAACCTTCAAAAGCTTTCAATCTTTATTAACGACAAACGTTTTGCCATGCTTAATGATATAATAATTAAAAAGTATGATGACGATATCTATATATGGGTATACACTAACTTTAACTCTTCTGACTTTGCCATCACCTACTTTTCTTACTTGTAATTATTCTCTAACATCTATGTGAATCATAATTTTAGTTCAGCTATTGTTTTACCTCAATGGAAGCTCATGAGCTTATGTACCTACGACACACACCTTGTTTCTCCTTTTCTGCCCTCCCCTCCCCTCCATTCACTCCACCGCAATTCAATGAAGCTTATACTTAGCTTTAAACAAAGTGATTTCCATCGACTTTCCGGTATTAACATTCTTTCCCTGCTTATCCCCTCCCCCCATCTCGTGAAAAAATTTTGTAAAGAAAAATTTATTTTTTTTGTGATTTTTCTAGTCGTTTTTCTTGTTTCGTCATGAATGTTTTAATGGAAAAAAGAGAAAACTTGAAATAAAAAGTTCAATAAGAGTTGAGAATTGGGTGAAGCGAGAAATTTACGCATTTCCTGGTACTTCTGTGCAGATGAAGCATTTTTTGGGGGAAAAAAAGTATGCTCAATTGAGCTGAGAAGGCATTCGGCAAAGGAAGTGAGTGGACACATGGCTTATCTGAAGCTTTGATAGACGATTTCAATAGAAATAGAAGATACATGAAGAAGCCAAAGATGACAATGGTGCAAATGATGAGCAATAAGTTCCGTTAAAATTTAATTCTTCTTTTGTTTTATAGCAAAGAAAATGTGAAGTTGAAATTACGGGTTGAAAAAGAAAATATGAAGGACGTTGTTGCTTCTGTTTGAGCTCCAAATGACGTAGAGGATATGGATGTCAGCGTGACAACGATTGAGGGTGGATGAGGAAGAATGAAGTCAAATGAACGCAAATGAAGATGTTTGGCCGGAACTAAAAGAATTGTGACGTCGTTGAGCTAAGGGGGAATTCCATGAACCCAGGGCATAGAAGACAAGGCACGTGGGTTTTAAGCACAGTGACGACGCTAATTAGAATTACACTCAAAAGCCATAATGATGAACAATGAATCTGTTTTGATTCTAGTATTTGTTTATAAGAGGAGCAACTTCCATCTTTATGAACCAGTTGAACTTTAACTTTCAGATAGCTCCCTGCAGTAGAAAATAGAAACATGAGAGATTGAAGGTAAGTAAGAGAGAAAGAGATTGAAGAAGGAATGAAAACTTATAAAGAAAGTGATAAAAGCCAAATGACTTGGCAATAGATAGAAATAATGGAGAGAAGAGAAAAGAACGACACGAAGAAGTGAGAGAGAGTGTATAGTAACCGTTACGTACGTACCTAAATCCCAAATGCGTCAAGTCATACTATGACGCATTACGTGGCGTTTAACCACATTTACGTGGAAATGTTAAGTATGCTAATTTTATCAACAACTTTTATAATATATTCTAGAGTTAATGAAACAGTTAAGATAGGTCAGTTAGTCAATTCACTTGAGTCAGTAGGCGGCATAATTGTTCAAAATTCAATTAATTTGTTCAACCGAAAAAATGATTGAGTTATCTATCGCTTTGTTCTTTTGCCCTCTTCCTTTTTTATCTCATTAACATGCTTACGGCGTCTACAGCCTCTTCATTACGCAATATGTATCAGTAGAATATATCCAAAATCATTTGTAGTTCAGAATTGAAAGTCTAGAAGTAAGATGTATAATGAGCTGAAATGAATCGAAAAAATGAAAACGAGTCATTCCAGATCGTCATTGATCTCAGCCTCCACCCGCTCATGACGTCATTTTTCCTCTTTCTATGTGTTTGAAGCTCAATGAGCTGAAGGCAACAACGACGTGACACAACATATCCATAAGAATCCTAAGGAGGATTGCATCATAGACTGAAAAAATGATTTTAAAAAGGTTTTTGTTGCCAGTCTGATTATTGAAAAGATTTTCCCCTATCGTACTAAGGAACTTTTGCTTTTACAGATTTACGCTACTGTTTTTCCATGCACCCACATGCAACTTGTCGTTTTTAATATTTTATTTTCTTTTTCTTTTCATGCACTCATTTAATTCGATCTCATCATATACTCTTTTCTTTCATCCTCTCTTTTTTTTTCATTTCCTGTAGTGAATAAGGCGTATGAAGAAGAGATGCTTGATCCGTGTGATCTCACGCCCTCACTTTCGTCACAAATCAGGAGACAAATGATTGTTTTGGCGTTCTACTTCGTACCTTTCATACAAAAATTAATTTTTCTGCGCATTTTTTCTTCTTCCGGATAATTCATATTCTCTCTTCAGTTCGCTGTCTTCAATTGTCAGTGGCTCATTCAAGAGCACTCTCTGAGGCTATTCGGTTTCGCTCTATCACCTCATCCCTCACATATCAAAACTCATATGCGAACTCTCCTTTTTGATTCTGTCCACAAGAACGCTTCGCATGAATAGTGTCCTCAAACTATGAGGTAAGAAATGCTGCGATTCGAGGAAAAGCAACCGCTCTTGCACTTTTGAAAAACAAAAATGATCATTATTTTAGTTTCGCCTGAAAGTTACGTGAAATTGAGTCAAAATGAAGTTTTGATCAAAATTTGAATATTCAGATAACAATAATGAGTAATGCGCCTCGTTAAGATATATCTTTTATCATTAATTGTAATCCGTAATTGGATTTCAGTATCGAAATTATAGTTTTGAGTGAAATAGATACTCATTAGCAGATTGAAAATCTTACAGTACCTTTATTTCTTCAAGAAAATGAAGTGACAGAGAGCACGTTGTGTTGGTGACTATTCCCTGACGTTTGTTCATTGAGTTCAAACTATGAACAAAGCTATTGAAAACATCTATTATCCGTTTATTCCAACTTAAATCGTTCAAATATCTTCTTATTTTTATATAAATTACCTAATGAATGGATGTAGTATTGAATAGCTGCTTCGTCATTTTGACGTCAAACCCATTGAAAAGCCTTGGTTGTGTGGATGAAACTTCCAAAATTTTGGAAACTTTTGAGTTAAAAAAAGAATTTTTCCATATTTTAATTTGGAAGATAAATAGATGAATTGATAGATGAAAGCATGTGTATGTGTGTGTGTGTGTGTGTGTGTGAGTGTGTGTGTGCTATGGGTCATTCACGCCCACTCATATTGAAATTTGAAACTCAGCTATGGACAAGTCATAGTTCTACCTGAATTGAATCTAAGCATCATATAGATCAGAAGCATTTAGATTATATTGCGTTAACACTGAATTTATTATGCTCAATTTGCTATTATCGTCTATATGTTTGACCTAAGTTATTTCTATTTTCTTGTACGAGGGCGGTTTCTGCTATTCTGAAGAGGACAGAACGACGCAAGCCAGCAGGTGCTTATCCATCTAACAGCAACATATAAATAGAAATAAAATGTAAAATTAGATTTTTGATTGTTTAAAAAAAAATTCTGCTCATGTATGTACATTGATTCGACACTCACTTACGTCTTCAAATATCTTTTATGAACAGGTGACGACGTACATCTGGGTGGGATACCCACATTTGGTTCTCCGATTTTTATATATAAGAACCCATTTCCATTCTCTCCAATCAAATTGTTTGTAACTCTGTATCAACCTCTCTCTCTCTATGTCATGGCTGTCATCTTCCTTTTCGGCTCCTTACGAAATTATTTTATTCTTTTCTTTTTTCTCTTCTCATTCAAATATTGTAAAAGAAATATTCGCAAGCTTCTCCATGATCTTTTCTTCTACTTCCTCCTACTCCTCTTCGTTTTCTTTTTCTCTTTCTTCCTGATTCATGGAATCGTCCGAAAAAAAACAAGAATATGACCTCACACCAATTAAAGTTATGATATAATTTTTTTGAAAATTTGTTTACAACCAGCTTTTTTGCGAACCCTTCCTGCTCAAGCTAATTAACCACATTGCATTGTCATCTTTTGACTCTCATAATTAGTAACACTATCTCGACTACGTCAACGTACTTGACTTATGTGGCCATGCCTGAAGCAATTTTTTTTCCTTCTTCTCCTCATTTTTGGTTTTGAACAATTGAATAGAAGATTATTCAAGAGCCAAATAATATCTTAGCAAATACGTGAAACTTCGTCGAAGAAACATTATGAGCCTTCGATGTAGCTTCAGAATTCATTTTGATTATATTTGCACCTGGAGAGAAGCCGTTGATGACGAAGTTAAAGAATCATATAGGAGTTGCAGGCTGTTGTTAAACGTCAGACAACCAACTATTTGACACAAATGCTTTGCATTAACAAAAAAAATGAGACAATAAATATGATTATTGCGGAAGATTTTGCTTTCACTTGAGAAGCACGACGGCAACATGGACAACGTGCTCACGACGAGCTCGTTGATGACGTGGCCCCTATCCAAATAACCATTGCCATAATTGCTCCATTATAATGACTTTATTTGTTGAAAGTGTGGGAGTTCATATACTTTGATCTTAATTTTTATGTTTTTTTTATTTATTTGTTTATTATTTTGCCATTGATGCAAATCAGCTGTTAGAAGTAGCTGCTTTAAAACAAGTTTTGCCATTCCGTCTATCTACGCATTAGACTCTCAGACACGTTGAATCTATTTTGGGTTGACAGCATATATCCAACTCAGCTTGTTTCGGAAAATGCGAATGGTTTTTGCATACAGTGAATGGTGATCTACTTCAGCTGCCATCATCAGTTCTTTCCATGTTCATTGGAAGTTGGTACATCATGAAGCTAAACAAAATACCAGCCACTCTTCTATCTTTCTAACTATTTCTCTCTATCTCTTTTGTCTCTCTCTGTCCCTCTTATAATATCTCAACACCTACTTTTTTCTTAATGTAAATATAATTATGAATTTGAACCGTCAAGTAGATCAGCGTAGGAGGATATGAATAACTCCGCCTTCTACTCCCTCCTCCCTTTATTTCTTCTCCTTTTGATATTGTCTTTCCTCTCTATATTTCATATCATCTTTCTTACTTTTTTCACTTCATACTTGCACAACCCACCCAGAAAGTATGTATTTGCACCTCCTCATTGCAATTTAGCAGAAGCCGAGACCATGGCCCGCCCTTTTCTATGAGCGGAAAAAAAATTCGCTCTCGTTCCTTCCCCCCTCCCTCCCATCAGTCCACCTTTCAGAATTCAATTTCTTCATCCCTCAACTTTTCAAAAAGTTGGAGTGGACCTTATCGGCTTACAAGCTCTAATATCAATCATCCTATGGTTTTGAAGTCATTCGTTTTACTCTTATTCACTTTCATTAACAAAATCAACTTCCAATGTATATATATGTAAGCTTGATCCGTATTTCTTGATCTATGATCAATACCGGAAGACTTTCCATAGAGTTGTTCCAACGTTGTTCGAAAGGCAGCAGAGTGTGAAGTCTGTCTTCACACCATATGCCCTAGATTTGGAAGCATACACTTCCGGAATTTAAGCCTTCTCGCCTACACTCTTTTCTGTTCTTTATTGAACTTTAATTTTTTTTGTCAAAACTTTCAAAAACTGTCAAACGACATTCATTTATTGATCATACTTCTCGCATGATATAAATCGAAACACAAAACAATTGTGTATGATTAGCGTTCAGTGCGAGAAGTATGCAACCGGTCTCTGGGTACGTGAAAAATGAAAATGAGATATTCTGCGTTGCCCACAGATCAGCGTAAACGTCTTACACGTGAAAATTAGCATATTGCGAAGGCGGTTTATTCAAATTTATCATAAAACTTATCCATTTTCACCTGTTTTTACAACTGTAACCATTTATATAATATTGAACATACTATATATATATATATACAAATGTATTTATATATATATATATAGACATGACGATAGCTTTATACTTACAAGCATGCATAAGATAAGATATGTTAGACGTTCAAAATTAATTTAACAAAATATACAATATGTAGCTGTTCCATCTAACTTTCCTTTCCTCACTATTTTTTCCACTTCATCGAACATCGCGATGAAATAACTCTTGAGTCGCTTAGATGACGATTTCCTGACGATGTCTGAACTTTCGCACCTTTACCGGTAATGTTCAAGAATTTTGAGTACGACCAATTTAATGAATCAAAACTTCACGTCATTTCTTCGTTTGGAAGTAGTTCTAAGTACGTAAGAATCAGTCTCATTTACACGCTCACTCCGCCTTCTCGAGCACGTTCTGCCCTTAGACAAGCTCGTGGTTTTTGAATTTCATACTATTTCTTTTTACTTATTTCATTTTCATCATCTTTCTCTAATATATGCTTTTTATGAATTGTTTGTTCCTTATTAGACCGTTTACGTAATAGATGAAGGAAAAAATAATAATTTAGTTTTCTTGTTAATTGACATGATTTGTCTGTTCACCCTTCGATGATAAGCAGAAACAATCAGAGGAACTCTGAGAATTATTCAAATAGCTAATAGAAACAATATTATTAAATAAAACAAAAATTAGATCATATTTATATAAACTAGCCAGAGCTATGAAAGATATCAATGACGTTAAACTGAAAATGAGAGGGAGAGACAGATTATCATAGTTCTCCCCCCCCCCCTACCTAATCTAATTGAATGTTGTAGTTCATATTATTCCATTGGTCGCTCTCCTCTCTCTATTATATTGTTTTCAATGATTATCTTTTAATTTTATTTTTTCTTATTCTTATGTATGAACTCTTGATTAACATTTACAAAGTAATTTATCATATATTTCAGCATTCATATCCATGATTGCTCAGATTCTCTAATGTTGTTCTGTCATCATCAGTCATCTGCACACGCGGTAGATCTTTTTTCTCGTTCGGATCTGACGACATTCGCTTCATTTGATAACAATTTGGTAATTTCCTTCTTTCTTTTTTTTCCTGAGAAAAAAAAACAATTATTTTCATATCATAATAAGCAAAAAACACATAAAATACAACAAAGAGATGAGTTGTGAAACAAGCGAGATAGCCTCTTCGGTTAGCTATTTCGTTCATTTGAACGAGGCATCCCTCTGCAGACATATAATTAGAGCTCATCAGTTTGAACGAGCTGATCGGGTGAGGGGGATTGCATTTTTGATAATTCCGGATGTTAAGCCAAAATCTTAAAAACTTGATTTCCACTTTCATTTTATAAAGTTTATTAAAGAACAATTGAATAGTTAATTAATTTTTTTTTGCACAAAATCAATTATGTCATTGTAAATGAAGCAGGAAGATCCTTTACCCGGATATCAACTGAAATGTGAAAATGGCTGTAATGGAGTGTTCTGATGAGATTATCTTATGAGGAAAATCAGTCATAAATTTAATAAATTCATTAAATTCATTACAGCTATCATAATATTTATATTTTGATGTTCCAGAGTTGCGCACTGGCGAACAAATACGAAACAAAGGCAACACACTCTTCCAAATACGTAAGTAGCATTGGAGCATAACTGTCATTAGTCCTATTCAGTCTTATCATCAAGAAGAGGAGAAACGTTCAGCACTTGAAACGATCATGGAAGACTTACTGAGTGGCTTTGATAATTATTCCAATTCCAGTCATAATTCAAGTATCGTTTAGCTCTATCATTGAAAATGAAAAAAAAGCTTTTTTTTAAATTCAATATAAGCCATACGGGAAACTCTCATGTGAACTTTCAATTTACCTACTGCTAAGAATTCTCATGATATAAATAGAGCAGAACAAGGCTCAATCAATCCCATCTAGAACGATTTTGTACTAATTTTTTAAAGTTCTCATTTTGCAGCTCCACAACCATCAATTACCGCCAGTCGTAAATGTTCACAGGATCTTGAAGTAGATCAAGAGCTTGATCAACTTTTCGAAATCATCAGTCAGGTTGGTGTTTGTTCAACTCATTGCCACCCATAGAGTGAAAAAGAAGCAGAAAGTAACTCCACAATATTCCTCTCTGCATAATTACTGAGCATAAATACTGATGACGCAAATTGACGTCGCAGGCGCATGTCGGAAAACTTGATTATTCGAAAAAAACGTTGTTGTTTGAAACTTTTGTCACAAAACTTCCTGAATGGCTATCTCTTCAAATCCTGTAATTATTATATTATTTGAATACATCATTTTCTATTCAAGAGAGTATCAAAGAAAACATATGTTAGTCATGATTCGCTTTTTTTTTCTTCTCATTTGCTGCACTGCTGACCCTTCTTATCTTCTTTCCTATTCTTCTTTATCCTCAAAAAAAAAGCTTTCATTTACTTCTTTCTCAACGAAGAACACAGTTAAGAATGAAAGAGAGCATTGCATTGAAATGCTTACCAAACACAGAGTCTGATTTATCTTCAGCTACCTCGCTCCTGTCCTGTAATGAATAATTTCATTCATTCTTTCACTACTCCTCATACGCTAAATGTCTCATTCATGAAGAGTTTCTTTGATTTCAAAAAAATGAGAAAGACAGTTGAGATGAAGAGTAGAGAGAAACAGAGAGAGAGATAGAGAGTGAGCTCCAGTATTTTATGTTTTCATTTCAAACTTCCATACTCTGATTCCTGTATATGATAACGGCGGTTCTTGAAGTTAGAGAATCTAAAGAAGTGAGAAAGATAGAGAGAGAAAGAGGTAATGAGAAAGAGAGTGACAGAAAGTGGGAGGGGGGAGTATGTCGAATAAGATTGAAAGATCACTTCTGAATATTAGATGTTAAGCAGTCAAAAACCTCATATGTGTCTATAGAAGTTATGATGAGTGAGTGTCCGATGAAGAGACATGAGCGTATGGAAAAGCACAGTCAGCTATCCTCATTTTGATTTGATGACACAGGATGTGCTTTTGCATTCATTTTTTGGTCGAATCTATTTCATTTCCTTTGATTTCTTTTTCTTAAAGCCAGCAGTATGGCATCGTTTTTGTATATTTTAAATAGTTTCCATTTAATCTTTGCCTTAAAAGGTAAGACAATGTGATTCATAGATACGTAACCGACCTGTTAACCATCTTCTTTTACTTGAGTTGAAGAAAAAAATGCGAACGAATGGTTAGTAGCACTGACTAAGTGACTTGATGTACTCATACTTCTCCTAAAAGGTTACTTTAATGTTTTTTGTCGGTTTCTTCATATTCATCATCACTTCTTCTATTACGGTATTTGGTCGTTTTTTTTTTCTGTTCCTCAATTCGGTTTTTGCGTTATTCATGACCCACTGCCTTACATGGTAATGTATCTTTCTCCTACACATGAATGTACTGATCTCATCATCTTCATTCCATTCGCTCATCTTACTAATAAGCTTGTTTTCTATTCAAATATCAAATGTTATTATCTGAAGATAATGTCAAAAAATACTTTTCGTCACTTGAAAACCTTTTTTTATTCAAAAATTCGTTTGATTTAAAGAGTTTAATTGGATTGCCATTTGTACTTTGTATGTCAACTATCAGGATGGCAAATATCAATCCACCCATACACCTTCAAGCTCTCAGATAGTATGTATCAACCGTTAGAAACCATCTTTACCATTCTGAATATCATATTTTGAAGTCAATGAAGACGTTAGCTAATATACATCTTTGCTATCATACTCATTAGATAACAGAATGTCCCTTCCCTTCTCATACCAAGATCTGCCAATTAGTTTTGAATAGTCTATAAGCTGCTTCAACTTATCAGCTGATAATATTTGCAAAATCAAAGAAAATAACTTCCCGAAACGAAATCCATCCATCGCTAACAGCAACGCATATGTCTCCCTCTGGGTGTGTGTGTGGGGTGTGTAGGCATGATTTGTATGAGAAGCTTACACTGAAGCATTAATAAGTTTTTATTTTATTCTAAATAAATCCTTTCTTTTTGATAACTATTTATAAGATTTATAGACAGAGACACATCCACGCAAAAGATATTTCGTTTTCTCACTCTTCAACTTGTATATGATGCCATTGTAATGATTGAAGTATTGAGTTAATCCCTATTCCGTAATCTTCATATCTTCGTCGTTTTTCTATTCTCTGCATCAGACAATCGTTTGTGCTTCTCTTTCTCTTATTATTACCTGAATTCCATCATATTATTCTTCTCTTGCATTAGCTTTTCTCCCCCCAGTTTCTTAATATAAATACTAATCTTATCGTTCTCCGCCCCAAATCGTCTCTCTCTCTTCATTTTCATTTCGACTCACATAAACTGATAGTCAAAATCAAATACTTATATATCCAAATTCAGGAAAGATGACATAAAAAAGCTACAAAAACTTCATCTCTTTCTCTTTCCCTCTCTTTCTCTTGTAAGCGAATCTTCTTCTCTTTCTCTCTCTCTTTCTTCCTCTATCCTTTACCTTGTCATTATTCCAGCCAACCTCTTTCCTGCTTTTCCTAATATTATTAGTCTTTTATAAATATTCCTAAATGGTATTTTGCAGCTATTGTCTTATACTTTCTTTAGTTTTCGTTTACCATCTCCTATGGCGCTTGGAGACACAAATGTCATGTTCTTTCAACTTTAAAGCTTTCCGATTCATTTGCATTTTTTTCATTTTTCCTCATACGAATTTCGATTAGCTAGCAAAAGGTTAATAATCAGCTTATCTAACCTTTTTACGCCCTAATTCACCTCCATTCTTACTTTAACTTTCACATTCAAGCAGAGTTTAACAAATTCAATTTCACATCTGTCGGAATATGGCGTGAGATACTGTGATACTCTGTAACTTGCGCAGTTTGTGCGAACTTTCTTCGTACAACACGTGATGCTTGCCTCTCCTACGAACGATCTTTGGAAAAATAAACAAAACGGATTTCATAGATGTATAACTCATCGATATAGATTCTATTTTGGTCAATCTAATGAACTCCATGACATTAAGCTATCAATTATTATCTTCGGCAACTTTTCTCAGATCTCATAGCATAAATACCAATGGTACTCAATTCTCTTTTTACTTCCTTCTCCCTCTCTTTCTCTCTCACTCCCTCTCTCTCTCTCTCTACTTTTCAAACTCTAATTCAGGTTTGAAATTTTTTTTGAATCTCTCATTATAACATTCTTTGCTCACGTCTCCTCCCATTGACCGTATGCAAATTTCACGTAAAGCATTGCGACAGTTTGTTTCATTTATATTTTTACCACGTCAAAGAACGGTTGCTATTCATTATCGCTCATCTTATCGTTTTTACATCAATGGACTTGAGTTTTTCATTTTCTCTACCATGTTTGTCTACGTTCATCCTATAAATCTCATTTTCTTCAACAACTACCGTATACCAGGACAATACTGAGTTTTTCCATATCATACTGACGGTTACGTCATACAAGCACTGGATCTGTTTTGCTTTCTCTTATTTTTGATATTTCATCTAAATATAGAAGATAGTATGAGAAGTACGGTGTTTCCATATACAATTCCATGATTTTTGATGAGAAGATGCTTAGTCTATCACTATCACAACTATTACGTTTACAGATGTTTTTATAAAAACAAAACAATGAAAAGACATAATCCACTTTCCGTAATCTCAGAATTTTTTAATACATAAGCTCTCTACTCTTGCCTCCTTCTTCTTCTTCTTCTGCTTCTTCAACATCTTCCTTTATCACTTTGTAAACTGTCTATTAATGATGATCATATTATAGCAAAGCGAGGATCTACAGTCCACTGTCTCATCGCCAGCTGTTACATCCATAGCCAGCAATTCGGACTCCAGTAATTCGACATTCCCTTTTCGATCACGAGCTGCAACTACTTCATCTGTAACACTACCACCACCTAATAACACCCAAAATCTACCAAATAATCGAAAAATGGATCATAGCCTCGATGTTCATATCAAAAGTGAACCATTCTCACCCTTAGGGCGGTCACAGCAACCGTATGATTTCATCCATCCTGGATGGTCTAATCAAATGAATATCATGGGGTAAGCAGATTCAGTGGTTTTGAAAATTAATTTCTTGTTATAGTTTGAACTCAAATATTCCTTGTGACTTCATGAATCATCAGGCCATCATGCAGAATCAAGCTGTCTTCCATCATCCTGGGTTCTTCTATCCAACACCAAGTCCGCATTTTCCAGTCATTGATAGACGCAACACCCAAGTCACGAATAGGTAATATAAATTAATTAATATAAATTATTAATTCTGAATTCTAATGCTAATGTACTTCAGTACGCCTGCAGCTAATCATACCGATTCTCCGTCACCACACCTTGACCAGCCGGCATTTACAACTCCGCTATTCCGATTCAGGTATGAATTTTCAAATTAACTAAACTCATCCTACCTGACATGAGATAATACAAAAACATTACTAAACATACCGTAACCGCGTTTTTTTTTCTCTGGAAAATGTTCGATTCCTTATTCGTAATGCATTCAAGGTTACGTCATCATATTGGATATCATTGATGACAAACTCGTACTGAAATTGGCTGTCTAATAAAATGAATAATTTGAATTTGAAAATATGATAGTTAAAATGAGTATTGAAAGTGAGACGTCAAGACGGACGTTCAGTGCGAATGCACGTAACACAATGAGAAATCAAAACAAAATCAAACTATGCAGAAACAAATTACCTTTTTAGCATGCTTAACAGTCCGGAATTCCACAATATACCATCTTTGCCATCTACTGAGCCGCTTGAGGAAGACGCTGAGAAACTTTGTGCTGTATGCAATGATCGTGCGGTTTGTCTTCATTATGGAGCACGAACATGTGAAGGATGCAAGGGTTTCTTTAAAGTAGTTGCATTCTGCTTTTCGATCCATCATGCAGCATGTTTCAGCGAACTGTCCAGAAAAAATCAAAGTATGTATGTGCCGGGAATCGGAACTGTCCAATCGACAAGAGATATAGAAGTCGATGCCAGTTCTGTCGTTTCCAGAAATGTTTGGCTGTTGGGATGGTCAAAGAAAGTGAGTAAGAATTCGAAAGCAAAAACGAAAATCGAATAGTCCTGATATAAATGAGAATGTGTTTGCAGTTGTACGTCATGGAAGTTTATCTGGACGTCGCGGAAGATTGTCATCGAAAACAAAATCAAATCATCGTACTGATGATCAGCCTTCCCCTCCCTTGCCTCTGTTGGGTTTGCTCGTACGAGCCAGCGAAGTATCAAAGCCCAGTATCCAGAACTCTTCTATCTTTGTATGTTTCGTATCTATTATACTAAATACCACCACGTTTTTCAGCCTTCTCTCTCCTCTTCTCAACTTCTATCATTAATCGACACTGAATATCATCATATCAGTTCTTTCTTGCGTGGCATTCCTATAACGGCTGAGTTGAATTCTAAGGACTTAGAAAGTTTATTTGTTCGCTCTTTCTTCCCAATACTGGCAGCTAGACTCTGTCAAAGGTATTTGTTTGTTGTTTTTATTACAAAATAACACTGGAGGCTTTTTTAGAATGAATCGTGGACGAGAAACAATTGTTTTTGAATCTGGTGAACAAATACCGTTGGAAGGTATACCGGATGTCTTACTACGATTTTTCCGAGCAGTTGTACTTGAGGTATCAGAGTGTTTACATTATCCTCACCAAAAAAATCCTATTATAGTCCGCTAGTCTTCAAGCTACCATTGAAGGAGATCAACAAAGTTTTTGTGCTCTTCAAGCAATGATCTTTCTGTCTGCGCACACTAGAGGTATTTTACTTATTCAATGGCTCAATCCAGATGTTTGATTTTTCAGAAAATCCAGCGAGAGAATTAAATGACATCGTGACAGTAGATCGTCTTCAAAGCATGGTCGTCAATGCTCTTAAAGATCATTGCGCCTCCACAGCTCCAAATAAATTGGCTAAAATTATGCAACATGTATGTGACAATTCATAAGTTCGTTATGAAGAATAATAATTTTATAGATTTCAAAAATGGATTTCTTCTATGAGCTCGGTATCAACATGCTCGATCAATGTGTTGCTGTTAACCAGCTTATTCCTCTCTCTCTTCAAACTATTCACAACTCTTGTCCTCGCCCAAATTTAGGCTTGAATTCAGGAAATAACGTACTCAATGTTTCGCCAAATATTATACCAAGTCGAATTTCTTTAAATTCATCAGCTATTCCCGATATTCCTGTTGGCTTCGGCTTTTCCTGAGACCCTCCTCGTTTGATCTCATAAGCATGTTCGAGTATCTTCTTTTGACACTGATCTTCACATCTGATTGTTTTTTAGTTTTCGAATCAAAATCATACAGTATATAATTATTCGAATTCGAATGTATGATCCCATATACATATTATATATACATTTATAGGTTCTTCAAGTTGAAAAGGGTTTCTTGTCACCAATGCTTTGCGAATCTTATCATTTTACTTTATTTTTCTTTTCTGAAATATCACCGTCATAATCAAATTCCATCATAATCATTGCATTCTTTCCACCATTTTCTCATAATTTAATAATTTTGTGAAATTAAAAAAAAAATATTCTTTACTTATCCTTCAGCGTAAAACGCCGCCTCACTTTCCGCGTTTAACTGACTCAGGGGCGTTTAAAGACCGTTTTTCTCGATTATTGGCTCTTTGCCCAATTCTTGGTTTCAATCAATATTGTTTCAACTCAACAGTTATATATTAGCTTTTATGCATCCCTGAGAAGATATAGATCAAGATAGATTCTGAATCTGTTTAATTGTCTTTTTCATGTCAATGAATAGTTTTATATATATATTGAGTATTTCAACAGAAGATTATTCTGAACTTTATTAGGAAATTTCATATACAAATATATATTTATATATATATAAGTAGATAGATGAAGCCAGAGGAGAGACTTACTATCCATGTGTCTATTCTTAGACATCAAACTGAAACAAATTATTGAATGGATAAATAATACTGTCTGCACGTACTGCTTCTATGATCGAAGTTGACACCATAGAATCCATAGCGAGAATATACTGTGACTACCATTGTACTACCATCAGATACTAATACCTTGCCAACATCATCGGAACAGCAGTTACTTGAAAAATAATCTTATTATAATTGATATCGGCTTTACTACTGACCGTATGCCGGATAGACGGTTATCAGCATTGACTTTAACTTCGAGACCGCCGTATGAACAGCTGATAGCACAAAGATTCATACCAGTGAAAGCGGTAATTGTTAATTCTACTTTCTTTCCTGCTGGAGCCTATAACCATTGACGAAGCTACTATCAAGGTATCACTGCAAGCTTACTCTTATCCAAACATTCTTCACTTTATAATCAGAATCGATGGAAGGCGTGATTCCAGATAGCGAAACTGAGCTGGATGTTATAGTTGTTGTTGTGCTGATGGCAACATGGTCGCTAACTGGAGTAGAGTAAGGCTAGAAATACTTTTATGTTAAGAATGCAACCCTTCTGTACGATGTGGGAGTTATTCTTTTGGAATTAGACGACTATTATTTTCAAAAAAAAAACATTTCTTTTCATTGTCTAACTCCAAAAAGTTGATAAGACTTTCCCTTCTTATATTTTTTACGTTATAAAATGGTTGAGGTGAAGTACATATTGTGCCGCCATAGCCGGATGGACAAATACATCTATTGCAGTTGTTCGGATCCGGAAATCCATTGTTACGACAATTATTAGTACTGGATGAGCATTTGCCTGACAGGAGATAGCTTATACATGAAAGTTGGTTGTAAAAACAAACTTTGGCATGAATACATTGTGTTCATCATAAAAACATCAATAAACGATGGCATTGTTTGTCCCATAGAATTTTGATACCTGGGATCGGTAGGTACCAGCGTGGGTACTGTTCCGTTTTTAGCAAACCTTAGAGGAGAGTTTGTAACCTTTTCGATTATTTAGAGGAAGTACCCGTATTGATCATAATGCATTCCACTTCCATAATCATAAGGAAGTCCATAGTTATTATTTTCAACAGAAGACAGCTTCAAGTAGTTGGGGAAATAAGTCGGCTGAAAAATTTGACTGAACTTTTCATTACCGTAATCTGCTTACTAATATATTGTCATAGTTGACAATAATTTGATTATCACGATCAAATCTGTTCTGAGAATGGAAGAAACCAAGAGCATGAGCTATTTCATGAGCAGCAATTGGCACCTTTAATAACTTGCTCATTATTCTCTAACTAAGAGGGAAATGGAATCTTGATTAATACTGACATGCTCGCAACCGAATCCAATTGAAATTCCTTGCATTCCCCCATCTAATGGCTTCCCTACACCGGCGAAGCAACCGGCACCGCCGAAGAAATGTAATCTGGAATATTAATCAATTTCCTATCGTTCTTTCTATGAGTACGAGCCTCGAAACTGCAGTTGGTCTTTCCCGGAAACGAATGCAGGTATGATTCTGCCAGAATGAAATAGCTTTTAGAATTGCAGATCGACCGGCAGTGCCTACGAGCAAAGAACGTGCTCATAAAAAGTTGAACGTTAAAATACTTACTAACATTACCGATTTCGTAATCGATTGTTGTATCCCAGAGTGTTCTAGGTTGATAAAGAGTGTAGGCCTGACGTTTCTGTCTGGACCTAGTATCCTCGAAAATAGAATCGATCACTTCGCTAAAACGGGAGAAATTGTTAACTTTCTCTCCATCAAGAAATACTCTTCAATTATCATATCTCCCTGGTACATCAAGCCAGCTGTTGCGTATTGAGAATTAATTTCATGAGGAGTATCACCGTAAAGAGCAAAGCGGTCAGGCTTACGTCGATTAAGCTTAAAAACATCGTATTCGCTCAAGTCGAACAACAGTTCTGTATTTTCGATCAAATCAGAGCGATAGCCAGGAACATACTACAAAGCGAAACTTAGAGCTGAACATAATGAAAGCCAGTGTCAACTTAGAGGAGTGCTTATCGTCGAGCTATTTCGATCTTTGATTGTTTTTTTTCAACTTACAGATAGAATAGAATTCATGGTGTTACGTTTTTGAATTGTTAAAGGATTAGGCAAGTTGATTTCCTTCAATTTGTTTTGAAATAAGTCGGGAGACGTCTTACGAAAGATCTGCAAAAAAAATAATCCTGTGCAACAATTGGAGGACGTCATACTGATGTCATATCAGCCAGCTTTGTAGTAATTCTCGCATCTAATTTAGGTAGACCATCTGCTGATATGAAATTCCCCAAAGGACTCGGACGCAATAAATTATCCGAGGCTTTCAAAGTGTTTGTTCTGGAATCGTCTCTCATATTCACATTGTGAGAAGTAAAACTTACAGCACTGCGGCAGCCGAAAGCGGATAGATACATGCTGACAGTAGTATAACAATTTTCAGCATTATTGTCAATCAAACTTCCGAAACTCAGTGACTGAATTCTCAATGTACCATTTTTTTCAATTCCTTATATAGTTATGCTCTCAAATCGTATTCAGTTATAAGCTTATTATGTTTTGAACTGCATCGGGAACATACTGTCTGGAATAACAAAACAGGAAAAGAAATAACAAAAAGCTGATTATGTATACTTGATGTAAGCAAATTTCTATTTTGCTCACCTCTTGTTTATTCAACATCCCCCGTTAAAGCATTATTGTCGGATTTTTTTTTGAAACATCCAAACTTTGCTCTGTTTATCAGACCAACCTTAACACTTTTTGTTTTCATTGAAATAAACATCTGTTTTACCTTGTTTGTTTTGAATTAGATAGACTTTCAAATTACTGTCAAAGAACCAAAATGTGTATTCAACCATACTACATAGACATGTCACGAAAATGAACGCGGCAATTTCACGCCACGTAATTTTCCACGTTGTAATTCAGATAAAATGATTAAGATTTAAGTAATCTTCAGAATGCATGTGTTATTCGAAATGCGCGGGAAAAGCTGGTCAGCTTTTTACTCTCCACTCCCGCTCTTTTTAGTACGTAAATTAATTTGTAACTAATTTCACCTTATTATTTTGATTATTGAAACCCTTAAGCTTCACGCATTGTTTTATCAAGCTTTCTTATAGAGGTTCTCATGGATAAGGGTAAAAGTTTTGGTTTTAATGGTCGACAATCCTTACTGGCGCAATCGAATTTAAAAACACCTACTCGTCAAAGATTTTCAGCAGCGCAAACAGCAGAGTCGAAGTTTACTATACATATAACAGATTGGAGTACATAATATTTTTTCTCAGAAAAGAAGGCAGGTTCTCATTGAGCGGAGTTAATGGAGGAAATGGAAACAGGCGATTGTCTTTATTCAAAACCCAAACAGCGGCTCCACGAGTAAGTTATGTTATACTAACAAGATTGTCCTTTTTGTTCTAGGTTGATACTAGTGACAAGTTAAAACAACAAGGCTATATCAGGAAAATCGTCGAATACATCACCGATTTGGAGGGGGAAGTTGAGAACTCGTTCCGGTACAATATGTCATTAAGTTGTTCTATAGGGTATTGCTACTCCAGCCAATGTTGCTCGTCCAACAATGACTGACTTCATTAAGTTCGTGAACTTGATATATGAAGATCTAAGTCCAGATTATACCCTAGAGGGTAAGAAGATAGTTGAAGAGGTTTTTTTTATTTCTTAGATTTGTATAACTGTGGATTACATGGTAGGTCCCCCGCTTTTTCGCTGCTCTTGGGTATCCTTACCCTATCAAGCATAGTTATTTACAACCAATTGGCGCTGCTCACAACTGGCATTATCTTCTTCATGCCTTGTGCTGGATGATTGATCTGAACAAAGTAGGACCATATCCCTTTTCATTGATTTCATGCATTTTTTAATTATAGTTAGTGGAAAGTGTACATAGTGTTGAAGGTATTATTTTGAGTAATGATGCCACGGATTGTAATACTGCTGCTGTAGGTTGTACCCCTTTTCTTCCTAATTTCAAATTGTTTCAGATTCGTTACTCTTGGTTCCAGTCTATGTTTGGAGAACACTTAGCGTCTAAAGGTGATGAATCCGTTACAAGAGGTAGGACGAACAATGAATGATGTTGCCAGTTACGAATGAATAATTCAGGAGCCATTTCGAGATTAAAAGATTTTTTTGAGAACCAGGAAAATTATAGAGAGCGTTTGGATATGATGATGGAAGAGTGGAATAACTTGAAGAAAGAAAACAACGAATATGATAATGAGGTTGATCTGAATTTGTAATAATTCCATTTCTCTTTTGAGAAAGAAGACGGATTAGATCTAGAGCAGGAGATTGGCAACCTCATAGAGGATGTGCACAAAGCGAAGAGATCATGTGACAATTTAAAAAACGATTATGAAAACTTGGAAAGAGTAGTGGTAGGATTTTAAGTTGACCCATTATTTCCAACTAATGTTTGAGGCATCTGTGAAACATTCTGTCGACGGAGTAAAATCTGAAGCATCCGAGCTTCTCAAGTGTTTACAAGATAAAAAGGAAGAATTAATGCTTATAGAAAAAAAAACCGGCATAAATACTGAAGAAGTTCTTCGAATGAAAACGGAAATGGAAACCGTATGCTTTCTGTTGAGACACCCATTGCATAGATATATTACAGAATAACCAAGTTCATAAGCAGATGAGAGAAGAGTTAGGTCGCTGTGGAGCCGAAATATATGGTTTCCAATCGCAATACGCTCAAGGTTTTTCACAAGTAATTACCCCTTGTTTTCCTCTTACCATCTTGTGATAGTTGCTGTCTCGATTGACAGATTTCATCTGGAAGCTGAATGATTTTCAACGTAAAACCTCGGAGAACATGGATGAAATTGACATCGCTCCCAATTCTTTAGAGTAATTTTAACCGTTCGAGAATGTTTTGTAATTTAATTCAGAGAATTGCAGCATTTTGTCACCAAGGAGCTACGCGGAATCATTACTAGGGTATATATTTCCATGGATGATATGAAAAACAAGAGAATCGCAGATATTGAAACTATTAAAAGCCAGATAGCAACCCTTGAGTAGTTTCTCTTTTCATTTCTCTTTTAATGACTTCTTATGTTGTGTAGAGCCCAATTGGAAGAAGAGAACGAAAAAGAGGCTGATGTCAGGAGGATATTAAAACGGAAGCAGATTAACAAAGAGAGATGTATTGAGGATAGAGCCAAAGAGAGACAATATATTTATTCTAAAATTGGTTGGAGGAACATCCGGTTGAAAACAAAATAATAAAGTTTTCAGTTGAATGTGAAAACGAAAAAGAAACTCTTGAAAACATCTTTCGGAACGCTACAGGAGTCTGCTTGGTAATTAAGTATAAGCATTTGCGAAAGTGTGCACCTTTCTAGAAATTAGAAGATTCCTCAAGAGAGTTGGAACGAATGAAGGAGTGTGCGAGAGTGTTCAAACTAACTTTTGAAGATACGATGATAACGAATACCCAGAAAGTAACATCCGTTCTCGAAGCACAACAGGTTGTTATTCCCTTCAAGATGATATTATGGCTATTTTAGGAAGTCACGAACACTTGCGAGAAAAGGATGTGGGATATCTGTGAATACTTTAATCAAATTATGAAGAGCCTCTCTTATGGAGAACCTTTATGAACTTCTGTGAATGCGAAGCATGGGCATGTAATAATTTCATAATTTTTTATTTTAATGTTATCAGAGAGCGTAAGTTTCAAACAACACTCAATTTGTCAAAACTGTTGTACTACTTACTCGAACGTTATAAATATTTCTAGTTTGTTTCTGTGGTATTTCGAATATGTATTAATAACATTTCTTATTTATCTCATCAATTTTTTTTTCAATCTGGGATTAGTAAGCCAAGGGATTGTTGTTTTTGGTTTATGGTTCTAAATGCAAAACGAGTATGTTAGTATTACCGAGTCTCTTCTTGCTACCGGATGTATTGATTTCACGGGAATTATATCTTGAGTAATAACTTTACTGGGAAAATGAGTTTAAATACTACTAGTTGATTCTCATACACATTGGAGGATATTAAGTTTTAATTTGGCGTGTTAAACAGTTCCACGTGGAAAGTTAGGTCAATGTTCTCTTTCATGGTTATAGCTAGCGGGCGAACAGTTGTTTGGCTTTTTACTATTCGTGGGAAGAAAATAATGATGTGTACAGTTCGAGCACATAAGGATACTAAACATTCTGTGAAACTTTAATAGCGTCAACTAGTTTTTAATCACTTTTCTGTGATTCGTCGTTCGCTGAGAGATTTCGTTATCTTAACTTACTCTATTCGTGCAGCTTCATCGTTCATGCAATTAACGTTTTTCCAATTATTGGGCTTAGTGTTTATGAACTTTACTAAACATGATTATTTGCAGTTTGAAATACACATGTTTAACGATATAGGAACTATTGAAAGGTAAAGTGATATCATCTATGTAATTATTTTTTTCTTTGGAGTGCTGAAAAATATGAGACTCAATCAAGTACCTGCTTCAAAAAAATTGATATTCACCATGTTTGGAACATCGGTAGTTTTAGTACGCAGCTGAAACTGCATAAACCAGGAAAATCCCTGAACAGTGTGTAAGAGAAGTTTAGATGTAAAAATATTGTGTTTATATGGAACAGGCGCTTTGGTAACGAGGAGTATGAATTTGAAATGATGTTGTATCCTTGTGGTACAACATCAGCTGCATCCGACCATGTAGGTGTGCATCTGTATACACGAAGTAATAAGATTAGACTTGCACACATATTCATATTCCTACTTTAAGAATGCCCCGGCGACTCTTTGATTATATCCACTCAGTACCGGATCATACCTGGTGTGGGCTCTTTAACCTGTGCCATCCAGAATAGCATTATGACTATTGATAAATCGTCCATTCTTTCTGCCAGCAGATTAGTTTCTCATAAAGACATACAGGTAGTTCCACGAATTTGTCTCCAATTCTCTTTTTTAGAATTCAACTGAACTCTTGCTGCCAAACGATGTGCTGACGTTGAAAGCAGAAATAAGTGTTTATAAAATAGTTTGAGCTATTGAGGGTTTTCTCGTGAAGTTTAATTGGTTTCAGACATCGAATTATAATGTAAAGGTCAATAATGCACGAGGCGCTAGCGAAGCACGAAGAGGTGGTTGAGGGCAAATTAAAGAGAAATTTAATTGGAGTTCCAGCCTGTTTTGGAGAATTATATGAAACTGGCAAATTCTCTGACTTCACAATTCGCACTGACCAACAATCGTTCAAAGTTCATCGCCTGATTCTTGATACTCAATCGGAGTTCTTCAATGGATATTTCCGTAATGATCCTTTATCAAACGAAGTCAGTGGTTCTTTTTAAGCCATAATTGATTTGAATTAGATTGCGTTAGATATGGATAATAACATCATGAACCTCATTTTAAAATTCATGTATTCTGAAGAAATGGAACTTGAAGATATAAGTCCTGAATTATTTTATGCTGCAGACAGGTAGAAACTTCCGCTATTAAGGTCAAATCTAACACGTTTTCTCCCGCCAGATTGCTCATGCATTCTTTGATAGATCTTTGTGCTATCAATGTGAGGAATATAATTAATCTTGAGAATTTCTTCGACTATTTGAGACTCGGGTATGATATAGAAAATAAGCTTGTTCGCGATGCAGCTGCATCATTCTTCATAAAAAATGCACATGATGTCAAAAACAACAGCGTAAGTGTTGAGAAAATATGTTGCTTTTTTTAGTCTCGATGTTTAGAATTGGTCAGAGTTTATGAAAACTACCCCTCAAGCTATTGCAGACTTATGCGATTTAACCATGGATAAAGCAAATAAAGTTTTAAGAAGTTAACTATCCCTAACAATATATTTACACTTGTTAAAATCTGTTCAACCCTCTGTGAATGTTTCGAACTGTGAATGGTATTCATAATAGTTACTTGCCTCTTTCAATTTAATAAATGTTTCTGTTGTAATGTTGTCTTCAATATTCAAAGAATTTCATAGTGTATTGGAGAATATTAAACGAGCCGAGCATTAAAAGATCACTCTAGAAATGTTGCAGACGAAATAGTGTGGGTAGAGAAAATTGGTCCCGTCGCGATAAGGCGGGGTGCTGTAGTAAATGACGTCAAATATTCGAGAAGGCAGAAATTGATTTTATCTTCGATGATTGTTTCTTTGGCACTTGTTATGGCAAATTCATACTTTTTCTTTCTCCTTGTCTTATTGAACGGTCCTCTTGAGCACCGACTGTTAAAAATCCTTTTTTTACTTTTGACGTGTGCCGGGCACTTGTGTATGCGTTTATCCAAATAATTTTGTTTTTTTGCAGCGGGTTCTTCCTTCCAAACATGGCGGCTACCGCTCAGTTGATGTTTGATGAATATGGACAGCCGTTCATATTAATGAGAGATCAAGAAAATCAGAAGAGATTGACGGGTGTTGAAGCTTTGAAGGTAGACTCTTATTTAACAAGGTGCTGACTTCAGAATTAAATATATTTTAGACACATATCATGGCCGCAAGATCTGTTGCCAACACTCTGAAAACATCTCTGGGACCACGTGGTCTGGACAAAATGCTGGTTTGCATTTTCTGCCGCTGTCGAGTTTTGACTAAAATTGTTGAAGGTCTCCCCAGACGGTGAAGTTACTATTTCCAATGACGGAGCCACCATCATGGAGAAAATGGACGTTCAACATCATGTTGCTAAGTTAATGGTTGAATTGAGCAAATCCCAAGATGCCGAAATCGGAGACGGAACTACTGGTGTTGTCGGTATGTATTTGTTTTAGTAACATTTTTGAAGTTGGCTTGATTGGACAACTTTAAAATTATTGTTTTCGCTCTTTCATCCTGACTTCTTTGAATTAAAGGTTTTGAGAAATGATGTCGCGCTTTTTATAATCATTCTTTCTCATAAACAAGTTCGTGAAAATGAGGTTTCACACATTTTTTCTCATTTTCTCCCCTTGTCTTGTTAAAAATCCTTTGTTTTATTTGTTCCGAACGCGAAGATTATGGTGAAAAAAGATATCAAATTTTCAAATAACATCATAGATTAACTTAATTCCGAGAGAAAGAATCATAGCTTAGCTGCTTGTTATAGCCACTAGTGTTCGTATGTAGTTGGGCTCCCATGCATCCTTTCCTAGATAGAATAGCAGAGCGAGATAGACGTGAACCATCGGTGTCTTGTTCACCGAGTATCTTTTATTTAGTTACCAGCTTGGGCTAATTGTTAATTTCGTTAATTTGAGGGTTTATTGTTTGTCCAACGATGTGTAGCTTTTCTCCGCGGAGTGGGTAGCCCGCATTTTTTCACTATGCTTCTACGCTATCGATTTTGTGTGCGCAGGGGATTATGCCAGTTCTGCGAACTATTATGCAGCAGCTCCTCTATTGTGCTCTTTTTCTTTCTCGTTTTGCTGTGGTTCTGCCTTTTTTGGATATGTTTTCATTCTTTTTTTTTTCAGTTCTCGCTGGAGCTTTACTAGAAGAAGCTGAGCACCTCATTGACAAGGGAATTCATCCCATCAAGATTGCTGATGGATTCGACTTGGCTTGCAAAAAGGTTATTCTTTGTTTAGTTTCTATTCTTGTAACATGACTTTTAAGGCTTTGGAAACCCTTGACAACATTGCTGATAAATTCCCCGTTCAAGACCGTGAAAGATTAATTGAGACTGCTCAAACATCTCTTGGATCCAAGATGTATTTATTTTAAACTTCAAACTGTGTATGAATATATTTTTTAGTGTCAATCGCTCAATTCGCCATTTTGCTGAAATCGCTGTTGATGCCGTTTTATCAGTCGCTGATTTGGAAAAGAGAGATGTCAACTTCGAGTTGATCAAAATGCAAGGAAAAGTTGGTGGTCAACTGGAAGATTCTAAGTTGGTAAAGGGAATTGTCATTGACAAGACTATGTCTCACCCTCAAATGCCTAAGGAAATCCGCAATGCTAAGGTATAACTATACACTTGCTCGACTAGCATATTTTCTTTATTGTAGGTTGCCATCCTTACCTGCCCATTTGAACCACCAAAACCTAAGACCAAGCATAAACTTGACATCACATCTACTGAAGACTTCAAGAAGCTGAGAGAATATGAACGTGAAACTTTCGAGAAGATGATCAAACAAGTTAGTTCTATTAACTTCTGATCATTCAAATCTTGATGTTTAAGGTTAAAGATAGCGGTGCTACCCTCACTATTTGCCAGTGGGGATTCGATGATGAGGCTAATCATCTCCTTCACCACCATCAACTTCCTGCTGTTAGATGGGTAGGAGGTCCAGAAATTGAGCTTCTTGCTATCGCTACCAATGGTAGAATCGTTCCAAGGTATACTTCTAGGTGGGATTGATGTCTATATTCATTGGTTATTATAGATTCGAGGAACTGACCGAGCAGAAACTCGGAACTGCTGGACTTGTGCGTGAAATCACTTTCGGAACTGCTCGCGATCAAATGCTCTCTATTGAGGAGTGCCCTAACATGAAGGCTGTTACCATCATGGTCCGTGGAGGAAACAAAATGGTATAGTTACACGATGAAGTAAAAATCGAAACGATCTCCTTGTTACAGTTGATTGAGGAGGCCAAGCGCTCTATTCATGATGCTCTTTGCGTTATCCGCAACTTGGTTAAGGATGACAGAATTGTCTATGGTGGTGGAGCCGCTGAAGTTGCCTGTGCGCTTCAGGTTGCTGCTGAAGCTGATAAGGTATGTTGTTCAGAACGATTTTGTTTTTTTACCCATCTCGTTCTGTATATTATTTTTTGTTTTCAAGATTGAAGGAATCGAGCAATATTCTTTCCGTGCTTTCGCTGACGCTTTGGAAGCTATTCCCATGGCTTTGGCTGAGAACAGTGGACTTTCGCCCATTGATGCCATCACAGATTTGAAGGTACGACATTTTTTTATTGAAATAAGTGAAAGTTTTTTTTAGGCCAAGCACCTCTCGACCAAGAACTCCTACTTGGGTATTGATGCTACCTTCAGTGGAACCAATGACATGAAGAAACAAAAGGTTATTGAGACTCTCCTCTCCAAGAAAGAACAAATCTCTCTCGCTACACAGGTACGATCTAGATATCGCGAGACGTAATGTAGAAATAAAAACGATTTAGGTTGTTCGTATGATTCTCAAGATTGATGATGTCCGAGTACCTGACGATGAAGCTGGACATGCCCATTAATCAATCTTGCTTTAGTGCTTTTTACCGTTTGATCTGTTTTACATCTGAGTGCTTTGCGGTCTCGTTTAATGTTATCACACGTTGTTAACTTTTTTGTTTAAGTTGCCTTCAGCTTTTTTGTTGAATTAAACTAATTGCTCAATTTGCAATATACCTACTTGGCCGTTGTATTCGGCTCGCATATCTTTTCTCAATATAACACATTTATCAAACATTCGAATATTACAGAGTATGGCATGGTAAAATTTCTTAGCGAATGATAAGTAATATGTCGTCTGTTGCTGCAACGAACGGGCAGTCAGAGGCTCCCCAAATAAAAAAGGTACTCCTTCGAAATTGATTTTTAATCGTCACTATCTTATCAGAAAGTCCATATTGTCACTAATTCGCCTGATGCAGACAATAGCATGCAACGTGCACTTGGAGGAGCAACCCCTAATGGAGGTTTTTTCAATCTTCATTTTTTATATATATGTCTTGTTATAGAATTTCCGTCAACTGCTGAACTGATGCATAAGTGCTTATCTGTGAATCCGTTCGAAGCTAAGTTCGCAGAAGCGAATCGTCGAATATCTGCAGGTGTGCTTGAAGCCAATGGACTTGCTCCTCCTTCTATCAGTTTGGCTAGTACTCATAATTCAGGTGAATTTTGAATAAATGATCAATTATTTATCTTCGTTTTAGGACTCTCCCTTCTGAAAATCCCGTCATCATTATCTGAATCACCTGGCATTTTTTCCAATATTAACATTCTTAGAACTGAAGTAGACAATGCCAATGAGAATCTCACAACAGCCGACATCTCCAAATTATTGCAAACGGTTTGTTTAACGATACATTTGGTCTTTTCAGTCTCTGATTTCAGATGAAAGACCCTATGAATTCTGCTGATATCACCCAAGCCCCAAGAACAGCAGAAGTCTTAAATACTGTTTTAGACATGCACTCAGATCGTCTGCATACTATTAACTATTTAAACAAGTGAGTCATGTATTCATGAATGCCTCTCAATAACATAAATATTCAGTCCCGATTTCGCTAGCATTTTCTCTTCTCTTGCGCCTACAGGATCCGCTCCTAATTCAGCTGGTGTCCTTGGAGTCACAACATCATCTAGTCCATCAAGCATTCCTACCACTAGCGGAGGGCTTCTTGCTCCACCATCTGTTGTAGGGACTAGCCCTAGTCACTCACCTCAACAAGCGCATGCTCAACAACCTTCTTCCCGAGATACAGAGTAGTTTACTAATCTTAGTTTTATTTTTGTATTTTTGTTTTCAGTAAGCGATCACCTGCTGGATCCGATATTTCTCTCTCTAATTCGCAGCCTAATCTTTTAGCAGCTTTGCATCAGCCCGATCCTTTGTTTGATCCAAGGGATGTGAAGCCTGTCATTACTCAGAAAGTAAAATTGGATAATTTAAATTCCACATTCACACGATCACTTAGATTTTCTCGGATGATTCAACCCATTGTAGCTCTAACATTCCTTCGGTGGCCATACCAGGTTCCACTAGCTTGATGTCCTTAGACGACCAAAGCCGGTGTGTCGAAGAGTTAGCTTCATTTTGTAATCATACTTATTGCAGAGATTCTTCTCCTCCTACAGGGGGACATACACCTACAGGAGTAGGACGCGGTCGCGGCAGAGGTAGAGCTGCTCTTAATGCTGAATTACCTCAAGATGACAGAAGGTAATTGGTGGTCTTAAGTATACGCTATCGTTTCCCTTTTTCGTAGGATGACGATTCTAGAACGGAATAAGGCCGCTGCGGTACGATACCGTAAGCGGAAGAAGGAGGAACATGATGATATGATCACGAGGGTTCATAATTTAGAACAAGAAAAGGCCCAGCTAACAGTTGGTGTTCGTTCTCGAAAGCTGCTAACTCTCTCATTTCAGACTAGAAATCAAGTGCTATGTAGAGAATTGGAGCATCTAAAAGCCATAATTCGAGAAAGGGAGTCTCGTTGCGTTTGCCTCAAAGGCGTTAACTTAATGAACGTTAATCATCGAGCCGATTCCCCCATCGATGTAACTATTTCATATTTCAGATGATTTAAAATTTTATTCCGAGCCCTCAGGTCGATGAAATCATAACCTCTCATGCTTCCATCTCCTTTTGATTCATTTATTAGCGATCCGTCGATAGCGTACGAAACAGCTTTGATCCACTTTTCTTCTGACTAGTGAAATGTAAAAAAAAAAAACATTCCCTCATAGGCAGCACTTCCGCTGTCTGTACCTCCTATATGACAAATTTCTATTTTCAAAGCATTCTCGTCGCTTAGATAACTTATTACCGTTCCGCTCTCTCCTTCATTCCCTATATCACCCTTAGTCTTTGCGTACACTTTGTCTTCCATTTTTGGACGACTTTGAGTAGGTGAGCCACGAGCCGGTCTCGTCAAACTTGGTGTCCATCTTGTGATTTTCAACTGAATAGTCGAGCTATAATCGTTTTCTTAGAACTCGCGCTAGTTTATGCCGCCTATCGATCAGACTCAGTTCTCTAAAAAAATTAATATTCAAAAACTAAACTGCGTGATAGAGCAATTTCCTCAGTCAGGTTTCTTCCGCGTTGTGTGTGTGTGTGTCTGCGCCTGTGTATTCTTATTATTCAAAGTTTTAAAATTGTATATATTTTCCAGAGTATATTGTTTTTGTTACCTTAAACTTTCGGATGAGAGAGATGTTGTTCTAACATGTTCTCGAAACCTCTCATAATTTACCTGATCAGATTTTTTCTTACTCCACAACTTTCCTCTTGCTAGTGTAGGTGGGACTCTTACAGTTTTTTTACTCCAAACCACCTCCTGCATATCTTTTTTCGTTGTTAATTTTGCATTTGAAAGAGTCTATTTTGTCTGTTGGTATTCTGAATCAAAGAGCACTATTAAATGCATTTTATTGAAATAGAAAAGATATATATTTATAATTACATTTACATCTAATGAATTTTTTTTTCAATTTCTCTTTGTTCAAACTGTTTCGTGGGTCGTTTTAATTTGCTTGTCAGAATATTGATAAGCCGCATATCTTCACAAGTGGCTTGGTGAAAACTAATCAATTTCGGGCTTATGCTTCCGAAAATCTGTAATTCATGCAAATAAGGAGATCACGCTTATGCTAATCTGTTATTTCAAAGCTGAAAGAATCCCTTTTGTACCTGCGAAGAATCTGTATAGTTACCACCGTTTGCTTGTTTGAAATCGTTCATTTCGGAGACCGCGAAGTGTCGTTTAATGATAAGAAATCTTAATGATTGGAGTTTGCTAAAGATAATGCCCCACAAACCCACCTGTTCCGTTTCTGAGAATCTCGTTGCAGATTTAAATTGACGGATTGTTCCAAGCATTCGCTTAGCGAACCTTCATCAATTCCACAGCCTATAAAGGCCATGCTTAATTTTGATTGATTTAGAATGTGGACCTGGGGATTGGCTTCTAATCTGTCTCATCAACATAGATAGAGCACCTCGGCTTAAAATCGTTATAGGGACCAAAGAATTGGGTGGTTCTGTTTTTTCTTCGTCCTTCTAAAGCAAAATGTAGTACTTTAGCACTTTTAATGGCCGTCTACATCGTAAACAAGCAGAAGGAGTAGGGCATATATACGCTAACATATGAAAAAACTTGAAAAGGGACAAACAACCAATCGTTGCGCCATTACGTGTAGAAATAACTTTTAAGAAATCACGTGAGCCCATATGATGTTTTCGAATATGCAAATATGAGGGAATGCTTTCGCTAATTGTTTGAAAAAGATTTTTACAATTAGACAAATTTCAATTGATAGCTAAATCAGCTATATAGAACCCACTTCAGATATTATCGTATAATATGCATGTGTGCTGTCCAAGCCAGATAGTTCCTGTAAAAAGGATTATTACATAAAAAGCTTTTCAGATGCGCATTAACATAGATTATATGAATATAGATAATATAGTATTACCTACCAGTTTCAATTGATTGATCAACACTAAAGAATTATCGGAAGCAAATACATACCAATCAGGCTCATTTTTCGTTCTCAAAAACTGACTAACATATAGGGACTGCGATCTAAAAGTTTCATCTTTGACGTCGAAGAGTTCAAATAGTATACCTTATAAGAGCCCAATGATTATAAAGATTAAACTTTTGAAAAACAACACGATCAAAAGCGGATTGAGTTTTATAATTGGTAAAAATAAAAAAATCATCCCTTTCTCGAAGCCATGTCTCCAAACTACATTTTAGCTGAAAGGCGTTAATTCAGAACATTTTTATCAATGAAATTAAATATATAATTGATAAGATGACTTTTTATTTTACTCACTAAGTTTTGGTCAGCTGATGAGATCAAAAGTTGTATTGAAGAGTCTGTAGTTGTCGTTGTTGATCTGCAACAACATTATATGATGATGGATACAATTGTATGTATGGAAAGAAAAACAATTGTCTTAAAATCTCAAACTACGTGCAGTTCAGAATACAATGAACTCTCACCTCATATGAATTGCATTTTGAGATCTTCGACCCAGGTAAATACGAATACAAAGTACTCCCATGAGTAACAATACTACATGACTAAGAGCCTTATGTTTCCGAAGACCCAAAGGTTTGAAATGGGTTGTAGACTCCAGGGTTTTTTCCGAAAAAATAAGGGACAGAATATAAAAAAACTATTTATTGAAATATTGAACAATAGATATCAGAGCTCCTAAAGTGAGAAAGATACATGAAAACTCCTATCTGGGTAACCCACGTCGGATGAGACAGATCATTATCTCCGTAAGGAGAAATGAGTGTACAGTTTCATAGAGGGCACATAGCGTTCATTCAAACAATTTCTTTAAATCAAGATTTTGAACGAGTTAATGAATTTCTTTTTTTTCAGTCCTGACGAAAAACTAAGCAAGTGATGTTATATCGTGAATGAATGCAATATTCCTGAGCATGAGCCATATAACTGAAATTGCATTCAGCGCAGATGATAGCCCATGAACCTCCATCCATGTTCCCCATGTTGGTATGAATGTTCTGCTTTGTCTCTCGAACATTATCAGTCATGCTCTATAATATTCTTGATAATAGACCATTATTTATCCATTTGAAAGATTTTGATGAAGCAAGCAGATGTCAGAAGAAACAGAAGGGACTTGCCTTATGCATAATTTTACGAAGACGATCCAATGAGCAGTTTCCATCACGAGATGGCAAGGGATTGTAACGAGGAAACGGAGGTTCACCCGGCACTATGAATACTTCTGTTTCAACAAAAAAATATGAAAAATTGATATTCTCAAGAGAAAAACCTCCTTGCAATTCGTTAGATTCAAATGTTTTGACAACGACACCCGTATCATCAGCCAAACATGTTGAGCACAGAATGAATATAGAAATGAATGATTTAATGAAAAATTTTAACATCATTATAAATATCAATTGAATATCTTATGAAAAAATCTAATTTATATTTATATATATATAATAAGCTGCATGATATTCTCACTACGGAGCTGTCACCGTCATGAGATGTCAGATTATGAGAATGCTGAACCCTTCGACATCAATTATGACGTTTCAAATGTTATTTGTCGTTTGAAACAAACAATCATTTTTGTGTTCTGCTTTCTGTTTCAAACAGAAGAAAAGAAAAAGTTCAAAGAAGTTTTCTTATTGCTTTTCCATCTCATACGTCAGGACAAATGAGCAGTTGCGACGAACACATCGCTGAACAGAATCAATGGAATCTTTATGAGGGAATGCAACTTGATGTAAGCTAGGCAACTCGAATGAAAAAGAAAAAAAAGGGAAGGAAATTCAAATATATAATTGAAAATCGATAATTCTCATTCTATGTTTATGTGCATCTCTCACCGTGTATATAACTACATCATCCTCATATAGCTTATTAAGCTCAACAAAGCTTAAAACCTCTTTCCAACATTTTTTAGCTCAACTTCTGCACGTACACTGATGGAATAGAAATCAATGAAATGCAGCTGCCCTGCAACAGCCAATTGTGACCTCCACAATGTAAAGTATTGAATAAAGCAGCTTAAAACACTGTTATAAATTAAAATGTATATTATATATTATTATTATAATATAATATATTTGTTTGTTTGCTGTTTGTAGTTCATTTGCCAGTTTCCTTTTAAGGTACAAGATCCTGCCATTCAATCATCAAACTACTCTCCTCATACTGCCAATACTCAGTAGTACAATCCATATCTTTGTAATTCTTATATATTAAAGAAAAAAAAACTTATTTTTGTCAATGTAACTTGCTCTTTGTGATCAAATACAAATACTCAACATTCAAAACAATACAATCCATATCTTCAAAGGTCAAACTATCATCTGGACATTCAAAAACTTTTTTTTTTATTTTTCACCTCATTTTCGTCGAGTGCGGTTACTTGCATGTTATCCATCATCTGTCTTAGATGGTAAGAGGACTGAATACTCTGTTAATTTAAATCTATTGAGTCAGATGATCGTATTTAGACTTTCATTACTCATTGTTGAGACTCTTCTTTTTTTTTTTTGTTCGTACATTTTAAATGTGAGATGAAACGTAGGTTGTCAGTCGTGTGACATCATTGTACAGTGTAAGCTCTTGATTGTTTGTAGTATTCGTTGATCTCGTTAAGTTGTCGGGCTCTCATAATGATGCAACTAAATGATGTCACCACCCTTATGTGATATTGTTTTATTTTTCAGAAAAAAGAAGAAGAACGGGAAATAAGAAGCTGAAGAGCAATGGCGCGTCCAACCAGCACGAGTAGTCAGCAGAATGCGGCAAAAGTAAGTTTGTATAAGGTTTTGCTCCCCAACATTTGTTTGTTCTCAAAGTTCAACAACTATTTTTATGACAATACTCAGCACTGATCTATCAGCTCCCTCATTCATATTTTTTTAGTTTCTTTGAACTTCCTCCTACTCCTACGTGTTTATTTCGTTTAAAAGTCCCCTGACATGGTTTTGGCGCATTTTCTTCTTTCATGTCATAAATTCTAATTTTGTTCGTCAGCCATGATGTTCCTGTGAGCGTCATTGTCATTCATGTCTCTTTAATCATCATGCCATTGAGCCGTATAGTGATGGTTCGAAGGTTATACGCCAGCTGGTTGATGAAGAATCAACTGATATCACAGATAGAGAGATCCATCTACAACAAGCTTGTGTATGCATTTGTGATCTGAGAAAGTGATAGAAGCTGTGAAATGATTAGATGAACTTATGAATTTGATTAGTGTGATGCTTGAATGTAGGTCGTTTGATGGATAGTGCTGTTTAAATAATCCACGTATTTCCTTGTATGGCTAACGCTATTTTAATGCTTCCATGTGTCATATTGGCGTATCTTCTTTCATATCAGAGCGCATTATCACGTGGTCATACGAGAATAGGGGGGGGGGGTTGCTTTTTTCGAACTTTCCAGTACTGGTTCAAGATGATGAAGACGAAGAAAGTATGAAAGGGAAAATTAATTGTTATCTGGTTTAGTTGTTCTTGCTTTGTGATTTAAATCGAGTATTAATGTCGTAATTATACATCTTATCGCATTCTCGATGAGGTATGTCTCTGACTGTGCCAGGGGGGGGGGTTGCATGGTTCATTCTATTCATTGAACATGCCACGCTCAGCTTTGATTACCTCGTGAATAGAACTGAATGAAACTTTTCCATGAGAGTCATTAAATTAGTTATCGAGAATAGATCTATATGGAATAGAGCGTATAATACTTTATCAATAGCTTTTTTGCCTTCCTCCCAATCTACTTCTCTGTATCTGTCTGTTGTGCCGCCTGTCTTTTCCAAATAAGGACAGACAGTTCTGTTTCAATCAGTTGATTGAATTGTTGCGGTTGGCGATCATATTGCCTCGTGGCTTTCGCTTAGTTACTAAATACTAATATAATGAGTGATATGGCATCATCTCCTCAAACTGCTGTTCATCCTTCATCCTCTCAACGCGCTCGACTAATTTCATATTGTCCTGCTATTGATAAGGTTTGTTTGCCCTCATTTACTTAATACCAAAACAAGCAGAAAGGCTTAGTTCGTGGGCAGTTTGTTTGATTTGTTTGAAGCGCTGAGAGAATCGGTAAATTTGGTTTGGAAAAAATGGCTATTGTTTGATAAAAACTGCCACATATGGCTAAGACATCCGAACGGATAATGTCATTCGTCTTGATTTCCTTATATGTTTCACGGATCATCTCAACCTTTTTCGAATTTTGTCCGGTTCATCTCTTTAGATCTTCTTGTTCTTCTTTTATAAATGTGCTAGAAGAATAATTGTGTTCAAGATAGTTGTTTAGAGAGAAAGGGAGGTGGATAGAAGTGGTGCAGAGAGAGAGAGAGAGGTGGAGAGAAAGGGGGGTTTCACCAGTTCATGAACTATATGAGATTATGTTCTTTTCTTTCTCTCTTTTTGCTCTTCATTGTGTAGTTTTCGTTTTTGAAACTTTGTGATAGGGTAACCTTCTATCATTTCCATTTTCGATGCTATTATTTCATCTCTTTTTGTTCTGCTATCACAGGTTCTCTAGTTTGTTCATTAATTACTGCTAGAATGAATGACATAGAAATGAACGTCAGTCCTCGTGGCCCAGTCATTCCTAGTTGAACCAGCTTGAGAACTTTAGTGGTATCAATGTTGAACAAAATGGCTGAAATGATTTTTTTATTAGAAGACGAATCTTGTCTTCATTCATTATTTTTCTTCCATCTCCTTACAAGTAAACACACCACACAACTATATATATATATAAATACATATATGGCCATATGTGTAATCTGTGCTTGATGTAGTTTTGGTTGATAAGCTCATTCTCTTAACGTTAAATTGGCATTTGTGGTGTCGATTATGAAGTGTTGTGCGTGTCTTTAGAGAAAGGTTGTTATCAGTTTTCATTTTTGCCATTTGAACTTTGAATAATGAGTCTCGTGTAACTAGAGAGAAACGTTCTGATGACCTCTATTTTGACAAAAAGCTTGCGCAAGAGGTTGAAAATCATTTTTTCTAATGTTTTTTTTGCAATTAGATGATTGTTCAATGGGTTGTATGGGAGGTGGGAATGGAAGCTTTTGTCTTAAGCTCTTGTATATTCTTGATTCTCATCGATATGCTTTGTATTTTCTTCTAATTTCTCTGTATATTTATGTGTACTTGGGAGAGAAGAAGAGAGATGGAAAAGATGGCCGAGAAAATAGAAAGAGAAAGAGAAAAATAGGAAAAGATCGAAACATCATTGGAATAATATTGAATTGTTGAAATATATATATATATAAATATATATAAATTAAACGATTTCGATGAACGTGGATTCTCAATCTGCTTTTCTTTGTTGATGATGTGCCGGGCGTGAAGCGTTTATCCGAATGTGTCTCTGTTTCCCTTTTCCATAGCTGCCTCTTCTGAATTCTGAAATAACCTGTTTGCCTCCTTTCCGTCGCCATCGAGTCCATCTTGGTGATCGTTGTCTATGTGGTAGTCAAGTAGTTCATCTGACGTTTTGTAGCCAAAATGTGTTGGAAGCAGTGAAAAATTGTAAAAAGTTTTAGTTTCTTCTAGTTTTTTTTGTCTACACACATCACAGATCGGTCATGAACATCATGCTGAATGACTGATTATGGTTTTCCTCTCCTCCTTGCTCTTCTCTCTATATATATATATGATTTCCCAATTGTGTCTTATGAAAGTCTTTGTGTTTGTAACTCATCCTTCGTTTTCCTAGCAAATCCTTAAATGGCTCCTCTTCCATTAGCACGATTGTTTTCGTACGATCATGATAAGAACTGTAAGGTGAGGAATTTCATGACACCTTCGTTATGTTCTAACCATTAACCAAAATGAAAAAGAATTGGAATAGAAAGTTAGAGAGAGAGAGATAAAGCAATTTCAGTTCATGATAGATTTATTTAACTTGAAGGGCTTTTCATTTAAACATAGCGGTTTAGTTTACCTTCCATGTTACAGTGCGTCATCATTGAGTTCACTTTCTAATCGCTCTATTCCGAATTTCGAAATTAAAAAGATCTTCGGTGGAGCTTTTGAGATAGGTAGCTCCATTTCAACTCCTTGTGTGAGAAGAGCTCAGCTTCTCTTTTAACAATAACTGAATGTATGACTTCGCTTATCACAAAATGAAGTTTTGACATCGTAGGGAGGCGCACAGTAATGTGGGCGGAATTCTAAACCGATATGCTCAAGTAATAAGCACCAGCTATAAAATACACTAACTACGTTCCCTTATCATAAAGTTTTTTGCAGAGTTCTGAGGAGTGGAAGTCATCTACTAAGATGGAAACCCTTGTCGGATGTGAGCAAGAGCTCGCCAAGCTCTTAGACACTGCCGATCCAGAGAAACTCGAGGTTAGCTTGTGCGTACAGTGTTTCGCTGACTGATCAGATCGTTATAGCATTACCGCAAGGAGCTCTCCGGATTCCGTAATCTTTTCGCTCGTTTCCTTCGTGCCAGAACTCATGTTGATTGGAGCAAAATTGAACCTTTACCTGAGGGATCGATCCGTGCCTACAAGCACGTAAGTCGGCTGTCTTGTACAAACGATGCATGTTCTATGTGTTTAGCTGACCAAGCCAGAGGGACAGGAGATCTCCAAGATGTTGAATAAGCTTGTTGTAGTCAAGCTCAACGGAGGTCTTGGAACCTCAATGGGTTGCAAAGGACCAAAGTCTGTTATCCCTGTTCGCAACGATCTGACCTTCTTAGATCTGACCATGCAGCAGATTCAGGTATATAGTTTGATATAGTTTGATCATTTGTACATTTGTGAAAGCATGCTTCAAGTATACAAAAGATGATTGCACTCGTTGTTATTTTGGTGTTTAATCACTAAGTTTAGACATTGAACAATCAATACGGAGTGGATGTTCCATTGGTCTTGATGAACTCTTTCAATACCGATGATGATACACAAAAGGTGTTGAAGAAGTATGCTAATGTCAAGGTTATAAACACTTTTTTGAATGGAGTAAATGATGCGTCTTAAGGTATCTGTGCATACATTCTGCCAATCTCAATACCCTCGTATCAATCGCGAAACGTTAATGCCCGTCGCCAAAAGTCTGAGCAACGACGAACATGATTGGTTTGTGATAGCTAATCAGAAAAAAAATGAATAAAAAAAAACTGATTACAGCTGGTATCCACCTGGTCACGGTAACTTCTATGAGGCTTTCAACAACTCTGGACTTCTTGATAAGTTCCTCCAAGATGGCAAAGAATACTGCTTCCTCTCCAACATTGATAATCTTGGAGCCACTGTTGATGTTAACATTCTTAACTCTCTTATCAATCCCCAGGAAGGACATATCGAGCCTGAATTCTTGATGGAGGTGAGTTACAAGTAAACTTCACACTTCCTTGAAAAGATGATACTCGGAATGATCAGCCTTATCAGTTTTTCCTTCGCGAAACCTACATGTAACTTTTTTTATTTAAGGTTACTGATAAGACCAGAGCTGACGTCAAGGGAGGTACCCTTATTCAATATGAAAACCGTCTTATGCTTTTGGAAATCGCTCAAGTTAACAAAGATTATGTTGATGAGTTCAAGTCTATTAGCAAATTCAGGTATATCATATGAGTGATCTAAATACTAAACAGCTTTTGTAATTTTCAGAATTTTCAATACTAATAACCTCTGGGCCAAACTGTCTGCCATCAAGCGAGTTGTCGATAATGGCGAACTCTCTATGGAAGTCATTGTTAACCCTAAGCATCTCGACCGTGGCCTCGATGTCATCCAGCTTGAGACAGCAGCAGGAGCTGCTATTCAAAGCTTCAAGGGAGCCTGCGGTATCAGAGAAAACCCCTCTCATTCATTATCTTGCTCGTTCAGGAATTAATGTGCCACGATCACGTTTCTTGCCTGTGAAAAAGACTTCCGATTTACTTCTTTTGATGTCAAATCTTTACGACATCGATAACGGTAACCTAACTCTCTCGGAGCACAGATCATTCCCAACTACTCCATTGGTCAAATTAGGCAGTAGCTTTGATAAGGTAAGAAATAATGAACAGCTTCTGCGAATTGTAAATCGTGTTTAATTGTAGGTTAAAGACTTCTTGAGCCGCTTCCAAGGTATTCCTGATCTGTTGGAGTTGGATCACTTGACAGTATCCGGCGATGTAACATTCGGTAAAGAAGTCTCTTTGAAAGGAACAGTCATCATCATTGCCAATCATGGTGATCGCATTGATATTCCACCCGGCTCTCTATTAGAAAACAAGATTGTATCTGGTAACTTGAGAATTCTTGAACATTAATTCTGAATTTTCTTCATCTCCCTCTCTCTCTCTCTCTCTCTCTCTCTATCTCTCTCTCTCTCTTTCTCTCCTTAATCTAAAAAATAATAATTTCTAACAACAACGAGTAACAACAAAGGACTTGCTCAGTTTTATCAAACTTCGTAGCTAATATGTGTATGTATTTTATAATCATTTTTTAACCGTTTTTCATTGTATAATAATATCAAATTTTTATTCTTTATATGACTTTTTATAAATAATTTTGATACAGAAATGTGAATTGTTTGATTGAGATTAGAACCTGCAGACGAAATCATCTTCCTCGCCACTTGATAGTACAATATCCTGCAAAGACGAATTGTTTTTATAGATGTTTGAATGCTTTTTACAATTGATCGTTTGAATGATCATCAAACAATCTATTTTCATTTTCATCAGACGTACTCACCTCATCATTATGAACAAATGAATTGACAACATTTTGATTTTCTATTATCTGTGTTGGCGTCTGAATAATTGGATTGAAAAATGGTTTCATTGATTTGGAAGTTACATTTGATTGGATGACATCAGGCACGTCTACTTGATTGGGTTGTGATAATGATATCTGGAATATGACATAAGCATTAATAAAAAAAATGATATCACGCTGACTCTTGTTCTAGGTTTTGGTACCGGTGTCGAAGATTCTGTTGGCGTCGGAGCCGAACAAACGCTAGCTTTAGAACAGCTTCGTTCTTTATCTTCATCAGTATTCTGGAAATCAGAATATACTCATTCAATAGGAGATGTAATTAGACGCGTCATATTCTTAAACTTAAGAGGGTGCGGCCGCATTTGGTTATCAGATTATTATACGATTGCTCACCATTTTTATATTTTCAATAATTCCTGGCCTTTCCACTGTTGTAGGAGATGGTACTGGCTTTTTAATAATTACGTACTCAGACTCGATTGAAGAAGTCTCATCAATACTTTGCTTTGCCTCAAATATTTTCTGAGCTTCTTGAGCTAACTGTTTACTAATTGGCGGAGGCATTGTACGTTTAGTTAGTGTTCCAGAGGCAGTACTGGGTGTTGTTATACTAGTCTCTTAAATAAACGTTGATTCATAACATGATGAATAACTTGAATACTAGGTCTGCTTGGTGGAACAATATCATCCAATCCTATCTCGAAACGTTGTGCAGGAGCTAGTTGATTGAAAAGACGATCTGGTCGCTGAATTGCCTGCAAGAGAAGTATTCATAAGAGAAAAGTATCCTCACAGAATCATAATATACTCAACTGGAGAAATTGATCGTCTCTCAACGCGATCAGGTGTGGAAATTTTCAATTCTAGAGTTTCTGGGGTTGTTGTGCTTGATACAGCTCGCTCTCTGAAGATTACTTATTGAGGATCACTTGTTTTTTGGCTTACTTTCTCCATTTGGGCAATTCTTCTTCTGTCATGAGGCTGGTGTCAGAATCTGGGGTAGTAACAGAAAGCTTCGGCTTATTAGCATATGACGGTGGTGAAGGTGCTCTCCGAGTTTTGGTGCTTTTCGGTCTGTATGACTCAATATAATCAGAATGAAAGGAAGAGTTTACCCGTTCAATGTGTTCACATACGTATGTGTCGTTTCGAAGTTCTCGTAATGAACTATATTTTGCTTAGGTGAATCCTGCAAGGGATGATTAATTCTTATGCTGCAGGCAAACCTCTGCAGTCCAATTAAGGATATGGTCATAATGATTAGCTTCTGAGGGTTGGACATATGTAGGCGCATCGATCTGAAATGATTCTCTAGATATTGATTATCGATATGTTATTTCACTTTAGGCGGTGAAGATGATAGAGCTGCGCTGAAGATATCCGGATGAACCGGTGTAGCTTGGTTACTCCTCAAACCACTTTTCGATGGCTGAATCATTTACATGTAACTATTCCATCTACGTCACCAACCGAAGGCAGAACATATGTTTGATCTGGTGACTCTATCGGGAACGGCATTGAACTATAGCGTTGAACATGTTCTGCATATTCAGTCTGCAGAAGAAGAAGAAAGAAAACAAAATAACATTTCGCTTTATAGCAGAATTCATACCAAAACACCTTTTTTGCGAAGTGCACGTTTAACATCTTCCGAATTGAAGTCAGCGCCAATATGTTGAACATGGCTGAAAGAAATCAATACAGCGATACCATCGATTGGTATATCCAATGTCAAAGTTTACTAACGAAAAGTTGAATGGATTCGATATTTCAATTTTGTTCTTCTTCCGATTTCGTGGTGGTGCAACAGGTGTCTGCGATGGCATATCTTCAATAAATGCAAATTATATTATAAATTACAAAACTACAAAATTGATGATGAACGATGTCGAAACAATAGTAAGAATGAATTCTGTAGACAACAATTTCTTAGGTTGTCCACTCATTATATGCTAGCTTGCATTCGCAAACCCATACTGAACCATTCAAAAGGATTGATGCTCTGGTTGATAACAAAAATCGATAACACAAAATTTTGCTTATTGAAAAACACTTGAAGTATATTAAACAGGTTGCCAAGCGTTCATTATACTATAATATAAAATACTATATACTATATATATAATTATATATATAATATATAATATACAATATATAAAAAGAGAGAGAGAGAGAGGGCGAGAAAAAAGAAAGAAAGGTAGAAAGAAAGATTGCGATAGAGGTAGAACACTGTATTAGTTCTATATGTATACAACGAAACATGAAGAAACAATCATGCATCTGATGAGCTACCAAAAACCATGCTAGGCTTGAGAAGAACAGATCAATGATTGCGAAACACATTATAGCATTTAATGATAAAACGTAAAACATTCTGTGCTTCTTGAAATAATAACCATAACCATGATATACAGACATGCACATGATGAAAAAACAAAATCAAAACTAACATTTTGGTGTACCAAGCATACTCAATTTGTTCGTATAGTTAATCAGATGATCCCCCGCATCAATTAAAACTGATTGCTTTTCATAATTAAGCTAAATAAGAACAAAGACGTGAGAGAAATCACGCTACACCAAGTTGGCTGTCAGCCTGGAATACGTGAACATCAATATGCATTCCATTTTTATCATTTCATACTCACAGACCGGTTGCATTGTAGACTATTGTTGACTCAGAAGACATTTACACGCAGAAAATCTATTTTTTTAGTGAGTTTTCTTTGGTAAACCTCGACTCGATGTCTAGTCCTAACATTTCATTATAGTTTTAAATTTAATTTTGGATTCTGTGGTGAGATGGCCGAGCGGTCTAAGGCGCTGGTTTAAGGCACCAGTCTCTTCGGAGGCGTGGGTTCGAATCCCACTCTCATCAGTATCTTTTATTTTTTTTTTTTGAACATTAATATTGTAACATCACATCATTCAGATATTCTAATGGTTTTTCTTTTATTTTCATACAAAACAATCATTTCCCGAGTACTTTGAGAGCTGCAAGCCTTCCAGGAGCTCCAGTAACTCCACCACCTGGAATATATTTTTATTGTACCAAGAGATATCTGATATACCTGGATGGGTTCCACTTCCACATAAATAAAGTCCTGCGATAGGGGATTCATAGTTACTGTGAGATGCCACTGGTCTTGAGAAATACAATTGATCCAAACTTATTCCACCGTGGAAAATATTCTACAAAAGAAGTGTCATTTTCGTTAAGCCTATATTACGAACTCCTCCAGTTATACCAAACACTTCTTCTAGTTTAGGAGGAGTCAAAACTTCATATCCAACGATTGATTTCGAGAAGTTAGGAGCATACGCGTCAATTTCAGAGAAAACTTAATGAACGAATTCTATGAACGTTTGAGGATCAGACAACAAACCAAGACGAGCATATTCCTCTGTTGTACTTTCATCCCATTGACCATTTTTCAAAGTATAAGGAGTATATTGGGTAAATAGCAAGCAGACATGAGAAGAATCATCTGATACTATAGTCCGGTCAACAGATGAAGGTATTGTCATCTCAATCATTGGTCTATAGTTTTTGTTTTAATTATAATAAATAACTCCATTACTTTCTACTCCAACGACCGGCTCTGAAATCCACAACCCCATCATCAACTAGTTTCATACTCTCACAGTTCATATGTATCGTCGTTTGATGATGTGGCATGGGTGTACTTCCGATATTAGGATTACAGGAGAAGTTAGGTAGCTCTTTCACGGCAACTGAAGTTCCAGTGTGCTGACAACCATTTCATAATGACTAAAGATTACCATTTATTTTTGTGACAGGGGAAGTGTAGTCGAACGTTTGCATAGCTCTGACAAACTCTCTTGGAAGAGATTCCTTAAATATTTGATGTAATTTCTTTGATGACTTTTCACGCGATAGCGTCATCTGTTCGCCATACACACGTGTAAAAAAAGTTATTTATATTGCTTTTCCACATGGGAACGGTTGTGCATGATCTATCAGTTTAATTTTCTCTTACCTTTTCGACCAACTTGTTGAAAGTAACATGAGGCGTAGCGTTGGAAAGAACAACATCAGCATGTATCTCTGATCCGTTCGCTAGTTTAACACCTTTTGCTACATTGCCTTCCAAAATAACATGATCAACTTCCTGAACATCAGTGTTGTTAGGTCTCGTTCAAAGTGTACCTGTTCGGTGAAACTTTCAGCTCCGGATGAACGCGCACTTGCGGCAATGGCTTCAGAAACCTTAAACCATTAGAAACATTGGTTTACGACAAGTAATAACTTACAGCTCCCATTCCTCCATAGACGTATCCCCATGCTCCAGGGCTATCGTCTAATCCTCCAAGTACATGATGCAAAAGGACGTATCTTGAATAACATTATAAAAACGGTATTTCGAAGTTGTATACCCAGTCCCTGCATCATACGGGCTAACTGCGGCCCCAATAACTCCATCTGTGCCGATAGTAGCTTTCAGAACATCAGACTCGAACCATTTATCCATAACCTAACTCAGAATCAATATTATAATTTTTCTTTACCCAATCTAAATACTTTTGCTATTGGAGCTGTCATAACCTCGTAGAAATCCACACAGTTTTTCAATCCGAGTGGTTTGACTGGAAAAACAATGTAAAGTTATGAGATTAAATATACAAACAACCTATATTGTAAAGTTTCCATAGATCTTGGTAGAGTGGTAAACCGGTTTGAGATAGATTGATCGGAGCTTGATCCATCAATGGTTCCAAGGATTTGATAATGTTGGACATGGTGTGTTCATACTTTGGATATTGCTGAAGGAAAGGATTCTCAATATCGTTTTATTTTTAATTACAAACTTCAGCGTCCCATTTTGAAAACTTGGCTATTTCTTCTTGATTTTTCTTCATGTCCATTCCAAGTAATAAATAATCGTTCGAATTACGAATCGGAGTGAAAGAGTTAGGATTCCTGATATGGTATTTGAGTCCATGTTTCTGAAGTCATGAATGTTTTGAAAAAAAATGCGAAATGCTAACCTTTAACTCTAACTCATTTATGACTGTAGGTCTCAATAAACTCAACAAGTAAGAAGCTCGAGAGAACTTGAACCCTTAACATAGTGTTGTTCCTGTTCTCATTGAACCAAAGTTTTATCTCACCTGGTACTATTTCTTCCGTAACAGCAGCTCCTCCTAAAACATGTCGACGTTCTAATACACAGACCTTCTTTCCGGCTTTAGCCAAATAAGCAGCCTATCAAAAATAAGAAGATAAAAACTGCACTCAGTTGATCTTTTTTACAGCTGTAAGACCGTTGTGACCTCCTCCTATTACAACTGCATCGTACTTGGAAGCCGGAGTCGAAAATCTTTAAAAGTCAACCATAAAAAGAAAAGAACCGGGAAACTTCACCTTCTCACTGACCGCAACATGTTGGTTTTGAATATCCAAAACTCATTAAAAGACCAAGAATGCCAAACTCTTATCTATGAGTAGGATGAAGATAAGATACCAACTTGCTATAAGCCAAGTTAACGACTGCATCTAATCAATCGTTCGATAAAAACATAAAAAACATAATCTCTGATGCTGAATATGCCTGTTGCTTATGGCGAGATGTGAGATGTCAGACTGTTAAATACTTTATTCAACGAATTACTAGGAGGCAAGCTTAGAATGTTTGTTGAAAGCATATTTGGATGAGATAAAGCCAGGAAAAAATAATATTATGCTCGTAATAAAAAAACGAAAGCAAGGTCGAGAGAAAAGCAAAGAAATACAAAATTATGTTTAAGTCTAATTAATTAGTGCTACAGGTTTTTCCACAAGCGGCATCAGCGTCACTTATCAGATTTTTTTCAATGATGGCAAAGTACTTTTCTATTGGCATCCATCCTTCTCCATTCGAGATTTTTGCCAATTCATGAGAATAGTGAGCCTGTTTTGAATAGAGTTTACACAGTCTTCTTGAGTATTCTCACCTTGTAGATTACATGACGATCAATTGGGTTAGGATCGTGGAGAAGTATACGCATCTCATCATTTGGTTTAGTTCTGAAAATACAAGTAGCTCAAGACATCCCAGGTTCATTGAAGTGTACCTGAAATCAATGACAAAACCAGCAGAAGTTTCAAGATCTTTTTTTTCGAGTCCCAATAACTTCATCACAGCAAGAGTAACCTCAGTATGAGAAGCATATCCGATGACATAAGGACCTTCACCAGTTTGAGCTTTCTTGATAGAGTCAACAATATGCTGAGCCCAATGTCCAGCCATCAAGTTTCTACATGGCTCATGATCAGCACATGCAATTTGCCTCTTCTCAGCTGAATTAGAATACTTAGCCAGAGTCTTTCTAATTATTTGATACCAAACTTATGGATTGCTTTAATAATGGAATCTTTATTATATCCCTTAAGGCCAGGTTTCTCAATCCAAGATGGATAATGAGCGTTATGAGTTTCCTAGAACAGAAAGATATTAAAAAGTAAAAACTGTGAAAGAGCAAAAATGAATGAAGATAATCTTACAATAGCGATAAGGTTATCAGCTATGTCTGAAACACTTCCGATGTCGGCTTGCCATCCAGTTTGTTTAGCAACGTAAGCTATCAAATCCTTGTACTTCTCAGTCAAATTGGCAAGCTCAGGTAACGAATCCTCATCAATCTCTTTCCATACTGAAAAAAGTTTTGTTTTCTGTTTAGGTTTAAGAACTTTTGATCTCTTAAATCTCCTAAGAATCATAAAAAATTTTCATTTTTTGTTCTGTTTTCTGCCATTTTGAATCATAACTCTTCTTATCTATTTTATTAAGAGTTTCAAAGGTTATTACGATGATTTGTGTTTATTACCTTCCGCGGATCGGGGGCAATCCTTAACCGCATACATGCGAAGTAATTGATCATTCGTTGTATAAGGAATCGGACTCCAATGATCAAAATGATCCGTCTGCCAGTCAGCCCATCCAATTGGATCATAAAAACCGACTAATGCTGTCTACAGATGGCTAATTTATTAAAAATTCTAATAATAGAATTAATTTACTTGCAGAGTAGCCTGACAACGTCCAGCAGAACTCGAATAGAAATGAGCTTCTTTTGGAAGATAGTTAACATTAATTCTATTATAACCAACAAAACGTCGAAGTTCTCTACCCAAGCCATAGGCTTGTCGTTTTCCAATCTGTCACAAGTTTACCTTTGAAAACTTTTTTTCTCACGTATAACTCACAGAAGTTAATTCTAGTTCTCCTTCGAAGCCCCAAACTTGGTAAGGTTCAGCAGAGTGAAAACGTCCGGGATTACGAGCACCATGACGAGTTCCCCACAGAACCAAACGAGAGTTGGAATCTGAATTGATAAGAAAATTTTAAAATAGAATGCCCGTGAACTAAAATAGAAATGTGAACTTACCACTTTTTAAAGATACGGAAGGTAACGGACGCTTGTGTGCCCAGACAACAATGGCCAGACAAGTAAAAGAGAGCAAAAGCCGGAACATTAATGCTTAAAGAAACAAACAAGAATTTCAGTATGTGATGAGGAGTTAGATTTGATTCATGTGTCATCCTTAGAATAAATAGAAAAACAATATGAAAGACTATCTATGATGTATTAAGAAAGCATTATCAAACTAGAATGAAATGGTAAAGAAGAAGGAAATGAGACAACGGAGAAAAAGCTTTTACTGATGAAATGACAATGACGTTGTAAGAGGCGTTGATTTGTAGAAAATCATAACATTAAGTATTAAATGGAAAGAAACACTAAAAATTGTCAACAAAACAAGAGAGAAAACCAAAACTGAAAGAAGAATGGGAGGAACTGTTGATGAAAATTGTTTGAAATGAAGTCAATTCCCAATATAAGCAGCCATCATCAGAAGATACTCTATTACATATAAATATATGATTACTGTAATCATTAGAAATGTACATAATATTCTGAATGATCATCATCTGCTTTCCTTTTTATTACTTCGCATCTCGGAATGTTTCATCTTCTTCCGCCTTTTTTTGTTGTTATTCTCTCAATCGTCAAATAACAACATAACAATAATGAAAATATATAAGACAAGTACTATGCATCACCAACACTGTATCACTTTCAAACAAATTTATTTCAATATATACACAAATCTCATATTTTAAATGATCCAATAAACAATGGCAAAAAATATAAATTTCACATGAGCTTCAACAGTTTTCTTGTTCTAAGGACAGCTTTACCATTCTGACTCCTTATCACAAAGATCAAGCGACAGCATTTCTAACCCACAAAACGTTAACAAAAGATTTGAGCAAACATTCTGAACAGAAAAAAATGAGTCTTATTAAAAAAGAAAACCATTCATCTTACAAAGAGAACCTTTTTTTTCAAAAAGAAATATTATGTTAGTGATGGGGGAGGGGATGCCGATATCATACTCTGCCAGATTGTAGTTTAATCAGAAAAATAAAACAAACTCAATAATTTTTACCAAACAAAATCCATGAGCGTCGGCAGATATTGAACTCAATGCAATCAAACTTTCAAAGGTTCGCTAAAAGAAAATTTGAAATTGAGACTCGAACGTCTAAATTGTTTTTTGATTTTGTGCTTGAATCTCTCTGTTAACAATTATATTTCTTTAGAACTGAAGACGTGATTATTTGAGAAAGCTTAAGAAGAATGAAGTTTGTTCTGTCAATAGATCATCTTGAGTTCTCTCCAGTCAACTCAAAGATCGAACCGTCCCATTTGAATTTCATTTAATTGTCTGCCAGCACAGGAGAATGCCATTCTCAAAATGGTGGCCTAATGGACGTCGTGGCAATAATGTACGTCCTACATCTTCTGCTTCTGATAACAGTCTGGCGCCTCCAGCTTCACCTGATGATTGCACAGTTAATAAAAAAACCTGGTAAGTTCTTATTCTCATCATTTATTTTGTTTCTGAAAAATAATTTTCTGTTCCCCTTTCAATTATTTCTCTGATAAAATATGCTCAGTACAAAGTGAGCAACTATCAGTTAACCGGGAACAAAGATCTGATCCATTCCTTCCAAAGATGGTCTTATCAGTTTATGAGAGCAAATTTCATAATTTTTTTTGATTTGTTATCTAGTTTCATGAAGATGTTTCTGAACTATTTCAAAATTGTAACGTATTTTGTCGTCACTGAGCGTAAATTTCCAAATAAACTAAGTTTTATTGTTCGCACATTTTTGAAAACAAGTCTGATTCGTATCATTTGATGGTTCAGTAGAAAGCAGCTTGTAAGCATAAACTCCTAATTGAAAGTTAGTATCTCTAACTCTTTACAACCCAGTGAAATATGAATGAATTAACATTTTCATAGAATGGCATATTGATTTTGCAAAGGTAATCTAATAGGTTTCAACATTTACGAGATTGTCGGCATCTGTCCAAGCTCAAATGCTTACATTCTTCTATCTCAGCATTTTTTTGGTTTTTTTTCCCATATGCTTGTTTAGTTTAAAAATAGTTGCGCTCTCCACGTATGCTAATTACATGGGAAACGCTATAGTTAAATCATTTCCCACCTACTATGCGTAACGATCGGTTGTGTTCTTCATTAGATTTTTTCATCTTCTCATACACGTTACCAAGATCAAACATTAGACGCGCAAATCTGATAAAGTTTGTTCTCCGAGATTTTTTTTTGTTATAATACTTAACAGATTAATGAAACTCGTCGAGATAATAACATATAATCAGGTGTTAACTTCCGAATAAGAATCAGATGAAAAGGCAAAATATGCGAAGAAAAAAAAATTATTTATAAGATTATGAAATAACTTGAAGCTACTACTTGTGCAAAGATCAAAGGTGAGATTTTTGAACAAGAATAACCGCAATTTTTCTCAGTTTAATGCTAATATCTATCAGCTTCCTCCCCATTGGAAAGGTGTTGATGTTCTATGCTTTTTCGTATTTCTGTCGTTTTCTGTCGCTTTCTGACGTTTTGGAGCTGTAGTAGATTCCATAAAAAGTGATAAAAGGGGTTATACAAGAAAAGCAGACTATGTTTTGTCGTTATCTCAATTACTGTTCAATATATATAAATGGAAGAGATAAGAGGACTCTTTCTATTAATTCCATACTTCATTTTCATTCCTCGTTTTATTCTTATTTCTTTATAAACTTTAATTTTTAGGAGATTTCCTCTTAATATGACCAGGAGTAAGGTAACTATAAATGCGGTTGACGCCTCGGATAATCCCTTAGGGTATGTACTTCCGGTTAAATATTTCTATTCATACTGATGTTACAGATCAAATCCTAAATTGGCAAATAGTTCTAACACAATTCATTCCAAGGATTCCAAAGAAGCTTCAGAGTAAGCATTTATTTCCATTTTTAGCTCCTCACTTTCTCAATCTCATCGAATGTAATTCTCTCCTCCCATATCTGTCTCTGTCATAATCTCTCATTCCCCCACACTTTTTCTACACAGAAAGGAAGTTGATTTTAACAGATTTTCTGAGGTTCTCTATTCCTTCACAGATAACTCAAATAGTAATTTTATACGCTTAGCTGAATTACTTATGAGTCATACTATGAAAAAGCACAATTTCTTTATTTATCCAATGATCACAGACTGAGGTCTCGCTTATTGCGCAATATTTCACTTCCCTGCAATACTTACCAAAACTCCGCCTTTTAAAAATTTCGAAATCTATCACTACTCGTCCTTGCTGCATTTCCATTCTGAACATTCTTCGGAAATCGTCGAGTCGCTCTGGTTACTCTTATTCGACGAGTCATCGTCGTTCTTAGTGGACCTTATTGATTTCTACATAAATCTTCATTTCTGTTTCTTCTAAGTCCTTCACACTTTAAAAATGAAGAACTCTCCGGAGAAAAAATCGCTTTTAAAAAGTAAAGCTAAAAGGTATTTCCCAATTGTGCAAAGAGTTTCCTTCTTTTGAGGTTAATCATACTCATCTTAATTTTTCAGTGAGCCGGAACCGAAAAAGGCCTCACTGTTGCAACTGGTTAGTTGAGTTAGTATATAAATCGCTCAAGTTTCTATTCAGTATCGGTACACAACTACTGTTGATAAACTTATGTTGTTACTTGGAACAATAGTATCTATAGGAACCGGTGTAGGAATGCCTCTTATGTCTATCATTATGGTAATGAATAAGGGTTATAAGAGATAATATTCATATATTCCAGGGTAATATTTCACAAAACTTTGTCGATGTTGGACCTGCTGTGTACAATTTCACGATAACCCACAACATAACTTATAAGGATATGAGTAATACAGAATACTAAATCCGATGTTTCATAAAACCTTTCAGATGCCCATGACAGAAAGATGGTCTTGCATAATTTTTCTCATGATGTTATTCAAAACTGTTTGGATTACGTTTATCTCGGTGTTGGAGTTTTTTTCGCTGCTGCTATTCAGGTTCCTCATCTTCATTCGGTTTTTTATTGCAATTGTTCAATTTTCTCAGGCAACATGCTTCCTTATCGTTTGTGAGAATAATGTCAATCGTCTTAGACGAGCATTCCTTAAATCAATTCTTCGCCAAGATATTACATGGTTCGACAAAAATCACAGCGGAACTCTAGCCACGAAGCTTTTCGAGTGAGACATTTAGGAAGCTTTGAAATTCAAGAGCAAAAAAATCGATTGCTGACGTTGACTCCCACGTATTTTTTGATGCATATACTAATTGGAAACAGAAGTCAAACAGCAAAAGATGATAAATGAAAAAAAAGAAAATTCTTGATGATGAGAAATTTCTTTCAGTAATTTGGAGCGTGTTAAAGAAGGAACAGGAGATAAAGTAGGATTAATGATCCAATTCGTCTCTCAATTTTTCGGAGGATTTATCATTGCTTTCACTTACGATTGGAGATTAACTCTCATCATGATGGCTCTTGCGCCATTTATGATTGTTTGTGGTGCTTTCATTGCAAAAGTATGAGATATGATACATTGACTGATGACAATGAAAGAATTCAGCTTATGGCCACAGCTGCAACTCGTGAAGCTAAGAAGTATGCTATTGCTGGAGGAATTGCTGAAGAAGTTCTCACTTCCATGCGAACTGTTATAGCTTTCAATGGACAACACAAAGAGTGTGCGAGGTATCATAATCGGCAAGAAGAATGGGGCATGCATTAACACTGTTTTAGATATGATAAAGCTTTAGAAGCTGGTAAATCTACAGGAATTTTACGGTCTCTCTATGTTGGATCAGGCCTGGGATTAACATTCCTTATTATGTTCTCTTCATATTGCTTAGCTTTCTGGGTTGGAACAAACTTTGTTTACAACGGTAGTATGGATGCTGGTAATGTCATGACTGTACGTTTTTTTCACTCTTCGTATAGTGTTATATAGAGTAATATCAGGTTTTCTTCTCTGTTATGCTGGGGTCTATGGCTCTTGGACAAGCTGGCCCACAGTTTGCTGTCCTAGGTACTGCTTTAGGAGCTGCTGGGGCATTGTATGAAGTTATTGATAGAGTTAGTTTCCATCTAAGTTCAAGATGAAACTGTTGGTGTTTAGATTCCTGAAATCGATTGCTACTCAGAAGAAGGCAAGAAGCCAACTACTCTAAATGGATATGTTAGTGTCGAAAATCTGAAGTTCACCTACCCATCTCGTCCAGATGTTCCAATTCTTAAGGTTGTACCATTTTTTATGACTTTTATCAGGATATTCACTTTAGGGAATCACTTTCGACGCAAAACCTGGACAGACCATAGCTCTGGTTGGATCAAGTGGATGTGGAAAGAGTACAATCATTCAGTTGCTTCTACGTTATTACAATGCTGCTTCTGGAACCGTAAGCCTGATATCCATTTAAAAGATTACATAGATCACATTCTCAGATTACTATCGATGGAGTGAAACTGGAAGATTACAACATTCATTCTCTGAGAAACCTTATTGGAGTTGTATCACAAGAACCAATTTTGTTCAATACTACTATTGAAGAGGTATTCCTTTACAATGAATGACTTTCGTAAATTTTTCTCAACAGAATATCCGTTATGGTAACCCCAATGTGTCTCAACAGGAAGTCATTGAAGCTCTCCATAAAGCCAATGCTTACAATTTCATCAAAAACTTCCCTGATGTGAGTAATTGAGTATAAACGAAGAATGGTTTCCTTTCTTCAGGGACTCCGCACGTTTGTTGGTGACAGAGGAACACAACTCTCCGGTGGTCAGAAACAAAGAATCGCTATTGCCCGCGCACTTGTTCGTGATCCAAAAATTTTACTCTTGGATGAAGCAACATCAGCTTTGGATGCCGAATCTGAGTCCGTTGTACAACAAGCCCTCGATAATGTATGTTACCATTTTTCAACAGTTTAAATAAGATCGTGTCAGGCTTCTCGTGGACGCACCACGATTGTGATTGCACACAGACTTTCAACTATTCGCAACGCAGATAAGATTATCGCTATGAAATTAGGAGAAGTTGTCGAAACGGGAACGCATAATGAGCTTTTGGAGAAAAAAGGACTTTATCATGAACTCGTCAACGCTCAAGTGTTCACAGATATAGATCCAGGTTTAGTTTGACTGGCCACATTTCTTTCTTAACCCGCAAATTTTAGTTGCTGTGGAACGTAGATTGTCTCATTCTCTCAGCAGAACAAACAGCGTATTCGACCAGCCAGCCGAGGTAGCTATCTCAACACGTTGCCAATTTTTAGAGTTCCATAATAATTTAGGATACTGATGTTGTTGATACTACAGCAAAGAAAGGAAATGAACCCGAAAGTCCGGAAAAAGATCTTGAACGTCTGAAAAAAGGTTTCAATTTTGTTTTTTGTACTCTTGCAATTTTTGTTTGTAGAATTGGAAGAAGAAGGGGCTACTAAAGCCAACTTGTTCAAAATCTTAAAGTATGCCAAGCCGGAGTGGTTTTATTTGGTAGTTGCTGTCATTTCGTCTTGTATTCAGGGTTGCGTTTTCCCAGCATTCTCTCTTTTCTTCACACAAATTATTGACGTAAATTTTAAAGACAAAAAGCAAACAACAAGTGTATTATCTTCTAGGTGTTCTCACTTGCCCAAACTGATCCCGAAAAAATGAAGAAAGATGGTCACTTCTGGGCTCTCATGTTCTTAGTACTTGGAGTGGTCGAAGCCGTCACAATGTTATTACAGGTAAAATTCAATTCATCCTAAAAACCTTCTACGTTTCAGTAGTTATATTCGTACTCATATAGTTTTTTTCAAATTAACATAGCTGTCAGTTTTAGTAATGAATAACTTTCAGTGTTTCCTCTTTGGTCTATCAGCCGAACGTTTAACTATGCGTTTGAGATCCAAAGTATTCCGCAATGTCCTCAGAATGGATGCAACGTACTTCGATAAACCTAACCATTCTGCCGGAAAAATTTCCACTCGTTTGGCTACTGATGCACCCAATGTTAAATCTGCCATTGACTATCGTTTGGGATCTGTGTTTGGCTCTTTCATTTCTATCAGTTGTGGTATTGGAATTGCATTCTACTATGGTTGGCAAATGGCTTTATTGGTTTGCTCTTCCCGTTATTTTTGGTATATAATATTTTTTTGTAGGTTATCGCCATCTTCCCGTTAGCTGGTGTCGGTCAATCAATTCAAATGAAATATATTTCGGGCCGTGCAGCTGAAGATGCCAAAGAAATGGAGAACAGTGGAAAAGTTTGATGGAAACTTTAAAAAAAATCAATTCTGTGTTCATAGGTTGCAATGGAAGCTATTGAGAATATAAGAACTGTTCAATCTTTAACTCTGGAAAGGAACCTTCATCGACAGTTCTGTGAGCATCTGGACTTACCCCATCAAACAAGTAAAAGAAAAGCAGTCATGCAGGTTTAGGAATCTTTTCATGCTTTTGTGTAATGCAATTGTTTAGGGATTGTCTTATGGTTTTGCGTCATCCATTTTTTACTTCTTGTACGCTTCCTCATTCCGTTTTGGTCTTTGGTTGATTATATATCACGCTATGGAGCCAATCCGTGTTCTCAGGTAAATTTGCCAGTCAAAACTGTGCTTTTTCATCTGAGTTTTCAGGGTTCTCTTCGCAATCTCCTTCACTGCCGGAAGTTTAGGATTCGCCTCCGCATATTTCCCAGAATACGTCAAAGCTACATTCGCAGCTGGTCTCATTTTCAAGATGCTGGATGAGGTAATAAACCCATTTTTTCTGTAGTACTCATCATTCAAATTGTAGGAGCCATCTATCGATGGAATGACCTCTAATGGAGATAAGCCAAAGTTGAGCGGTCGTATAGAGTTCGAAGATGTCTACTTCCGTTATCCAGAGAGACCAGAAGTTCCTATTCTCCAAGGATTGAACATACAGGTTCGCAACAACAAAAAATAGCTTTCAATATCTGAGATTAGGTCAATCCTGGTGAAACATTGGCTCTAGTGGGCCCTAGTGGTTGTGGAAAGTCCACAGTGGTTTCATTGCTGGAAAGATTCTACGATCCTTTGGATGGTTCTGTGGTATGTCTATAATATTGGAAACAGCGATAGAATATTATTGCAGAGAGTCGACGAAAATGATTTACGTGGAATGAATCCTACTCATCTCCGCTCACACATTGCTATAGTTTCTCAAGAACCTATTCTCTTCGATACTTCCATTAGAGATAACATTGTTTATGGACTTCATGATGGAGAATGGACAGAAGATGACGTTATAGATGCTTGCAAAAAAGCAAATATCTACAGCTTCATTTCGGAATTACCTGACGTAAGTTCATAAGATATGCTTTGCAGTCTTAATTTTGAAAATTCAGGGTTTTGAAACTAGAGTAGGTGACAAAGGAACACAACTGTCCGGAGGTCAGAAACAGAGAATTGCTATTGCTCGAGCTTTAATCCGTAATCCTAAAATCCTTCTTTTGGATGAAGCAACATCTGCTTTAGACACGGAAAGTGAAAAGGTAGGAAAAATCTCACTTGATAAATGTTTAATTGGTGTTCCAGTTGGTACAAGATGCTCTTGATGCTGCTTCTCAGGGACGAACTTGCATAGTGGTAGCTCACAGACTGTCTACGGTAGTTAATGCAAATTGTATAATGGTGGTAACCGGTGGAAAAGTCATTGAAAAAGGTCTGTTCTTGTTACTGTATTGTTTTTTAAACTTTCAAAATTAGGTACCCACAATGAACTTATGGCTTTACGAGGTGCTTATTGGAACTTGACACAGAAGCAAAGTGTTAACCGCGGTGTGAAAGCTGTGGAATAAGTTTTCTCTCTTTATAAAAATTGTACTAAATTTAGTTTTTCCAACCTCATATCATGTTCTATGTTAATAATTGTGATTACAAGCTTGTATTAAGCCATGGATCTCATTTCTTCACGATTTAATAAACTGTTTTTTGTTCTTTTTACTCATGATTTGAATACACTTATTTCGTAACGCATATTGTTGCGAAATAGTGGATGGACGCTCATATCTGAAAAGTGAGGAAATCCAACGACACTATAACGCCTATTGAGCTTGATTGGTGTTGATAAATCAACATGTCCTCTCTGGTAATCTTAACAGCCGTACAGCCTGGGAAAGACAATGAAGACATGGTGCCAAGCTTCAGTGGTCAGAAGAAAAAGATTGGAGTTCATGAATGGTAATTTTCTAAGTTTGATGTTTAATCATTTAATTCAAGCTGGATTTCAACGGACATGCGAGGAGATCTCTTAACATGTACTCTCCATATCAAAAATCATTCTAACAACAACGTTATAAGTTGTATCAGAGGTTTAGATATAGTGCAAGACTTGGACCGGATGCGCTCCAGAGAGGTGTGTTGCTCATATGTGTTTTATTTACCAATGTTATTACAGTTTGAAGATAAAATAGAGCTCCAACCCTACGTTGATACGCAAGTTGTATTATTCTATGAACGTACTGTCAGTAATTACTGTCCGGTGTGTGTTGTACTTAATATTTTTGACCAAACACCCAGGTTTTTCCAATTTAAAAGGTTGAGATCAAACAGTTTTAAGATCTGCCAAATGCTTCGATTTTGTCAGTCCCAGTTTTTCAAATTCGAATGTATGCTTAGTAGTGGGACAAACCAGAATATATGCTCACAGAGAAGTAAGATTTCGTTCTCATGTTCATGATACTTTCCTATTTTGCAGTTTTTGGCATTTTGCTCTCCAGTTTTCGGAGCCATGTTTTCTTGCTATTTTGTGGAAGGGAAAGAAGATGAAGTGAAGCTCAATAATATCGATCCTGAATACTTTTTGATCTTTTTAAATATTCTCTATCATAACTGTAGAAAAGTGAACGGTTTGTGTATATTGATTGTTCCATAGTATGTGAGGAAGTTACAGAAGAGTCGTACATTCATCTGCTGGATTTAGCAGATCAGTTTGATACTGCATGCGTCAAACTACTCTGTGAAGACTACTTGATTATGAATATTTCAACTTGTTCCGACTATTTGAGTGTTTTGCGACTGTGCCATAGCTATAGACTTCAACGACTAATGGTAAATAAGATCTACATTGAACTAATTTAACTTTGAACTAATTTCAGTCACGCATTCAATCCAATAAAATCAGAAATCTGAATATTTTGGACAACAAGGAACAGAAGCTTCTGACACAGCTTATGGATCATAATCTTAAATTCATCGACAAAAAAAAACTTCGAGCGTACAATGTAAAATATCCGTTGATGAGTGAGTATCTGCTCGATTTATCCCAACCTCCTCCAAACGACGATGCGGTACTGTTCATGATAAACGGCTTCAAAATTTATGGAAACAAACAGGTATTATCAAAACGTCATGTCAACAATTAGTTTTTTTTTAGGTTTTATCAATCTTCTCTCCAACGCTGCGAAGTATGGTCGAATCTGCTAAGAACAAGCGAATTGGTATTGAGGGAGTGAGCTATCAAGAGTTCTACCATTTAATCAGTCTGTTATCGCATTCGGTCAAAGATTCACAACGGTTGAACGGTTGGGTTGGCTAGGTTTGAAATTTTAAATATGAATTTTCAGAGTATACTGTGCTACCCATGTTTAAACTAGCGGAAAAATACAAAGTTCAAGTATTACAAGAAGAATGTCGTCTTTTTCTACTTTCTTACGATGGCTATTTCTTGAAGTACAAAGATGTTCTTGTTCTGGCTGATGAAAAAAACTTTGAGGACGTGAGGGTAATGATCATGCAAGTAATCGTCAATCAAATTTATTTTTGAAGGAGCGCATATATGGGCGTATTGCTGAAGTCGCTTCTGCCGTGAAATCATTAACCACAACAAACTGTTTCGACTCCATGCCTGTATGCTCGTTTGCTGTTGAGGAAAGTTACAGCTTTCTTAGAAGATGGTGTTCATAGCTTATTGTTTTATCTCTAAACGCTCGATCGCAAAATACAATAGGTTGAAAGTAATGAAGTTGAATAACACTATTTTCTAATTAAATACAGCTTCCGTTCGAAACGGCATAACTAATCATCTGAGAATATTTGAGTCAGGGAATTCATATGTGTTTCTCGAAAAGTTTCATCTTCTTTGAAAACACTTTCGACTTTTTTGTCTGTTTCGCTCTTATTCGTGTTGAAGCTGATGTTTGGTGGAGAGCTTTTTTCCAGTATTTCTGAAAGTTAGACGTATGGCGAATAGTTCTGGAACTCACGTCTCATTTTCTTAAACTTGTCAATGAGTAATTTTAGACATCTCCATGAATCATCGATTATTGCTGGTGTGGACTTTTCGAAATTTACAGAAACTCGAATGAGTACATGCTCTTGAACCTAAACTGATAATAGTGAACAGCAACAGAATTTATATACTTTGGTCAAGGTGAAGTACATCAGTCTCGATCGGTTAACAAAACCACAGAATTCTCTAGTGAGATCATTAACATGGTGTTCAGATAAATTAGCTTCCTTAAAATATTCTTTAGAAGCTAACGTAAGTATAAACCGACCACATATTGAAAACAGAAAAGAGCATGTTTTCGTTTACCGAAAATTCTACAATTGGGATGAGTTGCAACCAAATTTTCGAAGTATATAGCACTATCAATGAGCTGAAAAAACAATTATTTCTTAGTATTTAGCTACCGAAATATACATTTTGGATATAATTTTGTAATCCTCGAATACCATACAAACGAAAGACAAACCATGATTTCAAACAAAGAAACCGTCTGCTCAGGGATACTCCCCAGTCTCTGAGATCATTCGAGTTGTCTGGATTCTACTGTATTAGAGTTATATTGGGTGGAATTACGGTGAGTAGGTTGAAGATAGACGGGATCTATACGAAAAGCATTCTTATAGACGTTTTGATCTTTCACCCATAACATACAACAACCAACGGAATGCTGAAGAAGTTTATGTGCGTTTACATTCAGAGAGTCAACATGTTCGATTCCCCTACTGTAACGTCATAAAATATGAACGTTCTGAATTATTCAACAAACCTCTCATACCTATACTTAGGAATTATCCATGTGCTCCCAGAATACGCTGCATCAACATGTATCCACATATTGTACCTGAATCGTTCTTGATAGTTTTTTTGAGAGTAACCTTACTTCTTTGCTATCGGCCAAATAGTATCCAGATGATCTGATGCTACTGTTGAAGTAGTCCCAAGGGTGACATGGATATGCAATGGAATAAAACCACTATCGATGTCCTGCGAGGAAATAAAAAGATAGTGATTAAGAAAGTGTTCTCATTTACTTTTAGGACTTCGATTTCGATCTCACGACCAGTTAAACCAAATTCATTTTCTACTCGTGTTTCAATTTTCCTACAGTTCATCATTGTGAGTTTGCATCCCTTTTCAATCGAAGAATGAGCCTGTTTTTTTAGTAAAAGATAGATTAAATCTTGGAAAGAGTTTCACCTCTTTACTTGTATAAACAACGAACTTTTTACAGAAATCATGATTTCTTTGAAGGATATCTCTTGATACATCTGATTCTTTGCGATGGCCTACCAGCTTTAAAGGAAACGTGACCGTATTAGAAAAACAAAATGAAACTTTACTTCTCCTAGTTTTCGATGACGTGAGGCCAACAGTACATTATGAATAGCGTCAGAGGAGGATTCTAAGAGGCACCCGCCTCCTTTACTACTTTCAATGGGCTCCTAAAGTAAAAGAAAATTAAAGCCAAGAAATGTATTTCGAACTTGAAAAAGGAATGTTTCGGGTATTCCTAGAGCTCTACCAACCCAGTTAGTCATACTATGTTCCATTTCCGTCAACGCTGGACAAGAATCCTATCAGTGTTCATATCACACTAATAATTTAAAAGTTCTTACCCAACTGAATCCAACGACACCCAATGATGAAATAGCCAAATCAGCTAACATACAAGCATAGTTTCGTCCGGCTGGGAAATATGCATGGAAACGAGGATGCTGCCAGTGGGTTAGCTGGAATTACTAATTTTTTTGAGAGTCTACCGCTAAATACAAGCGAACCCCGTTCAAAACAAGATGCTCAAAGTCAGAGCAAACGTTCTCAAATCTCTCTGGGTTATCTGGCCCCGTTTTAGAAATTTTCTTGAAGATATCACCTGGTTTGACGTCTATTAAGCATGTTATTACTCTGGACAATGCTTACAATCCGAAACCTGCTGTTACATTATGACTTTCTGGATTACTCGCGTATCCGGCAATGACACTTGCGAGTTTTTGTAAATGCGAAAAGAACTCATCTGTTTTGATAGGTTCATTTACAATCTAAATTAATTCTGTTTCTGCTATCGCAGTTTCAATACCTCATAGGTCGATCGTTGCTTTGGCTTTGTGATAACCCATTCAATTTCAGATGTTTGCTGGGATCCTGTTTCCACAATATAATCATTGAGACTGACAGATTTCCTGACTTACAGCGTTTTGAGTCGTAGTTAAAGCTCGCGCACCTATTCTCCTTGTTTAGTTTAGTATCATTCTCGCAGTTCTGTTTTATCTTCATGATTGTTTGAGTCTCACAGACGCCGTTTTTCCTGGTTGGGTTTTTTGAAGAAGTAGGTTTTCTCAGGGAATGTTGCCGCGGTTTTTTCTGGTTTGTACATTTCTTAGTAGAAGCCCTTTTAGTTCTCCAACAAGAAAATGTACAAACACAAAAGATTGTTAGAAAAAACAGTACAGATGACATAACAAGAGCATTTCGCTGCTGAATCAGTCTGTTGTTTTGTTTTTACAAAAAGAAGCCTACCATGTTAGGCGTATGATCCACTACGAGTAACATCTACAAGAAGCACTAGTACTTTACAGAAAATTCAAAAAAAATAAACCTCTTCTTCGACATCTAAATCGAACTTGCTAATTGCTTTGAGCACTAATTGGTGAATTGTTCCTGGTTTCATCTGAATATCGGTAATATACACCTGAATGAAAAATCTTATACTTACGCTCTTATCCAATGTTACAGTGGCGACTTCTGTGTTGTTGAGGATGATGTTCAAGCAATATGATTTGGCTCTGAAAAAAATTGTGAAACTGGAACTTGTGCTGAAATAACTTCAAAATCAGGAGAGGAACCCTGTGCAGTTTGTAAAAGTGGTTAGAGTAATCCAGAAGCCAATTGCAGTTTGATTTTAGAGGAACTGTTTGATTTGATATAACTATAGGCACTTCTTCATTTAATATTTTTAAAGTCTTATAAAGTTATGTTAGAAAGAATGAGTAATCTAGAAAATACCTTGAGAAATAGGTTATTAGTGAGTCCTGCGTTAATCACGTTGACTGGTTTAGTGGAATACAGATCACTGGCGGATAATGAAAAAAAGAAATTGTGAGCAAGTAATAATAGAAATATTAAATGATGGCAGCCGGTCCATTTCAACATGATAATTCAAATGAAATAATCCACGTGAAGCAATCACGTAGGCTAATCAAAGCTTTCTCGCTTTATAAAGACCACATAATCATACAAGAACTTGTTTTTGAGGAAATGGTATTTGACCCGAGGGACCAGTTGAAATCGCTCCATCAGAGGTGCCAATTCATCAAAAACATCAGAATGAAAAAAGTACTGATTAAACAATTGGTGTTTATGCTCATAATTACGAAACAATAAAAAGAAAAAAACCTATCAAGATTCTTTGGATACCCGTTCTCTGAAAATCCACATCTAGATTAGCATAAAGTGAGATTTACTCCCGTGTGATTTACGTGTAATCACTGTGTTGCATATAACTTCACAGAATGGCTGATTTCAGTAGTAGCGAAATCGGGTCAGAGGATACAGATATAACTCAGATAGAATGTAAATTTGTTTTTAAATAATACCTGTACAAAAACTGTAGATAGATATGAACAATCCAGTGGTGAGTTCTCATTGAATTCCTTTATACAAATTAGTATTGTATTATCAATCTTCTTACACTTCTTCGGAATATGTCATGAGGTATATCTTCTTATCATTCTTCTCTTTGTGATGATTTCAGAAAATCTATCATTTCTTGATTATATTTCCCAGTTCTGCTACAACACTGAAAGTATTAACCGATGAAAACACTTTATATGACACACAGGTTATAAGATATGCATATTACTACTTATCAACTACAGAGAACTGTTCTGCGTTACTGGTGCTTTTTCTGTCTTTTTTGGACTCTTGATCTCTTCATCCCATTCAACTATGTGTATGTGTTGAGCGTCCAAGCAATTTTTAAATTCTTTTTGTTCCAGCTATTCGCTTGGTAAACTGTTTCTGCATAACTATTTTCTTCAGCGAGTGTTCAGGCCGAACTCGCTATACAGTTATAGAACGAAACATCTTCGAACAAAACTCGAAGTAATATTTCATTGATAGGCCCATAAATCTCAATTACTTCAATATAGACGCCTGTGAATGACTATAACAAATTCAAGTTCTTGGAGCAAACAGAACAAAAACAAAACGGAGTATACTCTCAGTAAAACCTTCAACTGCCTTGTGAAGCGCTGGCATCGCTCATTTAAGGATAGAAACTGTAGATAAGGAACAACTTCTAAATATACTTTATTTTGCCAAGTTACTTCTTAATGAAAACAAAAAAAATGAACCCATACTTCCTCATGTGTTAGTATATGTTATTGTTTGGTCGATCATTAGATGGAGCGATTTCAACTGGTCTATCATAGGTTAAGAACTAATTTTCCAAAAACATGGGAATGAGAAATGTGTGCTTGTGGTTAGGGAAATTAATGAGTGGTACAAATAAAACAATCATTTTGTATCTGCCGATCTCATATATTGTATATACTACTCACAGACTACCACCGAGATGGACTGTCCAATGTAAGTTTGTAGTTTATTCTTATATTAACTGATCTACTTTTCAAACTGATGGTGTTGCCGCCAAAGGTCAGTGGACAGAAATGGTTCCGGTTATGGTTAGGATAGGTTAAATCTTTTGGCCGTTCGGGACTGTTTAATATTCACTTATCAACTGTATATCTTATTACCTCATTAATCATCTGGTCTTAATTCAATTATACAGTTTTGAAAACTTAATAAGTTTCAGTGCATGATTTCCCAACCACAGCAATGGGAACAGTATTATGTGGGGGACCACTTAGCTGCTGGTAACCCCTACATGCTACCGATGCGGCAGACTGAGATCGGCCATGATTATCATCGAAGTAAGCTGAGAAAACCTCAGGGTTTTCGCAAGCGTGATTACAGAAGTAATGGTTCCAGTTGCTCCTGCTATGATTGCCATAACTCCTAATACTGTGCCAAATTCTCTTGCCCCTGCTGTTCATGAACCAATTGAAGCTGGATGTCTTCCTTCATCTCATAGAAGAAGACGTAGTGGTTCATATTCGGAAGTTCCTGCTGAAAAGGTTAAAAACCTATAGATGTGTTTTTTTATGATCCCATGAGTTAAGGCTCCTGCAGCTGCTGCGGTTGCACGACGTTCTGGAATCACTTGGGAAACTATGACTGATGAAGAACGAGAGGAAGCACAACGTATCAGGAGGTGAGTGATGTGTTAAGTGCAGGTATTAAATTTGATCAAAGATTGTATGGCTTTAGAAAAGAAGAAGCATTCAAAACAGCTCTTTGTGATGCTTACAAAAAAAACGAAGCTTGTCCTTATGGAGAAAGCTGTCGTTTTGCTCATGGAGAGAATGAGCTTCGACTTCCTGCGCAAGTAAGAACACGAATAATTTCTAAGCTGTCTACTCTTGCTTTAGCCTCGTGGAAAAGCCCATCCAAAGTATAAAACCCAATTGTGTGATAAATATTCCGCTCAAGGACACTGTCCATATGGTCCACGATGCCAATTTATTCATAAGCTCAAAAAGGTTTTAGTTCACTTTCCTTTTTTATCTTATAGTTAGTTTCAGGGACTGCCTTTGTTGGATTATGAAACATTGCTGGCTCAAGGTCGTATATCACCAGCTAGGGAAGATGAAATTACTAACGGCGATAACTTCTCTGTTCCTAGAAGATATATTCCTAGCCCATCAAAACGGTAATTCTTTTTTGGGTTTCAATACTCTTCCGTTAGTAGGAATAGCGGCTCGGGTAGCTCAAGAAGACTTTCTTATGATTCTGGAAACGGTAGAATGAACGGAAGTCACGAAAATAGAACTGATGCTCCTGTTTACCCTAAGATGCAAGTCATAAACATCGAGAAAGCTTATCAATCATCTGATCATGCGAAACCCAGAGATGGTTTGGAGCAGATTCACGTTATTAAAATTAAAAATAATTCTTAGGAAGAAGCCGTAGACGATCTTGCGTCACTGTTGATGACATGGATCATGATTTCAAAGTTATTGATGGAAATTCTATGGGTCAAAGGTTAGTGAATTTTGTTGACAGAAAGGTACATGTTTTTTTCAGGACAGCTTCAATGATGTCACTTACTTACCGCGGTTCTACTGAAAACTTAACATATGCGGGTAGAGGAAAAAATCAACGCTCTCCTGATTTATCAGCCATCAAGGAGGAAGGGGAAGAAAACATTGATAGGTACACATCATAGTATCGTGCAGGCAACAATTTTATAACATTTCAGATTCAGTTCCATGTCTGTGAGAGGATTAACCAAAAGAGAAGCAAATAATCCCAATCATTGGTCCGAAATGATTTTCGGACGACGTATGGATGTAATTAACGAAGATGATAAGGAGCAACATACTGGAAGCGGTTCGAACGCCACTGATACCGCATTCTTCAGTGAAAGCTGTGATGAAGAACTTCTTGCCCAAGGACTGTATAATAAACGGTAACTTTCAAAAAAGACTAACGAATATTATTCGGACAATTCCAGCTATCCTGATGCATCAGTAGAAAAACTGAAGCAATGGAAAAATAACAATTGCTAGATGTCCTAAGTATTCAGAGTTTGTGACATACACCTCCTGTATTGTCAAAAAATTATTATCAAATTTACACCTTTTTGTAAACAAACTTTTAATCTGGAATGTTTAAGATGTTTTATCAAAACCAACACTAATGTATTGGGGGACACCTAGTAGCCCTATCTTTATTATCCCGTGTGGCCTCTTAATATTTTTTTTTATAAGATTTACTTTGCAATCCTTAGTTCTAGCAAGCTGGGGCATAGGCCAGCGTATTATTGCATGTTTCACTAGTTAAACACTTGTATACTTATTATAATCTTGTGAGTAATATGTTTCAATAAAAGTTTCTACTATACTGATTAACATAAATTATTCCCGAAAGATTCAAATCGTGTGTTAACGCGCTCTTTCGCTAACTGCGCGCGTCAGAACAAAATCAATATTCTGAGTTCTATGCAGCTGGAGAGCGGTTGATTCAATCTTGTCTAGTCCGTTAAAAGGCTTATTTGCTTTATTTATACTATTATGATTAGTTAATTCTTCTGTGTATCAGTCCAAAGCTAAAATTGTGTAAATTCTCTAATTTCACAATAAAACGACGGTTTAATCCTTTTTTTCCCATGTCCCTTTTCTCTACCTTTCGCGGCTTATTCTCGTCCAGAATCTTTTTCTTGAAACCGTATGTAACTGATACCAAGATAACTTGATAATGTGTTGCGATGATGGCTCACAATGTGGGTAAGAGATTGAATAAAAACCTTACTATTTCTAATGCCAATTTGCTAAATTTGTTTGATATCTCTTCATCATATAGCTTCCATTTCAGGGTTTGCGTCTCGTCGACCGAATTCTTCAAAGTATATTTCGAGGTTCCACATTGTGTTTATATCTTCCAATATCATAGTTTATTTTTGAAGTTCGGTGTCATCTGAAAAATGGAAGTAGATGAACCTGTGCCTTCCACAAATGCCACTATACAGGAAAAATTGGCCGCAATAGCCAAAGAAGAAGTTTTAGATTTAGATTATGAAGAGCCTATAGAGCAAGAGGTTAGATTAGCTATTTGAATATTCATCAAAAAGAATTATAGGAATCGGATTCTGGTGAAATACCTGACTCAACACCTCCTTCCCCATCCAAAAGGTTACTTTGAATTTTTTCTGCTGATCATTTCAAAATGTTTTCAGTGAAGTTAAAGAAGAGCGTTGCTCGTCGGAAAAGGAAGAAGGTGAATTGGAAGAAGGAGAAATATCAGATAGCGAAGATGAAGGCGAAATAAAAGCTAATGGAGTAGATGAATATTCATCCAAAGGAAAAATTCCAATAACTGTAAGTTATTTTTTCTATGTCTTGCGGTGAATGTTGATATTTCAACTTGCTAGACCAAAACTTGCATGTTTTCTGTGATTTGTGATAGTGTCGTAATAGTTCCACCTTATTTACAATTAAAGTCCTACCGACAATCACATTTCAAATAGATTACATACAGTTTGGTTTAGAGTCGGCTAAGTAGACCGAACACGGCTAACGTGGTAGTTTCGTTTCGAAAAGAGGGTGGGTCTCGTAAGCGTAAGGTTCGTACTGGAAGACTTTCAGTGTAAATTCCTCAACTATATTTCATGTTTCAGAATAGAAACAATCGGAATAAACTTGATAGAGACAAAGGCAATGGTATACTCTTCATCAAGTGGACATTTACTTAACTCATTTTTTGTAGAAACATCTTGGGAAAGAACGTTGCGTTCAGCAAGGGAAGCATTGACCAGAGATTCACAGCCTAGAGATAGTTTTCAGTATGCTACTTCTTTCTTTACCTTTTTATACACTCAGTTCAGGCGTTCGAAAAGTAGATCATTGTCTCCCGAGTCTTGTCAAATTCCATCATTGCTAGATTTACAAATGTCTCCACCTCCGAAGTTTAACTCATCCAGGGTGGCACCAAAGGGTAAGTGCGAGCATTTATGTTGCATGACTTTGCATGATTTTTGTTGGGACGCTTCAACTAACACGAACAGGTCGTCGAAATCCTCACCCAAAGCGTTCTCCTATCAACTGGAGCTTGCGTAATGTCGTTCAGTCGTCATCGTCCTCATCATCGTCATCGTCCTCCTCATCGTCATCCTCCTCCTGCAGTTCAGAATCGTCATCCCGAGAATCCTCTGTTTCCACATCAAATCGGCAACGTAGGGAACGATCCTTCTCTGTTTCCGATCGTGATGGTAGTTTATCTTGCATGCTTAATAATGAACTAGTGATTGTCCTCGCTTTTGCATGCTACTTCTTAATACGTTTGCTTACCTGGTTCGTTTAGACTTGGGTCCACAAGTGATTTATCCTAATGGTCATCCAAACCGTAGAAAGAATGAGAATATGCGTCGTAATTCTGGGAAGAATAGTTTGAAGCATTCTCCTCGAAGATCTCCTTCGAAACGACAACGTGAATCTCCGGGGCTCAAAAACTCTCCTCCAGCGAAGCGTCAAGGGTGGGTTATTTTGTACGATAATTTATTATTTAAACTCTCTTCAGGTTTTCACCAGTCAGAGATGCATCACCGATCAGTAGTGAATCTGATAGTTGGACGAGAGATGAAAATTTTGAGTCTAAACGAAAAAAAAGTAATTCAAACGACTTTCGACTTTTTTGTTACTACCATCTTTAGACAAAGCTGACAATGTTTCTAGCATAATAAGTGACCCGTGGGCCAGAAAAAAAACTGTCGAGAGACCCGATGAGGAGAGGAAGAAAAGATCATCTGATCGGTATAAATTTCCCCGTTTAATGAACTGAGTTTCCTTTTTTAAGCTCAAGTTCTTCAAGTTGCCCTGATGATAGATCGATTTCACGATCTAGCTCGTCTTCGGATGATGGAAGGAGAAAAGTATCTTATTAAGATTGACATTTTCGTTTTGATAAAGCGAATTTCAGAATAAAACGAAGTCTCCTCCTCGTGGCGACATAAGTTACTACAGAATTCCGAAAAAAGCCCGACAATCTGCAGGATCAGATGTTTCAAGGTATTCACATCACATTTTGAACTCTTCTTCATTGTCATGTTCTAGCCGGAGATCTCGGATCAGTGGGGATTCGAGAAACCCTGGTCGTTCGGACTTTGTGAGTTTTCTATCTAATCTAATGTTTTTTATTTGTTCAATTTTATTTTCAGGACAAGTCTAATAAATATGACAGGTTCAAAAACAGACGATGCTCTCCTTCTGAACTAGTTGAGAAAATTAGTGATAGTGAGGTATGTTAATCTATATCTTGCAATATATAAGCACTTTTATTAGTCTGACAGCGAAAACTCCAAAAAACGTTCTAGTTCGGGATCTGCATCATCACGATCCAGCATGTATGACGTTCATTTGAATTATATGTTTTCATACGAGAATTTCAGTTCTAGGTCGTCATCACCTGCTCTTCCCGCCAAATATAGGGTTAATGTCAGTAAACCTAGAAGTGCATCACCCATAAGTGAAGACGATGTAGATAGTCGGAAAAGGTTTGCTACTAGTTTTAATATGTTTCCGCTAGTAATGAACTATTCAGTAGTGTATCACCAGCAAGAAACAGTCCTGTGAAGCACAAGTATGTGCCTGATCCTGTGGCTGTTTCTCCCATATCTGATGATAGTCCAGAACCAGAAGAGCGTTTCAAAGAGGAAGCTACATTGGGTATTCAAGAAACTGTTGCATCGAAACCTCGACCTGCATCTGCGAGAACCCCTAGTGGAAGTCCGCCTCCTTCCTCCCCTCCAGCTAAGAAAATAAAAGATGAAAAAGGTATAATCAGTGAAAACTTTTGTGGTAATGTTATTTTATTCAGTAGATTCGGTTCAAGCAGAGAAAATAAGAAGAAAACAAGAGCTTCAGGAAGAACTCAAGCAAATAGAGGCAGAATTAGAAAGGAAAAGAGCCTCTCAAAGCAGTTCTTCCACTTAATGAACGGTTAGATAATAAAATCAATGTGCAATTCGCCTTGAGTGATATATTGTTTCTGGGAAATGATTTGGGTTCAAATTTTTCTGTTTTATTTGAATGATCATCATTAATTTAATATTTATTCCATGTACAGTTCATAGAGTGCACAATGTTGCTAGTCTTTGATTCGATTTGAGCATTTCTGTTTTTCTTTAGTGTTGTCATACTGAACCCATAATGAATATGTGTATTAATAAATTTTTCGCTTCTATATTGAGGATAAGTATCAAGTTGAATCTGTAGTTATCGTTTCAACATCGAGATTGTACGTTTCAATAGTCCATGTCAGATAATGGCAACAGAGGCCACATTGGGCTACTTCTTCTTGGATAACGTTGGCAAGAACTATGTATACCGTGGTAGAGTGAGGCGGCAGAAGAAAGTCAATCATGTTCGTGATAAATTGACTAAAGAAGACAAACAGAACATGAAGTAAGCTTTGTTTCTCTCGTTTTTAAAGTGACCATCGTTTCAGATATTCAGACTTTGAACCCGTATATAAAATGTGGTGTGAGTACTATTCGGATTTGGCTGGACCCTCAACGAAAGAGGGAGATGATCGTCTTTTGAAGGTACGAACGGAAGCTTTAAGAGATAAAAACTTTTTCCAGGCTGATTATCACGGAGCTCTATTCTACATCGCTGATGCTGACAATAATACGATGGTATGCCAGAAAAGTGAATAATGAATACATAGCTTTAGGTTGGAAAGCATGGAATTGTTTGTTTGGAAACGAGATACACGTTCCAAATAATCACAGAAGAAAATAAATATTTAGGTTTGCTTATATGCGTATTCTTTCTTATAGAGAGATTTCAGTTATACCCAAACAAGGCAGTACATTCCAGTTTATTTTAAAGAATAGAGTTTTCACAATTTTCGGCGATGCTCTAAAATACCGCCCTTCCCTCAGAGGGAAACGACAGCGCCTACGCTCTGCCTTGCCTTTCTTGTTGAGATAGGAAAATTCTTTTTCCAGGTCTTATCATTTGCTCGAATATGAGCGGAATAATAAGAATGTTCAGTTGTTGTGTTAGAAGTTCTTTTATTGAACTTGATATTCTTGTTGAATGAATGTTCGTATAATTAAGGGATGGGTTTATTAGAATCTGATTATGGGTTCACTCTCTGCAAACTTCCAAACATCCATAACGATGAGCAATGTACAACAATTGTTAAACGACCTTCGAACCTCGAATGTCTCGGCATCTTCAAAAGGATCTGTAGATCTGTAGTTTGCTCGCAGATTTTGGAAAGGGAACACTTCATTGTGCCATCAAATGATAGTTATTCGTTATCATGTAGTCATTTCTTTCCAAAATAGCACACCCACATAGGTTAACGATTATTTTATTAACTATTATTAGGAAATAATAAACTATGATGCGCTTTAAATGAAAACATCATATGAACTTTCCAGAACAATTGCAAGTTCAATTAAGTGATAAAGCTTTTCTCTCAATACTCTGGGGTATCCATGTCGAGTATTATATTATGTTTTGATTGTTTTATGAGGTCTTATTTTCCAGTAACTGATATCTCGATATCTCTCAAAATTCTGAGAACAATTTCTTCACGATATGGAGCAGCCGCAACTTGAACGTTCACGGGGAAACCAACGGTATCCTGAAATGACCGTTGTCAAAGAAGTTGATATACTCTTAAGTTCACCTTGCATGCTCTCTTAGCTTCTTTATACCAAGCATCTGTTTGTGGATACTCGTTTTCCAACTTATCCTCGTCTTCTGGTTTAACTTTCGTAACGTTCACAACTCCTATGCAATCACTTTTTATGATTAATAGCACATTGATTAATACCTGCGCCAAAATCTAACAGATTGAAGATACACGTGTAAGTGACAGCAGAGAAGAGCTTACATGGTGATGCATGTGGTGGGGCTACCATTACCTTAATAAAACAATAAGACAATTGAGTTGTTTTTTCATCTACCTGTGGTGGACAGAGTATAGCATCAACTCCGTCATTCATCATCTGTCCAACGAAGGCATCACGGTATGACTCAATTTCTGCGTAAGCTTCCCGAAGTTCTTTAAGTAAAGGTTTTTTTTGTTTAGTTTCTTATCTAAATACCCAAAGTGCTGAGTGTCATCGCTTCCATGACGTTAGCCAAACGGGGGAAGACGAATCTTATGGGAATGGCGATCAATCTTTGAATCCAGATAGGAATAGCATAAATCATAGCTTGTGTGTATAATGTAGGCTCCATGATATCCTATGATGAAAAAGTTTTAACGTTCTTGTACTAATGACTCACTGTCAAGAGTTTGTTCAGTACGAATTGACCTCCATCCACACATAGGGCTCGAATATACATTTTGAACATTTGTGCTACATTAGGTGGACGGAATGGAACCACAGTGTGACCGGCTTTTTCCAGAATTTCTTTCGCTTCCAGAACGGCTCTCTATCAGATTGAATATTGCTGCTTTCGTAGGGGGTAACAACTTACTTGAACCGCTGGCACAGGTGTGAACCATCCGTCGTCGACGTAGTATCCAATTTTATACTTGCGCCCTTCTTCATACAAGCTTTCATTAAATTTCACAGGAGGGCAGTATGGATCTTGATCTGACTGGAAACTATCGCCCCAAACCTGTAAATCTTCATACAATAAAAAACAACGATAAAGTGGTAACATAAAGTTGTGAATCAAAACAACCAGTATGTTGTGAAAGATAATTTTTCTTCCCATACCTGTCTTAAAAATTCCACGTTAGTTTTCACATCTCGGCACATTGGTCCATCGTTGGCGTTGATGAGCGGACGTCCAGGAACAGCTCCAGTGACACCACGGTGAGCAAAACGTAAGTGAGATGGCTTAATGAACAGGTTAGTTTTTTTTTTTAAAAATTGAACTTACCTTAATTCCAGCCATTCCCGTAAAGTGACAAGGAATTCTGATTGAACCGCCAACGTCTCCACCGATTCCTTAAACAAGTATGTTAGGCATTCTCCATCTCTATAGAAAACCTAATATGGATCCTTCAGCAGACAATATAGCTGATTCTCCTCCTGATGATCCACCAGTGGTTCTCGTTTTATCCAGCACATGGTTCGTTGCTCCTAGAAAGAGCTGTGGTGCAAAGTATCATTAGTACGGCCTTACCGTAAATAGGATTGCAACTGTTGTAAGTCAACAAGGACTGGGGAACATTAGTTTCAACAAAAGGTATGCATCCTTAACATTATTGTTACTTTTATGTTGTGAAAAAACTGAAACCAAGTTTTTTGACGTGAGTGATGAGGATAGAGTCATTTTCGCAAGGTTTGAACAGATCTTGAGCGAAGCCACGAGTGACGTCGTAGCCTTTAACCTGTAATTCGCAATTGACATATAATCTTGGCGAATATATATCTCACAGGTACGCATTCTTTCACTGAGATAGGTATTCCGAAAAAGGCTGGCTTCTTAAAACTGGGGTCCTTTGCTTTCTCATCCCATTCTTCAGCCCAACGTTCAGCTTCCTTTAATCAAATACTTTACGGAAACTCGGAATGAAGAGAAACCTTCATGAAAAGTGTGGCACAATTTGTTTTTTCTTGCGCTATAACTCCTTGATGGAAATATGTTTGCACAGCCTGCACAGCAGTGATTGTACCTCTTTGCAATTCATCTATAATATTATTTTTATGCAGATGAAGAGAACTTAAGTGTACTGACCTCTCAATTGCTCAAAGTTCCAAGATGCTATCCTGTCTCTTAGTACAGAGTCAATTTTGGAAGAAACCCGCTTGGCCATTTCAATACTCTCTTCTCGTTCTCTCTGTCTTCTTGCAATCATTTTTTCCAAATGTTCTCTTCTCTTTAAACCAAAATAATATAACTATTTGCAACTTTATAAACTCACGGCGCATCTTTTGACATACTTGTGATAAGCATAACCAGCTAAACCCAGTAAGAATAGAAGGATGTATCCACAACACATCTCCATCTGAACGAAAACAATATTCTTAAGAATATTAGGATGGATCATAGATGAGCTTTATGTAAACTTTGAATGATAGTTGCAAAGGTTTATGAGGGATAGATAGATTCATATCCAAAGTATTCATATACATAGTTGTAAATCTATATATGTTCATATATAACTTATAATTAGCCTTTGGTGCATGATTTTGCAAAACTTCCAAGTAAAGAAAACACCAAATTTGCAAAAATGAAAGTTTCAAATGAACAGGATCAATAGATTGACTTAGTGTAAAGAACAAATATGTCTTTCCATCAATTGAAACATGTTTTATGTTGCATGGAATGGTTATTTCAACAATTGTTTTCTTATCAAATGTATGAAAAGAAAGCCATGTTGAATTGTAAGACTTCTCGAATGTTGAGAAGAATTGCCGAGTTCTTCGAATATCTCGAAGTGAGGGCTTTATCGGAATGAATGCGATGTCGGGGAAAGTTCGAGCAAAAGTACGTTGTGGCAACAGAAAGCTGAGAGAACAGTGCTAATCCCACATGACGACAGGTTCAATTCAAATAAAATTTGATATTGACTGATGCTTTTTATGATGATTGAATGGTAAGGAGCTAAGTAAAGTAAGGAGCTTTTCGACGGAAAAAAAGGACTCGAACTCAATGAGCTGATTTTTCAGACAGATTGACCGTTTTTAAAATCTCTTGGGCGGAGACTGGAAGTGTGATGTGTGATTTGAAAAATTTTTAAGTGGTAATCAAAAAAGTCGTAAGGAAATGATATTTATATCTTTATAGTAACTATATCAGAATCTGAATTTTTAATGTTTTCTTCGTAAAAAATCTTTCTTTGATTTCTTTTGTGATGGAAAACAATCTCATTTATCAAAGTTAATCGTGAGGCGTTACCTTTGAAGCTTTTTGTGATAAATTAGCAGTTTGGAGTTTGTTGCTCAGAGGTTGAACTACAATATCATAAAGTAATGTATTTGAAAGTTTATGATATCATTATACACAAAAGTGATTTCGAAGGCTTTGTCAAAGGCGATTCATTCCATATTTCCGGCTCTCTGATTTCATAAGAACGTTTTTCTATCGCACTCGGCTTTTCTCTTATGATTAACTTGATGGTAAATATACAGTGAGAATGTCCGAAGTAAATTGATAAGACGTTTATAGATCACATAACTTGGTTCGAACGCAAACAATGACTGGACTGATGCTGAAGTGATTCATTTTAACACAAAAAAATCTACCTGATTCATGCAGCTGAGCCGATGTTATAGCAACCCATCTTTAAATGTTCCTATGTTTGGCATTTGCAAAATGCATTTGCAAAATTATATGTTATGGGGTTTCAGATCGGTAATACCGAGTTGTATGTCTATTCTAAATCACAGAAACTAGTTGATGCGGTTTCAACAGCTATGCTCACCTCATTGTGAAATATATTCCATGTAATACATCGGAACAACCTGTAACAAGCAACTCGTCAAATGCTTAACGCATCAACATATTCAGAACTACTTCACGTGATAAATTCACATGCACTACCTCATCTCACACGCTCACTGGCGATAAACATCCGAATGACTTTCGTTCTGGGTTTACGTGAACCACCGCTCATTAGCTCAAAAGGTATCGAATGATTTTACATTACGCTCTTACATGAACCACCGCTCACTCGCCCTGAGTGTATGAAATGATTTCACATAACGCTCTTACGTGAGCCAACACTCATTCGCCCAGACCGTATCGAATGATTTCACATAACGCTCTTACGTGAACCAACGCTCATTTGTTTCGAGTTCTACAAATGATTCTCCATTGTCCCATTATGTACCCCACAACTCATTCCTAAAGAAAGTTCTAAATGGGTTCCAGCTATACGCTTGCGTGAACCATAGCAAAAAGCGATTGTACAGTTCAAAAAGAACATATTCAACTGCTCGAAGGGTTGGAAAGTCCAATGTATTCTTGTTATAGGATTACAGAAACGTTTCGTTGAAAGGTATATCACTTTACTGTAGTGGTGATAAAGGCATTGAAAACCAACTATTCCCTCCCACGGTTGACGATTTGACAAACTTGGGTAAATGAGAGAGAAGACGGGACCAGGTGGTCTGACGTCTAATTCAAACTGACACATCGCAGCTGAACTGTCTTTGATGTAGCCGCCAACAAACAATCTCTTTTACCTCGTCGTCTGGTCAGAAGCATTTCCGAATACTTTTCTGCTTTCTCAGTGATCAAGTTCGACATGTAATCGGTCATCAATTGCGTTAATGACAATAAATTGAACATGAGAAATAGTTTACAGATGGTCTAGTTGAGAAAAGAAACATACACTCGTATACAAAAGAATGATGAGAGAACTGTACGGAAAACGAGAGAATAAGCTTCAAATTTGTGTTTGATCCGAACATTTCATCTGATTGATGAGTTTATGCGACCATAATCTTCCTCTTCCATCAAGCCTTCTGCAGATAAACTCAAGTTGAACCCGAACTGAACAATAAGATGGAAAATGCAAAAGTTCGATGAACATCAATTCCCATACAAACATATAGAAAACAAGACATAAAATATGTAAATTTATTTTTGTATTCAAAGTTTTCGTTTGTTCAATCTTATCTATCCTGGTCAATAGCATAATTAATCAAGCTTAACGATTCAGTTTTTCTTCATCTTGCCTCTTTCTTCAGATGTCAATGGAAATTAATGACAGAACGTCGTCACCATCTTCTAACTCCTCATTATCGCCATGATGTTGTCAAGATTCCTCATGCGAATGGAAAAGATGAGAGAAACTGCAAAAGTTTCGAAGATGGAAAAAAAAGTTTTTTTTGTTTGAAACATAAAAAAATGAAAAAATCCAAAACGATTGATGTGTATGTGACTTATTTGTATTGTCCATCATCTGTCATTATAACTGCGACGAATAAAAGAAAAGCCGACAACAAGTTGATTCAGATGACACATTCTTCATCAACTAAACTAAATAAGGACATGTGATTGATGAATAAGATGTTGTTCTAAGAAAATATTCAAATGCATATTACTTATAGTCTATATATTACCATAATTCGGTATAAAATCTTTGATCTACCAAATTATTTATTAGATAATCATATAATCTCTGCTGAATAAATAGTATATTATTGTTGTATCAGCATGTAGATGAAAGTGTTTTTACAAGGTCAAAACAAGCTTCTCTCATTATATTCTTTTATAATTACAGTTTTTTTCAATCATTTATTCTTTTTCATTAACCACAAAATCTATGATCCTTCTGCTATATTCAGAGACAAGAAAGGCGATCAAAGTGAAAGAATCATTATTCGTCTTTTCTGTCTCCTCAAATTACTCACAAAACATGTGAGAAACATTGTGTGATATTCATCTTCAAACTATAAACCTCGAATTTGGTGAAAATTAAAAAAAACTTGATCTTAAGATGACATAAAAATGTCAAAAGACATTTGATGTGTACGGTAGCGTTCGTAAGCTTTCAAATGGCTTTTCACCTGCAAACATATACGTTTATATACATATATGTATATATATCTTTTTGGACAGGAAATGATGAGCAGCTGAAATGCTAAATGGACACTCTGACATTCATCCTGTCACTCAGGTTCTAAGCTTTTGGCAAATTTTAGGTTCAAATGAGTTGTTAAACGTTTATCGCACTCATGACGATTGACATATGTGTGATCGAGATAGCCTGTAATGAAAAATCTTGAAGCTCTTGCATATGTTTCATTGTTTTATTTTGAAAGAGTTGATGACAGAAGAGCTTAATGACCTTTGAAAGCAGACGATCCAACATACGTTGACACGTGAAAGCCGAATGTTTGAAACCAGAGTTGTAAACGTTGATGACATCGGTACAACGGTTGTCAGACGTGAGAAGGATGAATGGCTTAAGCAAATCAGTCAACTCAATCTTATGAATCATGCAAAAAAAGATTTTCCTTCTTTCTTCTTTCCAAATTACATCTTCACCTGTCGATATGTGAGAAGAACTCTTAGTGACATTTTAATTTTTTCCCTTTTTTGAGTACTATAATGATCAGGTAAAGTGACATCTAGATGAGAATGGAAACGATTTCTAATTAAATCAAAGTATTCTCATTTGATGCTACGATGAGAGAAGAGTTAACTCATACTGACATTTGAATATGCAAATTAGGAGCAAATAAAATGTTTTTTTTCCTGCCGATCCCTCTATAACCCTTTACAACTGTATATACCTGAACGTATATTAATTTTATTATCGGTAAATATAAAAAGGAGGAGAAAAAAAAGGAGGAAAAGGAGAAAAGATAGTAAATTGCTCCTTCTTCTGTACACGTGATCATAAAATTGTCTGACGGATGCTTTGTGAGTGCTCGTAAATCTGAAATTAAGATTGTTAAAGGTTATAGTGAGAAAAGTAGATTAATGAACAATAAAACAGATAGGAGAGACGAATAAAACGAAATGACTGCAAGAAAAAGTAATGAAAATACTTTATTTGAGTGAATGATTACAAAATGCAACCGAACTATGCCTCCTCAACGAATTGATTTGAAATCTTATGCTGTACATAGTATACGTGAGATTAACACGTCAAATCGTATATGCAAATTAGGTCTGATTTTAAAATAACTTCAAAAATCTCATTTGACTTTCACATAAATTTATTTTTTTCTTTATTTTCACTTCATGCCAACATTGAGTGGTGACAGATAGATGAATGGCCTCCGAATCCACGACAGCAAAACGAAGAAAAAACATAAACGAAAGATTTACTGTTTTTCTGCTCAAACGCAACCGACAGTTGCAGTTCATGTCGTAAATTGTATTTCTGTCCTCTTTCTACTTTATCTTATTGGTATTTATTGAGAAAAATGCTGTTTGTATGTTATTGAGAAAGGAAGGCTGTATGATCATAGAAATTTTCTTTTTCAAATCGTTGATTATCCCATAAAATGAATAAGATATTATGAAATAGCCTGTTAACTATCAGATATATGCATAAGAAAGAGAGTCTTTGATGTTTCCGGTTTATAAGCGTAAAGTTTGATTCTCTGAACGTACTTGAGAGAAGAGTAATGACCCGAAAAGCTATGAAGAAGCTTGAATAGATCATTCAGATTTGACCTTTTCATTTTACAATTACCGTAATCAAATGAACAGAGGCTAACAATTGTATAATGAGAAGCTCTGTAATCGTTTCATTTACTCATCAAGAACATCTGATTGCTTTAGAGAGAACATATGATTAAACCTTTCGTCACATCAAAAAGCTAATTAAATATTCAGATTATAGCTCTTTTGTAACAGCAGACGGAAGGTCTCAATTAGTATTAAAACCTTTACACTTTGCACCAATTATAAGCTTACTGTATTTATATGATCCCCTACTCTCTTCCCCCCTTATTTGGAATTGAAAAAAATTGGGAACCAAAGTTGAATGAACAAGGTACGTGGCATAGATAGCCTATTATTAGACTTCAAAGACAAATTACAAATATATTGACATCTGTCTAATTATCTTTTATTCGCATCTTCTTCATCGTCTTTATGAGATTGACGAAATGAAGAGAATCATTGAGCGATTTATATACACTTACATATACATAAATATACAGATAATTAAAGATAAAAAGGATTATTAAGAGAGAGAGAGAGAGATAGATATAGTGAGTTAGTGAGAGAGAGAGGAACATAGAGAAAGGGTGAGATACAGATATAGACAGAGAAGAACTTCTAATTAATTGTTTGCTTTGAATATCTTTTTTATTTCTTTGTCTCTCTTAATAACCGACAACACTTCCATTAAGATGAAGCAGGTGTTATTGTGAAGATTTTAGGAAAACTAATTAACTTCTTCATTCGCTCACTTCAGATGATCAAATGGCTTCTTTGATCAAATGAGAATAAACCATCATCATCATCATCATCATCATTCCTTCTTCATCCATATGGTCACACATCCCCCTCTTCCTCTGTTTTCAAATAAAAATACAGATTTAATGGAATGTAAATGATGAGTCTCTTCATTTTCTTTTGTGTCATGCGAAAACTTAATCAAAATCATTCATTTTGTTGTTAATGTATGGTCATAAATCCTACAGATTAGCATGAAAACACAATGAAATAACTTAAAAGGATCTCTAAAGAGGAAACAGACAGAGGAGAATGAGCAATACAGAGCGATAATAGGAGATAGAGAGAGAGAGAGAGAGAATAGAGTAAGAGGGAATAAAAAACATTGTAAGGGTTAGAAGAAGAAAAATGAAGGGAAAGCCGTCAAACAGAATTTTTCATTGCCTCAAATGAAACAGTTGATCCTTATGATAAATGGTGAAATCCAATATCCCTATTTGTCACCTTTTTTGGATGGGAGAGATGAGGAGAACAGAAAGCAGTCAGATCTTTCTCATAAAATTGTAGATAAAGTTTTTTTATTTAAGAAATGTTGTGAATGGTTTATATACAGAAAAGGTTCGCCCCTAGTGATGAATGACTTATTCAACACAGTTTGATGACGATGATGATATGAAATAGATAAGAAGTGACAGATAAAAGACTCACCGACGACAACACATATACACATCACCTTCTGATCCTCTTTTAATTGAAAATTTGATGATTAGAAGCTTCTTTTCTTCTCCATTTTCCATCTTCTCTTTATTTCAACGTTGATGAAAGAATGCAAAAAAGAGATGATGTTGCTCAAGAATGGCCAACGACTTTCATGGCGACTAATGTATACGGTATGATGTATTGCCTTCATCAGCATCTGATTTCACGTTATCCGTTAAGGAAAACGATGTGACAGATAGACAAAGCAGATGATCGGACATAATGACATGATGTGACAGCACACATCAATTTGTTTGAATTATCAAGCAGAAACTAAGAAACAGATGACGAAATAGGCATCATAAGATCTTTGTCGAAAATCAGAACAGATCATGAAAAACAGATTCTGGCTTCAGAAGCTGTTAATTGAACTTTCTCTTTATGTCGTTGTTGTTGCTGTTATTGTTCGTTAGTAGGTTTGGATGGAAGAAGGAAAGAGAGAGATAGAGAGGAAAGGAAACTAAGAGAGAGAGAGAGAATTATCATTTGAAGTTTCATTAGTTTAATCTACTTGACAACACGTTATCCAGTTTGTATTAGGTTATTGAATCATTTTTTTTTCACAGAAACTAATTTTGTAGAATCCATCAAAGAGTCCTAAGAGATACTCTTTGTGAGAGAGAGAGAAAGAGGTTATTGCCGGAGAACTTCTCGCTCTTCATCTTCAAGTACTCATGATAGAATTACTTTTCAATTTACTCTACTTTCACACCTTTTCTTACACAGCAGGAGATTCTGATGTCGTCGTTTGTTTGAATTGATGAGAGTTTTTCAAGTAAAATGTCATTTGACTAGGTCAAACACTCAAAAACCTTATAATTATACTCTTTATTATTATTAACTATATCATATAATAAAAGGAAAGTTTGTTATTCATTTATTCAAGTGCCTACCCGATAGACTGTCTCAAAGGACTACGAGTAGGAGTACAAAAGAAAAAAGACTGTCGTTACTTCTATCCTCTTATTTGAAAGAGTTTCTTTCTCATGAATGCATGATTTGGATTTGTCCCGCCATCAGATCTCCCTGAATGAAAGTTAAAATGGAAAGATGAAGCATGGAGAAGCTCATGAACTGATGGCCTGATGAATGGCCGACATTGCTCATCATATTTGACATCTAATAAACGTGTCCCTGGAGATTCTGAATATTCCAGTTAAACCGTCCATCTACCAGGTCCCCGTTCACTCACTCCTCATCTTCTATGACTCTTTTGCTTCAAAATTTCAGACAGCTTAAAAGAGTCGTTTGTCAGTAGTTGAGCTGTGATAGATGACCATTTTTCAGCTTCTTTTATTTCCTCAGTTGTGGCTCGACAGCCGTCCAAAACTTCTTCTTGTCGGCTGTCGACAACAATGATGAGGCCAAGAACATCGTCATTTCGAGAAGATGTTAGAGAAATCGAACAAGCTAGCATTAACATCCTGTTATGATCGTTCTAATAACATTTGCTTATGTAAACAAGGTGAGAAGCTGATTGTGTGATAAAACCATGGAGGACAGAAGGTTGAATAGAGGACAAGAGAATAGAGGGGCATAAGCAATCAAACACATGAGGCTTCAGTTATTCCATTAAAATTCATTAGCTGCTCAATCATTGAAAACACCAGACTAAACTACTACATCTCACAGAATGATTGAACAAGAAACAGCAACAAAATTATGTATGAAACTCGTCCTTCATCCGCCCTTGCGCTCATCGTTCGGCTTCTGATGATTGAAGATACGGCCATTGGAGCAATGTGAGAAAACAACAAACTTACATAGACAGATTGACTGACAAACACAACGACGAACGGATGAATTCTTTTTTTTTCTGAATTCAAAAAAAAGAAAGTTGAAAGAGGAACAGAAGGTTTGAGCGGGGGGAAAGTCCGCCAAGAGAGTTCGCTGATACAGATAGGATACTATAAAGAGGGAATGACTACTTGTTGTGCAGAAGCATTGAAAGTCATTAGAAATAAAAAAGAATTTCAATACTTTCCCTTCTTGCTGCTTCTGATGATGATTGATTGATCTTATCAAGATCAATTAAACGAATATAATGGCTTATTATATTTTATATTTAATAACCATTTTTATAGTTTTATAAAAATGTTTGAATAATTCACATTTTATGTCATTTGATAACAAATAAATATCTTTCCAAAGCTTCCATTTTAATCAAAAATTATAAGAAAAGTCAGAAGCAGAAAAGGCATTGTGGGCATACTGCGAATGAAAAGCGTTTCTGACACTTCTCACTTCATACCGCCTTAATGCATCTTGTCACCTTTTGTGACTAAATATGCTACAAAATGATGGACATGACCTAACATTTCTTTTCAAATAATAATATACTTATAGTAATCCTATAACTACTTCCTATCACAGCTTACTTTGCTACTAGCTAAATGCCTATGCTGACCTCTGACACAACCGCTCAAACTGTCTACACACATCAAAAATGAGCCGATGGCGTCTAGTTGTTAACTTAATTATAATCTCATCACGTACATGACCACGTGAACAGATTTGAGTTTATGCAAATACTCAAATAAAGATACTTTAAAGTGTGTTTTGTTGGTAAATAAGGTCAACAGACGCTTAGACGCCTCAACATAAGGTAGAATGAATACACATAGGTGTGAAAACAACTTATAACTATTATATAAATATTATATTTATATATAATAAACAATAGATTCAAAATTAAGATAACAATAGCCAACAGAACAGAAAAGGCACATGTTTATTAGAGATTTTTATCTTCTCCATCTTTTTTTTTTCATCTCCTAAAGAAAAATACGTAATAGGCAACACATATATCCATTTGTCTTCTTTCCTCTTTGACATTTTGCTCTTTTATGAAAAATGCACAAAAAAAGTCTTTTTTTTTTCCTCCTTTTGCAATGTCTGAAATAAATTTTCATTTTGAACAAATCCTGTCAAACTCAATGAGAAAGGAGCTGGGAAGCTCTATGATTACTTGGAAAGTTGGTGTTCAACGTATTGTAACCGACACTCTTACCCGGGTGAGTGATTAGATGAGCCAACAATCAACGAACCGTTTATTCCATTAATCAATCTCTTTTTTTTTCATTCTAATCATTATCATCATCATTGGGGCTCTCAAAAGATTTTCTTCTTTTATATCTAATCATTAATTTTCTTTTATCTAATACTTTTCTCCCACCTAATCCTCCTGTTTCTCTCTTTTTCCTCATTTACCTCTCTGTATATTCTCATCTTGTCACTTTTAAAGACACTGTTAGGAATAAAGGCTCTATTGGAATCTGTTGCTGCTGTCGGGAAATAGATATGAAGAGACATAAACCGCCATATACTCTTAAAGACTCATCTTTATCATTCACAATATCAGAGAGCAACAGACAATATGTTGAACCATTGGATGCTGAGAGAGAAAAAGGAGACTGGGGGCCATACGGTCTTGTAACTCAGTCATAAATCTCTCCATCTCCTTCTCCTCACTGTCAATAGTGCCTGACAGATCATAAATTTTCTGATATATGTATGTTTCCGAGGCGCTCCATCATTCGAGAGAGGCGTGGTTAGTGCCTGTGATTGGCTAGCCACGCCTCGTCGCTCGACCGCTTTGATGAGACCGCTGTCGGCTGGCCCCGCCCCACGAGTAGCATCAGTCTTAGCCTTGTGTTCGTGCCGCCCTGTTGGTTGTCGTCGTCGTTGATCGTCGTCGTCATCACCACAGCATCATTATTTGATCGACATCGAGAATCCTCGAAATTTGTCGTTTTTGTTGATTTTAAACTCCTGGAGAAAAAAGGAATTAGCGTCTCTTTCTCTTGGAGATTCAAAATAATACGATCCATTATTCATCCAGAAGAAACATTCTGTCATATTTGGTATATATAGCCAAAAAAGGAGGAATAAAAAAGAAGAATATAAAGAATAAGTGACTGTTCCTATTCTGTTAGATTCTTAGCTATTCAATCTATTCTATTATGGTTTCTACACATACCCAGCAGTATATAACAGATTTTGTACCAAATACGGTTAGTTTTATTTCTTATTAACATTACAAATATTTAATTGATTATTTGATTACATATATGGTTATTCTCTAGTTTGCTCATATTTCATTCGATTATCCTCTATTCCCACACTCTCTCTCTCTCTGTCTCCATTCTTGTATGTTTCGATTCGCTTCTTAACCTCATACTACACTTTGTCAGACTTGAAACTGTATTTTCGAACATTTCCTTTTATGGTTTTTCCACTCAAGAAGCTTTTATTAATTTGATTTTCTTGTTCTTTCTAATCATCAAATAGAATCTCCTCTAATTAATTTGGATAATAAAAAATAGTTGGAGAGCTTTTATGACTTTTTGTACGGCGGCTTCTCTTATCAGTTATATGATTTGTCCAATCAAATGAGCTTATTTATGAGTTTCTTTATTACTTTTTATTCGTTTTTTCTTCATTTTTTTATAATTATTTTGTGAATTCTCAACACTTCTCTTGATATTTCACTCTTCAATCATCGCTTTATTTGCAATTAACTAGAGTTCAACCTTTATATCATCAAATCATTCAATTGTTACACATTTACTGTTTACTTTTTATTCATTTATTTTTGTTTAAGGCTGATGGCAAAAGCCCACTGGCTATGCTAGCCAAAACATGTGAAACGATAGGCTTACCTGATGTTCCACTAATGAAGAAAAGCCCTGCACTCAGCTCGGACGGAAAATCCTCCATGGGTGCAAGTCCTGACCTCTCATTAAAAGGAAAGTCTGAGTCGCCGAATGATAAAAAACGGGAACGATGTTCACCAAGGGCCACTCCTTCCACATCTAAGGTATATCCATAATCTGTTGTTCTTTTTTTATAAAACTGTTCCAGTCAGAGCCACTAACATCTACCTCAATGCCAGCTTTGACAGCAGTAGGAAAAGCACCTTTTGGAGCTCTCGGATTCCATACCGCATTTCCTTTCTATCCTGGAGCAACAATGATGAACCCGTTCGCTATGCATACCGCCGCTTTTCCCGGCTTCGGTATGGCTCATGCACCTCAAGCATACATGAACGCTCGAGTTCCATGCCCCGCAGCTATTATGCGTCAACCATGTATCACTCCTGGTTGTTCAACTTGCTCAACACCCGGACCATCAGCTACTGATATGTTTGCTAATCCATTATTCTCAGCTTATGCTGCTATGATGCCAACTGTTTCTGGAGCAAGGTAACTTGACAGCAAGCAAACTGTTCTCTTAACTCCAATTATTTCAGTGGTCCAGCCGGTATCTCTTCTTATCAAGCACTTCTGGCATCCGCTGCTGCTGCTGCATCCGCCAATGCCGCCGCTGTCGCAAGCTGCACACCTTCAGTTACAACACCTACTCCCGGATCTGTTTCTTCAAGCTGTTCATCATCATCACATGTGAAACATACATGCAGCTGGATGGACAGTACAACTGGAATGTGTGGAAAACAGTTTGCTACAACTGACGAACTCACAAATCACATGAAGAATCACGCAATAGCATCTGTCAACATCTCATCCACCGCTCCAAGTCCCGTTCCCAGCTCATCATCTTCTGTCAGTATGAGCACCCCTGATAAAATCTCCAATGGCAAAATGAGTAGCAGTGCTGGAAACACTCCCAATATGCGCTTCAACCCATACGGAAAATCTGTTGCTCCAGGAATGATGGCTCCGGCTGGTGCTGCCGTAGCCGCTGCTGCTGCAGCAGCCGCAGGAATGCCATCCATGACACCGATGGCTTTTAACCCCATGGCTTTACATGCGATGTATGCTCAACGTATGATGACGATGCCTCATCCTTGAATAGAAATCCCTGTTATATAGTTTCGGTTAATAAGCTACCTGGCTCTTTCTCTTCTCATTCTATCACACAATTACGGTTATAATTTTGAATATTTTTTTTTGAGTGTAAAGAGACAAAGTCATTTCAAAAACCATTTGGCGCAGTTTCGTTGATGACGTCGTGATCAACTTTACGGGTTTATATTTAACTGGTGCCACATTTGTTTTTTTTTCTCTCTGAATCCATCTTCATTAAAAGCATTTTAGATAAGATAGATTGTTGTTTAAGAAATTTTCTTAAAATCTGAGTTGATCTAATACTATTAACATCCTCTGTTGCGTGTTTTCAATCGTCCTGGACGGTTTCCTTTCCTCCCAAAACAAAACCTCAAAGAACAGCTTTTAAAGATGCAAATTGTCATAGAAGAATTATATATACTGTTAATAATGAATTGTAAATATGTTTATTAATGATCTTCTCATTGGATGATCGTCTTTTGCCCCTCTGGTGGATTGCAAATGCCCCCATTGCCTTCACACATTTGCTTCATTTGTTGATTACGAGTCTTCTCTCTCTAATGATATATAAATATAGAAAATGAACAAAGAAAGTGATAAATTTTATGAAAATACTCGTCTTTTTTTTATTTGAAAAACATTTCCTGAGCTATTCTTCAAGCCTTGAACATAAACGATATTTCATCTTCAACTGTCGACGTCGTTTGATTATTCTTGACTGTGATCGATTTGAAATGATTCAATCATCTGATCTTAAGAGCACATTGGCTGAAGTAATAACATTTTTCTTTTACTCTCAAACGATTTCGTTTCATTTGTATGGGGTAGAAGAAATGAAAAAACGTCAGAGAGAGAGGGATAAAAGAAGATTATTTATAGTTATTGCTCATTAAAGAGATTGAAATGACTTCAAAAGACTTGTTGTTGCGCGAAAGAACAGATGTTAATCGCAAATTCGAAGAATAAAAAGTTATGTAAATGTTCTTCTGATTGGAAGAAGAAGAAAAGAAGAAGAAGAAGAAGTTTATCTGAAATGAGTGACGATTGGCATTTGGATGAAGCCGGACGATGATTGATAAGAGACGTCGCGAAATTCTTAGTTGATCATCATGCAAGATGCTCTGAAGGTGAATGAGAAGTGAGGATGAATTGGAGAAAATGAAGAGGATGAAGCCTTTCAGATCAAGAATCTCCTACTAAAAATGACAACAAAAGCGATAATTTTCGTTTCTGTAAAAGATTAAGAAGAGATTGTGATCAATTGGATTACATATGATTTCAGATGACGTGGTTAATTCATCAAAATGAATAATCAATCCTATTCCAAGACTTCAGAAGTCGCTATCAAACCAGCGGGAGACATGAATTGGTCACATCAGCGAAGGTATCACTGATGATACTCTGATGTCACCAAAAATGGAACTCAATCACGGATGAGAGAAATAAAAAGTGAAGAAGAGAGGAGTGAGTGAAAAACAAAAAAAGGGGGACTACAGAGGCTGAGAGATTAGCTGATTGAAACGTTTTTTCTTTGTGTAATTTCATACAAACTGATCATTCCATAGACTTGATACTTGATAACGACCAAATACATGAAATGAAATATTTTTTTGACGAATCGCAAAGACTTTGAATGTCATTTGTCAGGGCAATGTATTTTCTATTTTTTCATGTAAAAAAAAAAGCAAATTATTATGAATGATGAATCTTCTCTTCTTCTTTTTTTGTGATTTTTGTCTTTTATATTTAATTTAGCAGTTAATGTCCATCCATCAAATCATTTTATGACTTTTGCCTTCATTTCATTTTCTTTGCCGCTGTGGGATGACTGATAGCCACTTCTAAGGGGGGTTGAGAGAGTCGAAAAGATCATCGTCCGGTTAGCTATGCGAACTTATAATAATATGTTTTTTCTTCGTATTAGATAAGAATATCCATATACAGTAGTCTATCCATCAATATTTTACTTGTAGGTCAATTAGAAGATAAAGATTTTTCTTTCTCTAATTGATACTTTGACCAAATAAGCACAGAAATCTTATGATAGGCAAACTAGCTGCTTATCAATCGGAAACCTTCGGAACTCTTCTTCTTCCATTTCTTCACAAGCATTCTGGACAACTGTCTAAAGATTAATGGTCCGTGGCTCTTTTTGACACAAACGAAACTTTCTTTTCAACTTTTTTCCAAAACAAAAGCCGTGAGAAGAAGTGAAAGAAGTGACTTGAACACGTCAAGAAAATCATAAGAAAGAGATGTTATCAAGTCGTAATAATCTAAAATATTTTCAACAAAAGTCTCACTAATGATTAACTTCAAGATTTATATTTGATCAGTTGTCTTGTTGTCTGACATATGTCCTCTAATCAGCTCAAAACGACTTAATACATCAAGCTGATTCATGACAACTCCAAACAACAGTCTCTTTTTCTGTCAACTTTTCATCAGAAGCTTTGCTCTGAATTCAGGATGATGACAGATTGATTATCATCACAAAATCAAATTTTGTTAGAAGAAGCCAGAGGGAAGATAAAGCTTCGTTGAACGAAAAACCCCCCTTCCCCCCACCTCCTAACCATCTCCATCTCAGCGATTCCATAGGTTTTTCAAGTTGTGTTAAATAAATTATTTTTATATTTATCAGCATTTCTCATCAATCTTTAGATAACAGAGTGTCCCTTTTTTATCTTGTATTCTCCTATTTTCTCTAAAAGTGGACACGTTAATAAATCACCAGACGTTCTTGAAATGCAGGAAATCATAAGTTATCAAATGATTACTTCCCACATTCAGTATGTTTCAAATGAATGTAAGTAGGGCTTAGACCTCTATCGGATTGCTAACTTGATGAATGGTCGGAAAGCTTTGTTGTTTCCGGATGTTTAATACGATTATTGGCCTATTAAACCATCAAATTGAAATGAAAGTGGCAATTATTATCAAGGCTTTGATTGTACAATACTCCCATTTGATATTTGAACAAATTTTTTTCTCTCTTTTACATCTGTTAAACGTTAAATTAAGAGCTAAATGTTCGTTTCATTTGATGACATAGAGAAAGGAAAAAAAACCATTTCGATGAGTTACAGATGTTCGCAGAAGCTCTCCATATCTTTGAGAAGTCCTTGAAGTGCCAAATAAATTATTAATGACACCACCAAATGCCATGACAGACAGTAAGCTTTTGACTCTCCTTCACCCCCCCCCCCCCCCCCACTCCTCTTCATTCATAATTTTTTTTTGAAAATTCTCATAAATGTTACATCTCTCTCTCTCTGACAACTTCTTCTCATTAATTGTGATGAAATTAAGAAAGTTAAAGAAGAAACAGAAATTTCAGGATAAAACACAAAAAAAAAGAGAAAAACGAGTGAGAGACTTCTGACTGCTTGATGGATTAGCCAGCAAGCACGGACCAGATGACAACTGAAGTGAAAAAGTTTTTTTTCGTTTCCTGTTTCTGATTTTATCGCTTTTATTTCATTCTGAACTTAATTTTTATCGGATTGAAGCATATAAGGCAACAAGCCATCACCTAAACTTCCTTCTAATTGTTTTTTGGACGACTGCTGATGATGAATGGCCCATGACAAACTCTCACAGTCGTCAAACAAATGGTCAGGTTCTTCTTAATTTATTACATAGAATAGACAGTTCCCAAGCCTTAAGAATCACGAACACGTCGAAACTTCTTCACGAAAGTTTTGCGATGGTAAAGACGAAAAATTTTGAAAAATGGCTTCTCGAAATCGGGACAACGGACAATTATGGAAAAGCTATGTTACAGCTCTGATCTGCCATTTCTCTCATTCAAACACTTCAAAGTCTTAAAAAGATAATGAGAGATGCTAAATCGCAGAATCCTTGACAGCTGAACGACATCAAGGCCACGTTACGTGATTTACGAGATGCCATGTATTTGTGAAAGCCCAGATCGTTTCTCATTCCATTCCTCTATAACTATCTTTTCCCGAAATGTTTTTGAGGAACAATCGAGATTAGCTCTTTGATCATACCTTATAAATTATAATATGATACTTTTGCTCATTAACATAAGCTTTTCTATCCTCCTGTGTCTGTCATATGATTGAAACTTCCAAATTTGCTTGAATACTTGACCCTTTTCGTGAACTAAAAAAGATAAGGAGAAACAAAGTCATTCGTCTTATTCTGTTTCTCCTTTTTTGAACATTTTTATTTTCGCAGCTATAAATCTGATGACGGACTTGCTCACTAGCTTTTGAAGCTTAAGCTTCTTCACCATTTTACTGCCCATCTTATCCATCTTAGTTCAATTGCTCGTCATATAAATGACAGTTTGGATACATCGATTTAAACAGATTTCCTGTAATCTTTCAGTTTCTTCTGACATCTTGCAGTTGTCATCTTTACTTCTTTGTGCTTACCGCCTGCCGGGAGAGACGAGGTCGTCGTACGCAGGGATTTCGCTCATAACTTTTCTCATAATAAAAGTCTGATAAAGGGGCTGCAAAACAATAAATAAATCTAATGATGAACAATAGAACAGGTTATTAATGATTATTCTTATTATACAAACTTCACGTGACGTAGCATGTGTGTACTACTGTTCATCATATCGAATAGATCTTTAGATCATGAACGGTTGTTTGTTTCTCACCTCTGCTCACTCAGTACTACTCTTCTCTTCTTCTTCTTCTTCTCACTTCTCCCACATCTCTAAGTTACTTTGATTATTTTCATGCACAGGTATTCGTACCTGTTCAATTTGCTCCAGCAAATGCTCATACTTTCTGACAGGCCAATCTGTCCGTGTCCGTCCGTCTGTGTCACTCGTCTTCTCAACAATTACAGTAGACAGAGTGAGTGTCTGATTGACGGCCGACCGGCGGCAGTTCAAACGCATCTTTTATACGACACATGTAATCCATCACCCTGTCTGTCAGATGAGTCGACCCTCTCTTCGTTCCGGCTACACTCTCATCAGAACCGTGTCGTCTTCATCGTCATATCGCCGTTGTCGTTGTGGTAGTTTTCATCTTTATTGTCGTGTGGAAGAACGGCAAAATAAGCGTTAAATGACTCAAAACTTGAATAATTTTCTCTTTTCTTCTTCTCATAGGTATGCTTTTATGACCCTTGGGAACCTTCTTTTATATATAATTTATGGTGAACTGATGTTGAGAGTTGCATTCTTCTCTTTGATGCAGCTTTGATGAGATGATAGCACATAGTGTGGAATCGTTTAGTTAAAGCTGAAGTTACAAAGAAAATTTCGATTTATTCCATTCTGTTGGCTGTCATTGTCAACTCATCCATCTTGACCTGTTTGTCCAGTCAGTCATCTACATGATTCCATCAGCTAGAAGAGGAGTAGTTGAGCTTAAAACATTAAGAGATGTCAAAAAAAAGGAGAGAAGAAAGAAGAGAAATAGAACAGAAGCTCCAGAAGCTACGGAAGGTCTACATGTTATCTACATGTATGTCATTTGGCATATAAAGAAATTTCAGGAAAGAAGACGACGAAACACATAAAACTTCAAAAGATAGCTCATTAAAGTGCTGTCATTTGAATGTTAATTGTTATTCATTCATCAGATTCCTTATTTTATTATCGTTTCTCAACAAATTGTGGTCATGAAAGCTTAATAAGGGGTCGAAAGTTGGATAATCAGTCATGGTTTTTGTAATTATTCTGTCAGCTCACTTATGATTTTTTCACATCTCTTTCCGTTCATTCGCTTCTCATCACATTGATCATTCTGTTTGATTGTCCATTGATAAAGATATGTTCATAAAAACTTCTCGAAAAAGCATGAACGAACATAAAAATTAAATGAATCTCGTAAAGAATATTTTGTGTACTGTATTCTGATTTTATGGAGCTGGAGGGGACATCGTAAGACCGTAACTATCATGTGAAAATCTTGTTTTTCAAACTTCTTATTTTTGGATGAGAAAAAGAAACCGAGAGAGGGGAATAGAAAAGGGATTTCAGAGGGAGATGAAACATTCTCAATTTTTTTCTGAATCGGAATAAACATACACTGAAAGCTCGACAGCAGTAATGTTTAAAGGGAGATTGAGAGTTTCTATTGGTGATAAAATATAAAGTGATTAGTCGATGAGCGGTCATGAAGCTTTCAAAACGATATTCTCCAGTGTTCAGAACAAAATAAAGAAGTTAAATCCATAAAATGTTATCAAAGCTTGCAGATTATGACGTCACATCATAAAGTTTGTCGGCTTCTTTGAGTTAAGTTGGTGTTGATGTTGTAACTGTATGGAGCTTATTATTATGACGCCATAAGACTTATTATATTATCTTTCGTCACCGTTGTTGTTTCAACATAATTTTGCGAACTAAAGAAAGATAAGGGGGTCGTAAGGGAACATTTCTATTTTATTAAGAAACTCCCAATTGTCATATCGAAGATGGATAGCTTCTGGCGCTTTACCCCTACAATCCACTATCGTTGATGATGATGAAGTGCAATAATTGATTGATATTAACAGACCAAATAACCTTACCCTAGCATTTCCTGAGACTGAGTTACGAGGGATGCAGACTGATCCCAAATAAAGCAGAAAAAACGGTTCTCATATTATGCAATTCATTGTCAGGCTATAGACTTCAGAAGACATATGTGTCATGTCATAAATAAAGTCAATAAGATGAAGAAGAAAAGAAGTAGATGGCCACCTTAAAACTCATTGTATCCTCAAATTTTATGTGACTAAACGGAACAATACAAATCCTCTTAGAAGACGTAGAGACCGACGACAGATGAGGATGACGGCTGTTGAATAAAATTGAAAAATTACTCAGTTTTTCCATTCGTTTTCCCTCGTTTCTATTCAAAATCCAATAAATTTTAGTTAAAAGTTACGATGTGTCGAAGGGTATTGTTAGAGTTGAGATGAATTGGCTTTTGATAAATGCCGATCTATGGCACTTTCCAATCAAAGCCCCGTTCTGTCTCTCCTTCTCTTTCTCTCTCTCATTGTCAACTTTTTATTCTTCAAAATCACTACCAGCCATCTTCTGAAATAAAAATTGATCAAACGGCGTTATCTTCTACATCTGCATCAGATTGTCTCATATCAAACATATTGTAGATGAACGTTTCCCAGCCTATTCTCCAATTTGGGAATGAAATGTGACAAAAACTGAATTTAAGAAAGGCGAAGAATTAAAAGCACAGCTGCTTATTCCTCCAACAAACGACTGTAACGAAGACGTTATCGACGGTTCATCATCATCAACACAAATTTTCTATCATTAATCTCCAGTCGGCTATTCATTCAGCTTTTCTCTCCTGTCAATTGTTGTATCTTTCAAATTAATCAGTTGAAGCCACATTCTCCAACTTACTTGAATTCTAATCAACAATTTTGAAAGCAACAATCGGGAATAAAATATAATTTATGCAGTGCTTTATCTTGTTGAAGTAATTAGAGCAGCCCTCCAGAGACAGGTCAAAGATAACTAGGCACAGTTTGAATGAAGATAGGGAAAAAGAGAGTGTTAGAGTAAGAGAAAGAGAGAGAAAGAAGCCTCATAAGCAAGGTGAGAAGATAAGCTTATTAGTATTTCGCTACAGTAACTGAAAGAGAGTATTACAACATTAATATAAACACTTTATAGGATGTTTTATTACAATTACGCTAATAAAACACTCTATTATAGTTATAAATTGTACTCAAATCATTCATATGGCGTAGCTTCTGTTGTTCCCATCCATCATTTTCGTTCTGAAGTTAAGGAGATAACAAGATTTTTTTTTCAAAAAAAAAAGCTAATAAAACCAAAACAACCGCTCTGTAGTGAAGAAAGACATAAAATGATTGAATCTACACCTCTTTACAAATATGCTAACTACCATAATTTATTATGCGTCTTATAAAACAATATGGCAAAGAAAGATTAAAAAACTATTAAATAACTGTCGGCGTTCATCAAACAGTTTAACTGAAGATGCAGAGTAGAGCAGTACTATCTCATCTAGTTGACGGTTACTTTACTTTTTTACAACCTCTTATGGTCATTTCGAACATGATGACAGAACAAGGTCGCTGTCTTACAATCCTCCAATGCATATGAAGCTATTTTGAAACTCTCACATCCCGATAGTCTGAACTGCTTTGCTGCTATGTGTATTGAACACTTACCGTAATCCGGGTTACGGTAGATAAAGCAATTGACTGTATTCTATTTGTTATTTTTATGTTTTGATAGAAGTTAAATGAACATTGGATTTATGAGTGAAAAAAATGATACGAGACAAAGAGAGAGAGAGAAAGAAAGAGAGAGAGGGAGAGAGAGAAAGAATAGTACTGGTAGATGATAAATTCTTCTGTTGGTTCATCTATCATCTACATCCAAATCACTCATCCCTATCCATCTACCCATCCATCCATCAAATAACCCAACAACCAACTATTTTCGCTTTTTTCTCTTTTTCAGCCCACACCGTCATATTATCACAACTAACTTTGTGATCTATCATATGTCGTTAAAACGTTGTTAATATGAAAAGATAAAGAAAAGAAAAGATATACAATAGGTTCAAGCAGCTCATTCCATTCAGTAAATAAATATTTATTTATATTTAAACTCCAAAAAAAAGGAAAAAGAAGATGAATGTTCATTTCTTTACTTCTCTCAATTCGTCATCTCGCTGTCTCTCTCTCTTTCCTTAAAGGAATTCTTTTCTATTCTTTTTGCTGTAAATATGTTAGGAAAGGTGCGAAGAAGACAAGTATTTCTTCAGGTCATAAATTTAATTTGGACATCGATCAAACTAACGTCGTCGTCACCTTCTCTTCATCAGATTTCTTTGTCTTTTTCTTTTTAATAAATAAATTTCGATAAGGATTATGTGAGAAGTCTTGTTTTTATTCGGAAAATCAACAAATATGGAATTTGCTAATGGAACTGTCATTCGTTATTGATGCGAATTTGAATATCACGTGAACTTTCACGTGAAAACACTTTTCACGGAATTCATTTTGTTTTTAGCAGATGAAGCTGTTCGGTTGTGTTTTAAGCTTCCAGTTAGCTACATCAATGAGATAGTTTGGTGTTAATTGTTTTTCTTTGTGTGAACGATTGATTGTACGAGAATGAGGATAGAAGAAAGAAATGAAAAAAAACTTTATTTTTGACAATGAAATGTCTTGTAAAGTCTCAAAAATCAAATTATATTCATCAAATACTGTTAGGCAAATGCTCATTAGTGATTGACAAAATTTTAAAGGAGAATGATTGAGATGTGAAGAGAACTCTCAATCATTTCGCAAGAATCAGTGAAAGAATTAATATTTCATCGTTTTTAACTTCCGTAAATCATTAATAACGAAAACTTAAATACAGATGTCAAATGAGAAGAATTGATAATGATTACGGTAATGAATGTCAAGCATTTCTATCTGTATTTCAAACAATTTTCGCTCTTTTTCAATTGATAGTGTCGTTTTTCATCTTCGTTGTCAATTCATCATCTTAGAATAACATTCTCGGCTATCATACAACCGGTTTATCGTTACCTTCTGTCATCAGATGACGATTAACAACGACGTCTTCAATCATCAAACTGTTGACGACGTTAGCATAGATAAAATGGATGCGGAACATAGCAGTCATGAAAGTAAGAACTACCAAAAATGGAAAAAGAGAGATAATGGGAATGTTTAGATAGTTAGAGATATTAAAGAGATCATAGCTTAAGGCAACAGGTGCAAAAAAGGATAATTCTCTTGTCTCCTTACATTCTCATGACAAGTTTACATTATGTATGTCTGATCAGCATATCAATTTGGAATAAGATTCCAAATGAGAGATTGATAGATGACAAAGTAAATCAAGTGTTTTGACCCATTGTGGTGAAGAATGCAAAACGCTAACTTTCTTCCGAAGAACTTTGTTCTCCAAACATTTTAAAATCGTTGTTCATTTATCTTCCAGTGCTCTCTTTGAAGATCTGATTAATTAGATTTGAGAAGCTTTTTTTCTTTTTAGAACAGAAATTTTATGTAATGTTGAAATGAAATGTTTGAATGGAAGGGAGGGGTTGATAAATGAACTTTGCATTTGATTTCTTAATCTGTTCAATTGTTCCATGTATAAATGTATAAATAAGATTTGATTAGAGAGTTGCAACGAATGAGATGAATGAGAAGAAGGAGAAGAAGAAGACTTGCTTCGGCAGAATATAAACGATTATGATCTATGGGAATTTCTGTTGATGATGACGGCAACAGCAGATGATAGATTTATCATAGACTATCCTCAGTAGTCTCGACGAATATTATGAAGTTCCATTTCTCATTCTTGTTCTCTCTCTCTCTCTCTCTCTCTTCTTATCCCTCCGTTCTTTCCTCATATTTCACTCTCTTCTTCTTATAATAAGGCAATTGACGTAAGATGATGATGATGACAATGTGTTAGAAGTCTAAGGAAGGAGACTGGCAATTCATCTCCTTCATCAATTACCATCATAAACTATCATAATAAACTTCTTCAATGAATCTTACGACAGGGACCCATTGTCTTCAACAAATTTATTTGAAACTGCAAGCACAACCGGTCGGCTCGTTTTGACCTTTTCAAATCGAATTAATTTTTGAAACATTATGTGGGTATTGACTGAATAGAAATTCAGAAATAATAAATAGGTTGACTTTCAATAAATAACATGTGACTGTAACTTTCTGGAACTATAAATCATTGTCTCAAATGTGAAAGCTTTTCGTTCAGGCTTTTCCCATTGCGATCCATCTGTCCAGAAGGCTTGGCGGTCATTGCTTTAGAGCCAAATCGTCATTGAGCAGCAGGAAAGCAGATTTATGAGTATTAAGGATGAAAGTCGTAAACGAGACTTTGACAGACATCTGAAAGTAAATTCTGAACTTTGCAAGGGACTTTTAGATGTCAATAGTCAAGGAAACAATCTAATTGACAGGGTACGGGAAACCATACGGACAATCATTTAGTAAACGTTTTTGTGATTGTTAGCTTGGAGAAATATACAATGAGATTGTCAGTTGAAACAAGAAGAATGAGAAAGCAAGTAAAATAAAAGCAAAGAAACGAAAGATTTATGTGAGTCTCGCATCATATTCACAAACATATAAATCAGTTACAGCCACTTAACTCCATCTCATTCAGAATTAATGGTATAGTTCGGCTGTCAACTTTCTCTTTTGACTCGTGTCTTCCATCTGCTTTGAATGTCTGTGATTGGCAAAGGTAGAATAATAAAAGAAGATTTATTAAATTCATTAGCTATATGTACAATATTATAAACTGATCGAAGGAAATTTTTTAGAATTCAAATATATATTGCTCTGGTTTATTGAGAGAAAAGCGATAACTTAGTGAAGATATCCTGCACGAGGTGGAGCCGATGGAGGTATTGGACGTTCACGACTGACTTTCCGACGCACACCAATTATGTAAGGAATTGAAGGTTGATTACTGTTTGGTGAGGGGAAGAAGTTCATTTTATAGAGATCGTTAGGTCGTGGTGCGGGATGAGATGAAGGCACAGGCAAAGAGTTGGAATCGTGAGAATCATACGATGGAGTAGTATCATATGAGGAGCTATCATAAGTCAGTTTTGGAGGCTCATTCGGGTAACTGTACTTCTGAGAAGGAGGTGATGGGGAAGAAGCTGGTGGAGAAGGAGTATAATCAGGAATAGATGGTTCTTCGTATGGATTATTTGCTCTGGTCGTAGTTCTTGCTGTTGTTCTTCTTGTTGTTGTTGATCTAGTCGTAGTTCTTGGTCTAGAAGTTGTTGTCCTCACAGTGGTTGATGGAGTTGTTGGATATGAAGTGGATGATTCTTCGGAATATGGAGGTGGAGTTGGATATTGGTAAGGAACGGGAGGTTCAGGATAAGATTTTGCCGGTTCAGCTGGAATTTGAGGATAAGCATCTCGTGGTGGATAATAAGGATATTGTGGAGGGCACTGTGGACCTTCACAAGGTTTGTTAGTATCCAAAGGTGGGTATGGATACTGTGATGTGTACGGTGGGTATGAACCTGTTGGATGAGGACTTCTGGGTTGGTTTGAAGGCCCGTAAGGTTCTTGAGGCCAGTAATTGGTTGGTGGTCGATACGGATTTGGTGGGTATGATGTTGGAGAAGTTGGACAGTGTGATCCTTCACAAGGCGGTGTGTAGGGTGTTTTATATGTTTGCGGCTGTGGATAGGAGTCCTGATTAGGTGGGCACCCTGGTCCACTACAAGGTTGGTATGGTTGATGGCTGTAAGGTTGTCGGGGTCCATACGGTGTATTCACTGGTGGACATCCTGGTCCCTCACATGGAGAGAATGGTTCTTGATATGGTTGTGGTTTGAAAGGAGTTTGTGTCCTGTAAGGCTCATATGGAGTTTGGCATGCTGGTCCATCACAACGAGGTGTTGTATATGGAGGAGGAGATGGGTTTGGCTCGTTATTAGGCTGGCATTCTGGACCTTTGCAAATACGCAGTGAAGGATTCCATGGCAATTCTTGACAGGTGTTACCTTCACATCTTAAATATGTTTTTGGTGGAGTTCTTGTACTTGGTACAGGTTGCTCGCAATCATCTCCATCGCATTCATGCTCTGGTGTATTGGGTCGTTTCACTGGACGATGAGGCTCCTCGTACTCACATTCCTCTCCATCGCATTCGTGCTGAGGTCTGTGAGGCCGTTTCACAGGATGATGAGGTTCTTCGTACTCACAGTCCTCTCCATCGCATTCTTGATGAGGTTTATGAGGGCGTTTCACGGGACGACGAGGTTCCTCGTACTCACAGTCCTCTCCATCGCATTCGTGCTGGGGTCTGTGAGGCCGTTTCACGGGACGATGTGGTTCCTCGTACTCACAATCATCTCCGTCGCATTCTTGATGAGGTTTATAAGGGCGTTTCACGGGACGACGAGGTTCCTCGTACTCACAATCCTCTCCATCGCATTCGTGCTGGGGTCTGTGAGGCCGTTTCACGGGACGATGTGGTTCCTCGTACTCACAATCATCTCCATCGCATTCGTGCTGAGGTCTGTGAGGCCGTTTCACAGGACGATGAGGTTCCTCGTACTCACAATCATCTCCATCACATTCTTGCCTTGGTCTGGGAGGTTGTTTCACAACGGTTGGCTCATCGGTTTGTGGACGTTTTGTTGGAGGATAATGAGAGTTCTCCATTTCAGAATCACAGTTAGAGTCAACACATGGCTCCGGTTCTTCGTTTGGTCGTTCCGGTTTTTCATTCAAAGTTATGCTGGGTGGTGTTGGGAATTCAGAGGGACAGTTGCTTCCATCACAATCAGGTGTTTTGGGAGGTCTTGTAAAAGGAGGAGGTTCACATCCGGGTCCCTCACAAGAATCTTCAGGAACTACAGGACGAGGAGTAGTTGGAGGTGCGTCTGGTTCCTCGCAACCAGGCCCTTCGCAGGGTTCTTCTGGGCGAGGTGTAGGTCTCTGTGGGAATTCACAGTTTGGTCCTGGACAATCATCATTCGGTAGTCTGGTTGGACGAGGTGGATTTGGTTGTTCACAATCAGTTCCATCACATGGTTCTTCCGGCTTATCAGTTGGTTGTTGCGGTGGTTCACAGAATGGCTCTTGGCAACCTTCCTCCACTGATTCAGGGGGGCGCGTAATTCGAGGTGGCTGTAAATCATCGCAGTCTGGTCCTTCGCAAGGTTCATCAGGCCGAGGAGTAGGCTCTCGCGTGATATCGCAGTTAGGTCCGGGACAGTCATCATCTGGTATATCAGGAGGTTGTTCCGGTTGTTCCTGATTACAATTTCCATTCTCCTTGCAATCATCCACAGGTGTTCTAGGTGTTACAGTTGGTTCTTCTATGATCACCTCTTGAGTTCTTCGTGGACAAGAGCAGTAGGCCGCATCAGTTCCTGGGCTACCAGAGCTGCCCATAGGTCCTACAACTCCATCTAATCCTCTCACTCCGAGACGACCAGGTTGACCTGTTGGTCCAGCCGGTCCGGTTTCTCCTGGCGAACCCGCTGACCCTGTGCTTCCAGTGTTTCCACGTTGCCCAGGAGGTCCGGGGTTTCCTGGCAATCCAACTGATCTAGATGCTTGTCGACCAGATTTTCCTGGTGGTCCAGTCATGCCAGTTTGTCCAATATCTCCAGGAGCTCCTGGCTCTCCAGAGTCACCTCGCATTCCAGGTTCTCCTGATCTTCCGGAATTACCTGGCAAACCATTGAGTCCGGGTACTCCATCGCTTCCTGCTTTTCCCGGTGATCCACGGGGGCCTGCTGGCCCAACAGGACAGACAAAACACTTACTGGGTTGACTAGCTTTTTTGTACAGATGTCTAGCATGATTGCCTGCTTTTCCGGACTTTCCTGCCTTGCCTGGAAGTCCAGGATGACCAGGGCTTCCTGGGTGCCCCGGGGCTCCAGGAGGGCAGTTATTGGGTCCTGTACTACATCCACACGAACTCGAAGATCTTTTAGCGCGTCCAAAAAACAAGTTGAAGTCCTTTGCATCTTTATTGTAACTTCCGAACCCATTGTTAGTTCTTATCATTTCACGCCAAGCATCGTCAGCGAAAGTCTAAGATGATATTATGAATAAAGCAATCGAGAAACAAAACAATAAAAAGGAATTGAAAACCCACTCTGAAGTCAATCATATCCAGCATGACGTCATCATATAACTTATTCATTTGAGAGAATATAGTAACAAGCATTGTCATAGCAAGAGCTATGACGAGTCCAGATGCAAAGCATCCAGAGATGACAAATATTCGAGTAGCTGACATATCAGCTACTCGAGCTTTCTGAATGATAAAACCAAAAACGAATATGTTCTTCGAAGCCTTTTAAAGCCAATTTGCTAAGAGAACAATGAAATCTTTTTTTTAACTTGTCATTTCAGTCGTATTCTTCCATAAAAAGTTGTCGGGATCGGGTTAACCCCTGAACTGATCGCGAAATTTGGGGGGAAGAGACAGTATTCAAGATTTCTACGTTTCAAGCAATGAGTATTCAAATATGATTTTCCATCTGATTATCTTCCTGATAGACAATACAGAAAAGTGTATGTGCTATGAAACTGAATCTGATCCATCAACCTGAATCGTCTCGCTTTGTTGTCATTCTATCTTCCCAAATTCTTCGAATATTTTATGTTTTTTTTGAATAGAGTATGGATAAAGATTTCGTTTTTTTTTCTGGAAAAGTCTGTTATATGAAAGTTGAAATAACAGAAAAAGTAATCGCAACCGACCACCTCTCTGCAATATAAATCTTGAAATGAGAAGGGCGTTGACTTGTTTCACGCAAATGGAATCAGAATACGTCGCAATCCCGCGAAGTGTCATGTTACACGTGTATCTTATGAAATAAGAATGAAATAAAAAATTTTATTTCTAAAAATAAATTATATTCAATTATGTTTTTCACAAAAAAAAAAGTTATCACAGTTAATGGCACTACAATTCTTAAATTTCGAAATGAAAAGAGAAGATGACTGCAATTGATGAAAACCGGTAAGTTGTCAAAGATTTCCTAGATCATTCAGATATAAAAATGTGTTAAAATCATATTAGGAGAATATTTCTTGGAACTAGAAAAAAACATTTCAAGAAAGATCCGAGATCAAGCTGGTGTTTTAACGAGAAAAACGGGCTGGGCCCAAAAAAAAAGCTTGAATGACGTTGAAAGCTTAACAGAACGCAGAATGTACAAATATCCGCGTCATTATGGGAAAATGATAGAATTACGGGAAAGTTAAAACATATTAGAACAACAAGAGTTGTTTTCTCCGAGAGTACCACTAAAAGCTCCTAAAAATGAGTCTGTTATTCATAAGATTGAAGCATGTTCAGGTTGATTTGAGTAAAGCAATTTGTTGTTTCAATGCTTTAATTATGTTGTCTTGTTCAATGAGTTGTCGACGTAAAGCATCATTCTCTCGAATTAAAGATTCTTTCGTTTCATCTTCAGCTCGTACAGATTCCTACAAGAGAGATAGAGATATAGACATGTTGTGATATGTGTTGAGTAAGAGTGAACTAACCTGTTCAACGATATCTCGAAGCTTTTGTAATTGATCTTTAATGTCTTTAACTTCATTCAATCCTTGTTCCAAATTACATTGTAGATTTGAATGAGAAGTGATGTTAGAAGTGTAGAATGGAGTTATAATGCTGAAAAGAATAATAATAAAGAAGAAGTACAAACACATGTATGTAGTTCAAACATAGATTACTATATGTTATAGTTTTAATAACATGTCACGATTTAGCATAATTTAGTTTTTAAAAATTTCAAAAAATCTAAAAATATTTCAAAAATGAAAGAATTTCTGTACAAATATTGACAATTTCAAACATTTTTTTTTGTGTGAAATGACAGCACAAAATCCGGTCAATTTTGCGGAAATAGCGCATTGGATGTCGTTTTCACCAATTTCTATTTCTTTCAATAATTTTTTTTTGTTGATGAAATATATGGAAGAAGACGAAATACTCACCTTTGAGCTGGTCTTGAATTGCCATTATCCGATCGTCGAGTTCTATAAAAAGAAAATATAACAAAGAGTTGATTGATGATGAAGGGAGGATAGTTTGAAACGATTACCTCAGCTTACAGCATGAGAATAATCCATTCAATGAAATCATTTTGAGGATAAATGAATAATGATAAAACTATTTCGAAATGGCGAAAGAGACAAATGAATGAGAAAAATTTTTTTTCTCATTCGTTATGAAATCCGTTCAGGACACACAACAACGAGAGAATGTGATTGAAATAAAAAATATTTTTTGATCATCAATTAATTGACCTCGATTAGATGTGAATGGTGTAATTAAACTAATTCAATTACCTTATGGCTCTTATAACTCCAGCTAGAAAACAGTCAGCCATTATAATTATTATATATTATAATATATTAATAACAATATATTATAATATTATATTTATCAATATGAAATATGACGAGGTGTACGGAAAGAAGAATGAGTGGACAAGGACTGTTCCTTCGGAAGAATGAAACGGACTGAGAGAGAGAGAAACGAGGAAATTGAGAGAAAACGAGAACCATCGAAATATGGGACAAACGAAAGAGAGTTTTAAGAAGGAATAATCTTCTTTCTTCTACGAATAATTTGCTTCAAAATGTTTACAAAAGTTTGAATTACTTTCTGCGTGAATGTGTTTACGTGTTTTCCATCGACTTTAAACATGAAAATTCATTTTGAGCGAATTATGTAGTAGTGAGCGGTTGTGTTGATTTACAATTTTGAGAGAATGAAAAAAAAAGATTGTAACTTACATGGTTGAAGGAACAGCTGGAACTGAAGTGGTTGGAATGATTACTGAATTGGTTACTCCAATGATGGCTGATGAATCAACATCCTCGGCTAGAGAACGATCGATTGAAATGAGAGTAGCCTTTTCAGCTTCGAAAGCTTCCATGTGACGAACGGCAGAGAGACGATCCATAGACTCAGAATGAGAGAATGTGTCTCCAACTAACATGGGTTGATCACTGAAATAAAAATTTCATTCATAAATGACTTCCACATTTTGTTTTTGAAATGTTACATGTTATAATATATTGAAACATGTCAAAACTTACAGAATTTCATCGTCTATCAATCCTTTGTCCTGATCATGGTTTCTTCCCAGCAGAGGAGAGCCTACGCTACGATCAAAGCCTGAAAAAATATTTTATGAATAGCAAATAAAATAGTTTTGTATTCATTCTATCTTAGCCTCTCTCTCTCTCTCACACTGTTTCAACAAGTCGGGACATCTTCGAAACATACCTATATTGCGTCTTCGATTCATTTAATATATTGGAAATAGTTAAGTTTAAAAAAAGCAAATTTTCCTGACTACTATACTATATAAAGCGTTAAGGAAGAGGCTGAATGAATAATAAGAAGAACAGAAAGCAGAGATGGGAAGGCGGAGATGCTTTGGTTCATCTGGCCGTGCACTGAAGATTCGCTTTAGGACGGATGCCATCCATTGAATTTGAATAAAATAAGAAGTAAAGTAAGATGAGAGATGAACTGCTAAAGTATTGAATGCGAGAAAGAGGAAAGAAAGAAAATCCTAAAACAGCATTGAGCGAAATCAGAGACGGTCAACATCATTGAAGGCTTGAATTAAGATGTGACAATAATTCTGCAGTCAGTAGTTGCATATTTTAGGGAAAAATCGATTTTTCTTATTTTTTTAGGTCTTTCAAGCAACTCCAGCTCTATCATAGAATACAAATGAAAACTATGAACTATCGAATAGTTAGTAATCATTCTATTCAATGAGTGGAACTCAATTATCACGATGATTGGAGTGGGATTCGTTAGAGAGATTAAGTACTCAAACATCTGTTCCCTCAAATTTTCAAGTCAAACTTACTGCTGCTGTTGAAGTTCCCATTGCCATCACTCTCTTCCTTGATTGTTTGAGCAAACGCTTGATCAGCAAATCTTCAACAGAATTATTCAACATGCTAAGAATGAAGAATAGATTAACCTTCTTCGACTCCATGGGCTGTTGTTCCATTTATCGAATGTGATTGGGTGATTCTCGACTAACGGCGAATTCTCTACAACGGTTGATTCAAATTCGGCCAACGGAGCTCTTCTTGAACTGGAAATAGTTTTAAGAACATGTATTTATCGATTATGTGTAAGACTTACTTAAAAGAGATGTCCATTGCAGGTCGATTTGAAGAGAAAGACATAGACTTTGGTGGAACAGCAGCCTGAAATATTAGTAAATTCAGAAAAAGAGAGAAAAACCAGTGTATAAACTAAAAAAATTTGAATTTAAAGGTGGAAAGGAAGAAAAGTTGTGGACGAACAAGAAAATCCATTAAGAACCTAAAAACGATACTTCGTCTTTGGCCCATTCCCCATCATCTAAGTCTTCTTCTTCCTTCCAAAAAAAACAAACGAAAGAAACGAGACATTGGCAGATTGTAATGAGTTTCTTCGTAAAAGAGCTTTCTATTTAACTTATGTATATAGTATCATACATATAGTTACTTGCTCAAAAGAAATCCATTGTAATCTATTACATTTTCTCATTTCTGACTTTCTAATTTTCACGCCAATGATCGCATGGCTAGGGGGAGTTATAGCTTTCGTTGGGTTGTAGAAACAAGGAACGGTTTCCATCTCCGAACGGAGATCAGAATAATTGAAACATAATCCTTTTTAATCAATCAAAAAATGTCTAATGTTTTAAGATGGAATGAGTGATAATAGCCCTCAAGGGATTATAACGATTATTCTTACAATTAGAGAAACGCAAGAAACTAACCTTCTGTAGGCGACGTTCCGAGCGACGGAAAAATGATGGGGCGAACATTCTGCCAGCACTTCGCAGTGATCTAAGAATTCTATTTTGAAGATTGAAGAAAAGTTGGATTTAAAATATATGTAGAATTGCTTGAAGCACAAGACAGGCAACTATTTTCTCTTTTTTTGAAAATCTAATTAGAACGAGCAATAGCAGCAGTAAGCTTGATGACGGACGATTGGCAATGAAAAGAAAAGCTTCTTCTACTTTTTTTCATGAGTTGCTCACTTCGAGTGGTTTGTGAAAAATTTTTTTACAAAGTAATCTCTAAACTTACCGAGTTGCCAATTGCACTTTAGCTGGTTTCTCTTTCTCCTCTTTTTTCTTATCGGCCTTTAAGATTTGAATCATCATTGATCTGAGTTAGTAATCTTACCTTGGCTGCTAACTTTCTCTCTCTCTTTGAAAGTTCCTTTGTTGAAGACAAACTGGATGACGTTGAAATCTCAGGACGCGATTCTGATGTTTTTATGGGAGAAGTCGATTTGGATGATAGAACAGCTCGAGGAGGAGATGGGGCACAGAAAACAGGCGGTCGTTGATCTGAATGAGATTTGAATAGATCGATAAATTTATTAAAAAAACCTTTTCTAATAAACGTTTCTTCCGGAATCGGTGACGTTCGAATACAAATACTTCTCAGTGGGAAATGAATTTCAGCCCCTTCATCTTCTGAGGGGGTTTGCTGAGTATCCATTGGAATTTCCTCTTCTGGAGAAGTCATTTCACCCTATAATGTATCACTTAGAAAGGTATATAATGCAGGCTGAACATACTGATATCACGCTCATTTTTCGTTCTGCTCGGTCGCTCTGGCTGTTTTCCTGAATCCCATCAAGATGAAGGGAAGATGGGTCAGGACGTCGTTCGATCGGAGCAGGACTTCGTCTTCCCATTACGAACAAAGTAGTACGTTCTGGAGAAAAAGATACGTCTCTCGCAAGAGAACTGGATTTCATGATGTCATCATCATCAGGTGGAATTTCCTCCTTTGGACTTTTTCTTGTCAGCAGAGGTGTTGTAGCAGTCAAGCAATACATTTCCGAAGTTTTCATACGTCTGCGAGGACCTTTGTCTTCATCATCGGTTGTTTCCGGTAAGTCAATCGACTTCTTCTTTTCTTGTATACTGAACTGATTGTATTTTCTCAAAGCCAGAGGAGTTGTTGCTTTCATTATGAAACGTTCAGGCGATTTCAGCTCTTCCTCATAAGGAGACTTCGAACGATCAGCAGCAGTAAAAGTAGAAGAACTTTTTAGTTTCTCTTTCTTTACTCTTGTTGTTTCTCGACCTCTTTGAAGATTGGTACACTCGCTTTGAGAAGACGGCAAATCAGTTTTTTTGTTCTCCACTACAAACGTTGTGAATTTCCTTAATGGCAGTGGAGTTCGGCTAGTAAGGATGAACCTGAAAAGAAATACTTAGAATTCATTATTTTCTGAAAGTCTACCTTTCTTGAGGTTTGTCTTCATCATCTACTCTGAACTGCTTTCTAGGCTCTTCCGACTTGGTTCTGGCTTTATGTGCAAGAGGTCCAACTGTTGCTATAGGCTCAGTCAGTTCTCCTTCTTCTATCCATGGCACATCAGGGCTTCGTGGTCTTTCCCCAATCATAAATGTATTATGCCGTCTTATTGTTAAAGGAGTTTTTGTGACTAAAACAAATCTTTCTCGAGGTACAGTGCTCTGCTCTGGTGTTGAACGCTGTCGTACAATTGCTTTTGTCTTTTTGATTTCTTTGCAGACTGTGTGTACTTTGACCTTTTCCGAAACCTCGACTTGAGGTTCGGAGCCTGCTTCTCCCACGACGAACGCCTGGTGTTTGCGAGTAGACAGAGGTGTTTTTGCAATCATCACATAACGTTCTGGACTTCTTGGCTCTTCTGGTGAT
>CALQYR020007420.1:1121732-1149118 GCA_943334845.2 Auanema sp. JU1783 | reverse complement strand
AATCATCACATAACGTTCTGGACTTCTTGGCTCTTCTGGTGATGGTGAACGGACTTTCTTCTGCTTCTTAGGTGACACAAGAGCTTCCATCGTGGTTACTTCTGAGTTCACTTCTACTTTCGGATCAGCTTCTCCGACAACGAAGGTTTGATGTTTCCGAGAAGTCAGAGGTGTTTTTGCAATCATGACATAACGTTCTGGACTTCTTGGCTCTTCTGGTGATGGTGAACGCACTTTCTTCTGCTTCTTAGGTGACACAAGAGCTTCCACAGTGGTCACTGCACTCTCAACTTCTACTCTCGAATCAGCTTCTCCTACAACAAAAGTATTGTGTTTGCGAAGCATTAGCGGAGTTTTTGAAATGAGAATGAAACGTTCTTGTGCTCTTGGTTCTTCACAAGAAACGGATCTCTTAGGTTTCTTCCTTTTGAGTGGTTTCACCGTGGATTTACAAGAAACTTGATCTTTTCCTTGGCATTCACCAATGACGAACTTCTGATGTTGGTCATTAAGTTGTAGTGGTGTTTTGGTCAGTAAAATATATTTCGGTGCCGATTTATCTTCCATAGATTTGGACCTGATAGGATTGGATCGTTTTACTTTTTTCCTACTCTCCATTATTATCCTCTCTGTTTCTGTAGCAGGCTGAGATTCTCCAATGACGAAAGTTTTGTGTCGCCGTAAACATTCGGGTGTTTTAACTGTCATTATGTATCGGCGTTGAGCTGGCTGATCCTCTGATTTAGATCTCTTCATACGTTCAGTTTTTGAGTAGGACGCAATTGATGGTACTTTTGATATAGCTTGGCTCTCGATCGAATCAATCTTCTTTTCCAATTCTCCTGATACAGTTTTTACTACTGTAGTGGTAGTAGTGATAGTTGTTGTTGTTGTTGTGGTGCTTCCATCCTGACGATTTGTAGCATGAAGAACTTGACGAGCAGTTTGTGATGTACTTTTCGAATCAATAGAATCTTCCATATTCTTATATATCGAAGAACTCAAACTGTTTTCTTTATCTCCTGGAGATTCCACCACTGGTGAAGGCTAAAACAATAGAAGTAGTCGAAAATCAATACATTTTTCAACAAACCGAAACGCAAATGGGTTCCATACTAAATGAAACACTCAATGGTATTTGACTTCTTCTTTCTGCCTTTATCACGGTGTGAACTTCCTCATGAATGCTGACCGGACTGAAAACAAAAAAATATTGTTCGAGCATTGTATTTTCGAGTATAACATTTCAGCTTCTGCTGTTTGCTGACATTAATTCGTGATGAATTTTTAATTGAACGTCACTAACAGATGAGCCTCTTTTCACTCCAATTTAGTTTCTACGAAGTCATCAATCAGACGAAACTACAGCATCTACTGATGTTTCTTCTCCCGAGTTCAATTCATCATCTATTGGCAGGAAAAGAACTACTTCTCGACGTTTGAGTTGACGAAATCCCCTGAGGCTATCATCCTGCTTCATGAAGCTCATACCCTCATCTACTCTCTTAACATGTAGGCTTATTTTTGTGTCTCTCCATCTTTATAATCCTATCTCTCACTCCTAATAATTCGTAACAACCAATCTTTCATTGAAAATATCATAAACATGACTCAAATGAGCAATGAACTTTACTCACCTCTGAATTTTTTCCGTCACTTCATCATTCACTAATTTCAAACTCAAGTTCTCATTATCGGGAAAAACTGAGGGCAGTTCTTTTTCTGTTCTGTTGGTCTCACATTCTTCGACTATGACTTCAGACTCTGAAACAATCCGTTTCATCGAATTTCCTTTGGACAATTTAATCTTACGTAATGGTAATGTTTCAACTTCTTTCAACTTTTCATGAAGAATTTCCTTCGGATTATTGTTGTCACAGATCGATGGCTCATCATCGCTACATAAAGGCTCAGGATTTTGTGGAATTACAACCTAAAGAAATGAATTCTAGGAAGCATAAAACTAGTTTTAAACCTTTGAAGTTGATGGAACATTTGATGAGAGCTTAACATCCATCGATGACGATTTAATCACCCGGTTTGCGTTCTCATCGATACGTTTTGGAGGTACTTTAGCTTTTGGTGTTGGCCGTATTCTGTAGAAAAAATGAATATGTAACAGTTTCGTAAAATGAAAACAAACCCTGAGAAGCTCTGACTTGTCTTTATAGAATTGCTGCGTTCTGTAGAGTTTGATCGGCTTCTTATTCGTGTAAGCTTTGATAGTTTGCTTCGTACTGAATGGGCTACACTCATCAAAGGGCTCAATGGAGCTGATGAATTTGTAGATGTTCTTTCGTTCAAGTTTTTTGATGTTCCCATGGTATTAGCACGTTTATCACGTCGTCGGTTCGAACCAGAAGATGTAGATGCGACGTTGTTATTGGATACGTCAATGTTGGTCGATGAAGATTGTATGTTTGCCGAGGTGGTTAAACGTGGAATCTGCAAATGGAAAATAAGTTCAGTAGTTCTTAAATGGAAAAGCTTATGTATACAAACATGAGGTCATGAAAATATATGCTTATTGACATCATAATTAATTAGCATAATGAATACGTGAGCAGTCAACACACTGAAATATCCTTTTGACACGGATATTCGCTAAGAGCGGTTGCTTTCAATTGAAACTAGAAACTCACGAGCTCATGATTGATCTTAAATGATCAGTTACGCTATATTAAAAATAGTTTTCATAATTATGAAATGGAGTAACGTCAGAGGTTGCAAAAAGTTGAAGTAAGACATCTTTCTAGGAAAAACAGCTTCCTTTCCATCTTTCTTCGATGAACTTCTTCGTTATTTTTAGTTTTTTTTTCATTTTCTTCTAATTTCCTTTAAAACTAAGAAAATTGGAGACATTGGAATGAAAAGAAAAGGATGGCGACTTTGAAAAATAAAGGAAATGGAACTTAAAAACGAAAAGAACTGAAATACTTGAAGGAGGGGAGCAGAAATGCAAATGCGGCGATCTATACGAAGAAAAAGAATATATTATGTCAAGAATTTATGATTTCCACATTAATTTTGATATGAAACATGAAAAAAAAGGATTTTCAATGAAACGAAATTTGATTAGAGGATTCGGCTGGATATGACAAGTAATCGGAGAATCTGATGGTTCGTATCTACACTTAAAGCTTCCGATTGGACAATGGAATAGGCGAGGTTTTCAGAGAACAAACGGCACTTGGCATCTAGTCATTTATATCTGAATTCTTCCCTCGGGGTTACAGATTCACGACAAAACCGAGCTCTTGCTGGACTTTATGCCCTTAGGACGACTGAATTCGCTTCTGACATCGCCTTGTATCTTATCGTGGTTGTATCGTTTTCGTCAAAGACAACACAAACATTTGGATTCCGGAACAGGAAATTATTTTTTTTTAATTAAAATTTTTGAGAAAAAAATGGATGAAAACATACCTTTGAGGGTTTTTTACTTTCCATACTTGAATGTAAAAATATGAGAAAAGAGCAAAAGGAAATGGAATGTTTAAGTATGAAAAGTAATGGTCTAGTAAGGATTTGTAAAGGATTAAATGATGAAATGAATGAGAAAAATCGCCAAAAGGCAAGCAAGAGGATCAAAAAGATGACATGGAACGTCAAAGGGTGAAGTCAAAGAACATACTATAATCGCTTTCAAAAATAATTAATTAACAATAGAATGTTTGAAAATGGAATTTGATACTCACCCCAGCAGTTGCTGTAGGATTTTCAATGATAACACAACCAGCATCCGATGGTAAAGTGTTTTCCGACTGAAAAAAAGTTTTTATTAATAAATAATATTGTTGATATTTAGATACTTTATCATTATTATTAACAGATACTCTTGATATGTGACTCATGATACTTTCATTTGATTTGGATTCTGGAATTGTCGGAATGGCTGTGTTGAGTGGAGGTCTCCGTCTTGGCTGTAAATATCTTATTCTGACGAAATTTGCATAAAATTCAGTTTAAAGGAATTAGAAAGGAAAGGAAGATGGAATAGAGAATTGGATGGACAACCGTTCCGTTGCCTGAGATTATTCAAAATGAAAGTTCAAACGAAATCGTCCACAAATTAAAAAAATGACCGAAAATGTTTTTTTGCTACTCGTAATGGAATAAAATGTTTGTTTAAGACAATAAAGTTCAAAACTCAATTAAACCATAAAAAACGAGAGGAAATTGAGATTAACAATTGGATTTCATGCTTACTCTGAGCACAACTTTCATGAGAATGTTGTGCAATCGCAAAGAATCTTCTTCAATCTCATGAGGGTGATTCGTCATGAAGAATGGAATAATAGCAGATGATTCTGCGAAGATCGAATTCAATTTCAAAAAATCAGAAAAAAGCAAAAAAAAACAGATAAAATATGATTCTTGAATGGGAAATCAATTGACTTACTCGCTGTTCATGTTCACGTCCTCGACGATTTCCGTATGAGTTCTGTCGAGATGATGAAGCTTCGGGATGTTCTAGCACTGGACGTGATGAAGGAATTATCATCAAAGGAGTGTGAGATCTTGGATATGGATATGATGGGCGGCCATTGGCCGATGACGACCGTATTATGGACGATTTATTCCTGAAATACAGTGTTAGAACAGTTCAATAAAAATATATTGGTTATTCTAATTGTCTATGGATAGTTTACAGTCTGTACCTTTTCCAGGAAAAAATGAAATCGAGCATATAAGCTCAATTTTAAAGTATTTTTTTAATTTATAAGCATCGAAAGTTAATAGGTTGCATGAGTGATATTAACAATCTCAGCCCGTCCACAGCTTGTCATCTGTTAAAAGAGCAGTTTGTAGTTAAGAAAAAAGAAATATATTAGAAATAGAAGACGAAAGGTGTTGTCGATGAATATGAGTGTGTAGCGTATGTATGTGTGTGTGTATATGAGTGTGTGCCGGATGAAATTGAAGATTGGAGGTTTGCAGAGGAATTCAAGCTTAAGGTATGCTTTAGAAGACAAATCTTAGTTTTCCGTTCAGGAGTCATTGATTTCCCGGATTGGTGAGAGCTTCTAATGGATGTCACTGGCAAGTGTGAAGAGAAGAAAGAGAGAAGTGAAACAATATTGGAATAGAACATGTCAAATACACCGGAGGTATCCAATTTTCATGAAATTCCGAAAGCAGTTTGTCAACTTTACTTCTGAAGGTGTAAGTATTGAAGGGAAAAGATATTTTGATGAGAAGAACAAGAAAACATTCTCTTTTTTGGAGAAGAATTGTCTTACGTCAAGGATTAAAAATAGATTTTTTGAATTAAAACTGATCGGGGAGCGAAGAGTTACATTCAATCATTCGAAGCGAGGGAGGAAGGAAGGAAGGAAAGAGAAATTTCAAAAGATTTCTCTTTTTGTTTAAGGAATAAGAAAAGAAAGATTTTATAAGGGAAGGGAAGAAAGCAAAAAAAAGCTTTCAAAAGAGTCATACAAAGAGAGTGAGAGTGAATAAGAGGGAGAGAGAAAGAGAGAAGGTAAAATCTTGGATGAGCGCTAAAGAAAACGGTCTAAAGAGGTTTGAAAGAGATATTATGTAGAGAAACGAAGAGATAATTCATTCTCTGAAGAAGTTTTATCAAACTTTTAAAAGAAAAGAGAAAGGTTATAACTTATTCATTCGATTTTTTCTTTGAAATTCTTTAAAAGTCATGGTTTTGTGAATGGAGCTGAATGGAATGCTTTCCATCAAACACTAAACAGCTCTACGATGAAATTAAGATTTTAAAAGAAATAAAAGTTTTGTGAAGAAATGGTATTTCCGATGAATGGCATGACTCGATAAGCGGAGATACAAGCCTCATTAGCATATAGAATGAATGGGGCTATAACCGCTTTAACAATTCCAAATATGGAAATATTTATAAACTTCCAATTTCTTAAATGAAAAAGCTTTCATTTTATTAATATTACTCATTTTTTCATTCCCTAATTACTTCAGTTTGTCCCGAAAGCTGAGAAAGAAGAAGAAATAGAAAGGGATAAGAGGGTACCCAAGTAAGTAACAGAGTTTGCTTGCGCAAAAGCTAATCCAGAGTATCTTCGAATATCCCGAGAGCTGAAGAGTTTTTTCCTTTCATTTCACTATACTTCTATATAATGGATGAAATGCCAAAAAAAAGTTTTGAACTTCAAAATTCAAGTGACTTAAGGAATATTCCACAAATTTTTTTTTGTTCCTCAATCTTCTTCATTGCTTTTGTTTCTTGTCGGAATCGGCAGACAAAAAGCTTTAGAACGATTAGAACTAGCTGCAAAGCTATAGACTGCCAATTAAGTTTATATTCAGACATTCAGCTTCTCGAAATAGATACTGAATGTGCACATGAGATCTTAGGCGTCAAAGCGTCTTCAAATTGACTTTAAGGACACACAACCGTTCGCTTCATTAATGCCGAGAGAAATGAAAATACTTGACGTGCAACACGTGCATCGATCTCTGAATATGCTAATTAGATGTAATGTATGCGACTGACCTTTCATATTAAAATTTATAGATTCTTAAAAACTATTTTTTCTCAATTATAAAGATAAGATTCATTTCATGCAAGAAAAAAGATCTTCTCGCAATTTCCGTGGATGAAATTTGAGAAATCCAAAAAGAAATGGAAGAAAGCTTCTGCTCATTGTTCCAAAATAGGAAGCAAAAGTACAAAAAAAAAAAAGAAACGATGATTATGGCAAACACATAGAAACATTGAAAGTATAAAATATGAAGAAAAAATATAGTAAGTGCCCTCCGGCATTATATGTAACAATCAATTTCTTTGTAGGTGCTCAGACAAGCTATAAAACAGAAATTCTCTTGTTCTCTAACCAACTTTTGTTCATTCAACCTTCTTGTTCTAACCTGACGACCGCGTCCAAAGAAAGAACTGAAGGATTTATTGATTAAAAGCATCGAGGCCTTGCTTTGTTTGTACCTAGCTCGAAGCTTACTCTCAAAGAAAACCTTAGCTAATAATGAGTTTCCTATAATTATAAGATTTCAAACGGAATCATTGTAAAGTCCATATGCGTTCCCAATGAAAATATTTATTTTCCTTGGATTGCTATCATGAACGTTTAGCATACAGGGAAGCTGCTTCTCATATGGTATTAGACAATACTTCATTTGAGCCTAATAACTATGAAAGATGACGCTTCTGTTATTGTCTCTTAAGAGGTTATTTGAGAGGAAAAATGTCCTAAATGCCATATTACCATATATGATTATTTTTATTATTATTATTTCCTTATATGCGCATAAGCTCTCTACTAAATATTTTAGGCTTCAACTGTTAATTCACATCGTTTCCATAGCAATTCAAAAGTTGTGAAGATAGATAGGAGAGTTGATGAAAGCGAAAATGAAAACTGTGAAATCAATTTTTTCAAAATGTTTTCAACAAAAGCTAAGAGGTGAAGTTAATATACTCGCCGAGAAGAGATTTCTTTTCAATTCTCTGACAGATGTTACGTTTATGAAAGAGTTTCAAAGAAAATTAGAATAAGTGTGAAAAGTGAACAGAACGAGGCTTGTCATCATCAAGTTTGAAGCGCATCTCTCCAATATATGGGAATGTAACTTAAGTAGCCCAAGAGGAGGAACATAGGTTTCGGGTTATAATAAATTATATATATGGTTAAGGGAACAACATGCAAGAGTGTTAGAACCGTGTATTAGAGAGAAAAAGGTGGTGAGATGGAAAAGGAAATAGAGTGCAATGTTTGGAGAGATATGAGTAATCTTAACTTAATAAAACTTTTCAAGGTTTGATAATAAAACCTCAACAACAAGCATATGTCGTTTGTTTTCCCATGCACTTCACAAATCAGTTTTTCCCAACCCTCCAATGGCTTGTTCATAACTCGGGTGGCATGATATACAATTTGGGGACTTATTGATAATGCTAATTTCATAAGTGTGTATCGTTGAAAAATGAGAAAAAGGCTAAATAAAGGCAAAAGTTGTAGATGATGGTCGACATGCCGACAACTGAATTCGGAAAAGCCCATCACCCCCATGAGCAGATTCTGTATTCCCACTGGAGAAGTGTGTTGAATATATGATAGGAAAAGCATGTATGGAATGGTTCTTTTCATTTCTATTTATTCATCAAATGAGTTCAAAAATAGCTTTAAGACAGATAAAGTTATGTCGAGCTATATTAGAGTTCATTAACTATTCAAAGAGAAAATTAAGAGACACTTGTCATGATTTACAAATTAGCCAGATGGTCGACACTTTCCTTCATCACATTCTTCTTGTGTCGAGTATTTTTGCGAATTTATTGAATAATGAAAGAATATTTCACTAATCTCTACAAAAACTCAATTTATAATTCATTTTTTGTATCTCTCTCTTATTCAACTCTCCCAGATATACATTATCCCTCAACAACATTTATCTCATGGGACATGTCTGAGAAGCTGTTGATAGGCTTGGGATGGCTTGAAAGACAAATAGCTTTAAGAAATGAACCCAAAACTTCAGGCCAACGACTGTAAACGAGACCCATTTGACAATTTGTTATAAAAACATAAATTATTCATAGAAAGAAATATAAAAAGAAGTTCGAACTAACCTCGGCATAAAGATGGTTGCCATGAGCGTATTATATAGCTAAAATATAAAATAAGTCTGTTCTTGTTGATTTCTGATGCCGTCGTCACATCAGAAGATCATCTGAAGGGTGAACGACCAATGGATTAAATGGAAACTGAATAAAATATGTTGAAAATGATAATAATTACTCACTGAATATGTAAAAATACACTAAGAGAATTGAAAGCTTGAGCTTAGTAAAAGGGGAAAAGCATATAAGAGGATTGAAAAGATGTATATGCATATATGGGTATGAAAAGAGCTAAAGAGGAGTATCCAGAAGAGCCTCTGGGTGCTTAACGGATACGTACGAATATGGCGGTACTTTTCAAAAGCTTCAATAGAACGCTTATAAGATGCAAATGTAACAAATTTTTCTTCTCAAAACGACAAATTTACTGAATCGGAAAAATTAGAAAATGGGCATTTATGGCTTCGAAAAGCGATGGAAGTCTGACAGGCAGAAGACGTTTGTTCTAAGACTCAGAACGTCGTCCTGATGCTTCTGACTGCTTTTCTCAGTTGTCAATTTGCCTTGGAGCACATTCCGACTGGAGCACGGATTAGGTGTTACTTCTCAATGCCTCACACTGGCTTCACCCTTCTTTGACTCTCTTTCTCCCTCTCTCTCCGTCGCTTTCTCTATGTCTGACTGCCTTTCTTTTCTTTCTCTAAGCTGTTGTTGCTTTTACTTACTATATGTGAAATCTCTCTATTTCTGTCTCCAACTCTTTCTTTCTATCCATACCGCCCCTCTCTATCTTACTGCTTCACCCCTTTGTCTCTCATACTTCATCTCTATCTCTTCTAATATTTCTCTCTCTTTCTGCTCGTTCAGATTCTCCTCTTCAGCTTCAACATTAGCAACAATCAGCCGATGGGGCGGAGCTAATTGAATTGGCAATCCTTTGACGATGTATGCAAAAAGAAGAGAGCGAGAGATTTATAAAGAGAGAAAAATAGTGGGAGAGAGTTTGCATGAATGAAAAGGAAGTCAACTGGACACAAAAACTGATCAGAAGACCTCAACTGTTCAGTAAGAGATGTGGAATTTGTCGAAGACAGATTGTGAATGCGTTAAGAGTTATAAGATGGTTGAAGAGAGAGAAAGAGAGACGAAGAAATAAAATGAATCAGAGAGAAATCAGTTTGGAAGAGAAATGATGACACAGAGAGATAGAGAGAAAATAAAAAGATGTAGTTAGAGTTATAAAATGTCATGAAAGCATCCATAATAGCTAATATTGTTAATTTCGCCATTCTTCATGCTTTTCCTCCTCCCCCTACTTGTCAACTCAGAGTATTCACTGAAATTTCATTTACATTCTATTATTGACAAAAGCATAATTTTATCAGAAAAAAAAGACAACTTATAAAAATTCAAATGCGAACGAAAAGCTTCCAAAACATGCAAAAGCTGAAGTTTGTCGTGGAGACGACAAGTTATTTATGGAATTAAGCGGTTTGTCTTAAAGATCTATGTAAGAATCCTACATAATTCGTATTTCATACCAGATTTGTGAAAGCAAAAATAAAAACACAAAATGACATATTTGGCCGTTGAGATGGCTGTCATGGTGATGTCATCCGGTACATCTACGACTCCAAAAGCACCAGCTGGCTTGATCTTAATTAACAGAGAATTAGCTTATTAGAAAAGCTAAACTTGTAAGAAAAATATTGCATAAGAAGACAATCCGTGCAATTTGAGATGTCAACAATCCTTGTGCGCTGTTCGTGAAGTCTAGCCAGACAGCTTGTTTCCGGTAAATGAGGCAATCACCTATTCATAGCTACTGACAAATGATTCAACCAAGTTTTCGAGGAGAGAGGAAAGAAAGAGAGTAAAGGATATGAAAATAGAGGGAGAGAGAGAAGGATAGTGGAACGAGAGCAAGAGAAAGTAACAGTAAGAGAGAGAGAGAGAGAGAGAGAGAGAAAGAAGGCAAATGGGTAGAGAAGAAGATGGGTGTCGAAGAGGAAATTATTAGGAAAATGAAGTAAATATGCCTTCTCGCCTATACAGAAAAAAAAAGTCTAATGAGATGATAGAAAATGAAAGTCTTTGCATAAAAACAATCAGTAGTGAGTAAACAATTCCATTTACCTAATTATGAGAACGAATTCGAAAATAACTTAAATATATTCTATCTTCTCTATTTTTTACATTAAAATTGAAATCATACATCTGGTATTTACACAAACTGCTTCACCTTTTACAGTAACTAAACGGAGATCAACTCTTTCCTAAAAAATTTTTATAGTTTCACCAAATACAAATATGAATATTTTTGCTTATGTGGGATAGTATGGGATCCAGTATAAACCAAGCCGAGATTTCGACTTATACTTGGCGGAAATCTGGAAAAATTTTAATTGTATTTTAATGTTGTTGTAAAAAACTTAATAAACAAAAATTGTGGCAATAAACATTTTTTTTAATATTGTTTGGTCAGATAATAAACACAAGACGGATAAAGGAATACATCGGTTTCGTTATAAACGGAACTCTTTTCTCATTAATTTTGTGGCAAATTTGCATTAGGCCAACTTTTAGAACAGTTTCATGAAAAAAATTAATTTGTCAATCAATTTTCCCACTTTGATTTTTAAAAACAATTTCATACACCTAATTATGTGAACGAATTCCAAAATAGTTTAAATATATTGAGCAAAGAATGATGTTCATCCAGTTGTTTAGCTATACACATAAGTTATCACATGATATTAAATTATTATTAAAATAGCCATAAAGCATTTGTCAGATCATATAGGTTTTATGTTGATGAAGAGATTCAAGTTATTATGCTAATCATTCGGAGGAACTCCGTTGAGTTTTACAAGAGATTCTTCTTGTTCTGTTGTTTCGAATGGTTTTCCCTTCTTCTGGAACATATATTGAAATGTGAGTTCAAGTGATATTGATACCTTGTCGAAAACGTTCCTTCTTATACTGTCATTTCGTCGTATATCACGTCCTGGAGCATTAGGATCAATGGTTCTAGAACTCATATCGGACTCTGTGTTATAGAATAGCGTTTTGCCGTTGATATTGGGTACTTGATCATTGGATCCAATTTTGACATCCATTAGCTTCGATGGGCTTTTTTTTTCTTTCTTCAATTTTTTTATTTGTAACCTGAAAACTGAACTGCAAACAAGAATAATAGTTTGATGTTACCATTGTGCGAAAATTATAATAAGTAACACAATTACACCTATCATACACACATTATTTAAGGAGAGCCCAAGTCGTTGGTCTCTATCGATTGTAGAATCTAAATAGTTCTCAACGTAGATAATATAAATGTTTTGATTAAACTCACAACTTGTGTTATTAAGATCAGATACTACAGCTCTTCCGCAATGCTCTCCTTCATAATCTTTATGACAACTTGAAAATATTCATATTTCATTAAACTCATATAATCTACTCACTAGCATGTTGGTATACCATTATGCAGTGCACAGACTCCATTAATCCCGCATAGATCAGATGACTCATCCTCACAATACTTAGTGTTCCTTGGCATTTTACTCTGATGAAGAGTTATAAATAAATTTGAAAAAACAATAAGTAATACCTTGCTAGACAAACGAAGTTGACGAGAATGATATGTTCCATCATTTCTTTGCGACTCACATATGTACATACCATCATGTAATGTACTATATTCGTGTATATGATAAGTTATTCTACAAGAAGTTTGTTTATAACATTGAAATAGTTTAAGAATATCTTACTTTCTTCCTTTAGTGTCTGTCATTCCTATAACTTGCTTATTCTTCTTTAAACTGAATTCTGAACTTTTAAAATTCTCATCTCGAGTACATGTTATAGCTAATTGAGAATTTTCTTCTACTTTTATTGTTTGTGAAGAAGATGGTTCAGGATCTTCATCTGAAACAAGCTCCAATTACTTACAATTCGAATCATTAAACTTACTTGTATTCAATGTAAGGTTGTAACTTGGTGGAAATGGTTTTTCCATTTTAAACTAACGATTGATGCGTGGGTCTACCTGAAAGGTAGGAGTTGCGATGCGATGATAAGATTATGAATACAGCGTTTATGATCAAAAATACAACTAACATAGAGAGAACTCATAATAGCTTTCAAAGATAATTTAGCTAGATGTAACAATGTTAAAATTGTTGAAAAAAAAAGGTTCAAGGGTTCGACTGATTGAGCGAGCAAATCCTTGAACTGTCACCTCGTTGTCTTCTAGAAAATCAAATATTTATTCTTTCTCTCTCTCATTCTTCGTATCTTTTCGTGTTCTCCTTTTCTCTCACTCTCTGTATTCTATTCTAACTATCATTCTTATCACGTTGTGCGCTCTTAACTATTCAGCAGGCCTATTATCTATCGAATATGAACAGTATCTAATAAGAATAATAAACTCTTTTATAGTAAGAGGAAAAAAACATTTTTAAATTCTTAAAACTTCAACAATTATCGAATAAAACTGAAAAAGTACATTAGAGAAGAAGAATTTTGTCGAAAATTCAACTTTGCAAGTGAATGCACCTGAGGCATTCACCTTTTTGCTAATGAAAACCGGTTAAAGAGAGAGGATTGCCTCAGATGCTACAATCAACGTCATCAGCATCTACGTCTCCTTTATGATGTCATCATTCGTGCAAACGCGTACAGTCTTTCATAGTTTGCGTAATCCAATAAAAGGAAACAAATTGCGTGGAAGTGAATGACGAAAGTCAACGAAATATCAAGAAGAGAGATGATTTTCAAGAGACAAGCTATGTTGTTTGATCACATTCGTAATCGCAAAGAAATCTATTAAAAGATCAAAAATGTTCAAGTACTTACATATAAGTTATGAAATTCGACCTAGACGAACAGTGTATAGACACGTTAGAATATACTTGATGTTAGCCCTTATATAGCAAGATGAGAAGCTTGCTTTATGACTCATCCACATTCCTATATGGTTTACACAGTGTGTAAAGCTAAAGACCTTCACCCACGGATTTTATTATTCTTTATGTGATGTAAGTTCGCTAGATGCACAAAAGTATGAATATAAATTCAAACTTATCTCAATATTCGTTTATCGCCTTCATTGAAACAACCGTTCACTCGCCAAAACGTGAGACAAATGAAATGAGTGCCACGTGAGTTCACGTAAAATTGTGGATTTTCACGTAGTACTGAAACTCCCACGCAAATCATTTATCTTCACAGAGAATGAGAATAAAACTTTTATTCAAATAAATGAGATACACTGTTCACCATAGTTTCAACTGGAGAGTTCAATTATTAAAGAATCGGAGCAAAACATATACTCAATTTGAGATGAATGTATTCGATTTTGAGACAATATTACTCGTAGTGCAATTCCGAACAAGGTAATTAAGCATTATCATGTCTGTGACCAGTATTCACTACAATTGAAGCTGCGCTCTTATGATGTGATTGAATTGATGCTGTTACCGTAGTTGTCACCCTAGCCTTTTTTGGAAAAGCCGCTTTGTATTGAAAAAGAAATAACACCAATCTGAAATAACATGTTAAACAAAGTCTAATCATCGTGATTGTGAGAGATGAAGCTAAGATCACTTGAAAAGGACTTACCCATCCATCGCATGACAAATTTCCCATGCAAATGTTGAAGTAAAGTAAACATAGAAAAACGAAGAGTTCAGTGTAGAGACGAAGTAGAAATTCACCAATTCATAAAAGAAAAGAGATGCTTGTACACAAGCCTAAAACTAATATGAATGAATTCATTTAAGAACGATAAAAACCTGAATGAAGAATCTGAGTTCTACTTGTCGTCTCTGATGAGCACGAGTGCCAAGTGAGTGCATATGCTGAAAAAAAAACAAGAATTGCAATATATAATAGAAATAAAGAATGTACATTGTTTTTTATACGGAGAGTAATTAGAGTGAACAAATCGAGGATTGCTATAACAATGAATACTGCACATCCTGTGTAATAATCAAAGTAGGTTGATATGTAAAATCCACATTTTGTGTCCGCGAAGTTCCAAGTCACCGTCTTCGGATCGTACAGGATAAAGCATTGATCCACTGTAAGTTTAAAAACATGTCATTATATATTAAAAATTAGAATAGTACCCCAAAAGTAAGGAATGATATGAAAAATGGCACAAGTCCATACTAAACTAGCGAGAATTATCGTGGCATTGGAGTTGATCAGAGTTTGGGACTAAAACGAAAGAATTATGTACCATTTCCTTGTAAACTGACTACATGAGGAAATGTGATAGTGAAAAAACGATTCACAGATATAGCTAGATGGGAATAAACACAAGCATCCCAAAATAATATATTCAGTTGTCCAAGATGCTTAGCAAACCGTGTCCTCCATAGGTGATCGTCATCTCTTCAAATAGAATAATGAAATTATAAGAGGAGCATGTTTCTTACATCACAGTGATTGGAGCGACCCATACGAGGAAAACGGATAATACTCCAATATTGGCTACCGAATGAGAGAAACATAAGATACCAAATGAACTTTTAAGCAAAGGATTCTTCAAGACCACAAAAATGGATAAGCTATTCATGATAACGCCAAATATGGCAATCTACAAGCTTTGTTGAAAAGAACATAGAGTGAATACTCACCAGAAGTATAACGATAGATAATAGAATATATCGAATATCATCAGTGAAACTTATCATCGTGATTCTGAAGATCTGATAGAGAGAAAAACTGAGAGCGAAAGACGGCGATCACGAGAAATAACGTTTGGGATTTTGAAACAACTAATAATCATTTATAGGTTTCTGCTATATATGGTGGGAAAAAAATCGAATTTTTATAATTAAAATCTGAAACTGGAAGAATTTGAATACGTGAGCAGGATAAGTATGAGAAAGTTGTTGTACAGAACAGTTAGATGAACCTCTATAAGAGAAAGTATATCACTACAGAAGTGAGAGAATAAACAAAACAACAACAAAAACAAAAAATGGGAAAACAAATGAGATTTTTGAAGAAATAAGTTTCCGCCCACTCCCCCTCTCGTTCTTCATTAATCAGGGAGTAATCACCTGCTATATGTTAGGAATCTCTCTGAGCTGCTTGAACCTCGTTCTTGGCAACGTGAAGTAATGAACAAATGAAATAATTCTTCTCGATTTGCTCTAGATTGATATAGAGCATGTGGTAATGATCAAAAATTAAAAAAAATAAAAATATGCTTTGCACCACTACGCAATTTTGAATAAAAAAAAGGATTAGCAGGTACATACTATGTATCTGCTACTGGAAAAAAATAAGATTTCCATGTTTTATTTTTTGAATGAACAGAATGCATTTATATCAAAGCTCTCAGATGATTTACTTTCTGACAGAACAACGTGTCTCAATGAAGTTTCTGAAAACTCTCATGAAAATTTGAATGCAACCTCTCATTAGCAGAATAAGAATAGAAACTTCCCAACAAGGGAACACTATAATCATTACATTAGATATGTTACTGATATGTGGTTTATTTATTCATCTTCTCATCATATGCATGAATGCTTCAAATTGTTTTTTCAAGACAACCGCCCTGCTCCATACTTCTTATTTGAGGGCCGACGGGCCACACACAATACTTTGCAACTTCCGCTTCAACATCACGAGTAAAGTCAGTATTCTTCTTGAGCCAAACGGAATAGCGACGACCAAAGAAATCATCATCAGCAATCATCAGAAGGCGTTCAGCAGTTACACTTAATTTGCCCTTGTGAAACAGTTCACTGGGATGACGTAAGGGAGCATCATCTCCCATCGCTTCCAACTCAAAACTTCCATTCTCAATTAGTTTGAGCCTATACGTCGTTTCCCGTTCGCATTCTCCGATCCAGCTGAAAATCGAGATAAAAAACAAAATTCATTAATCATGTTCATGTTTTCAACCTCTCGCTATGGCAATTCAGATCGAAATCATTTTCCGCGGTGTTTTGAATTGAACACCTTTGATTTAGAACATATGAAGGATCAGAAGCATACAATAACCACTGTCCTTCCAGCTGAAAATTGTTTTTCAATCCTTTAGTTTATTTTTTACTCTCTCAATACCTCATCAATATTTTCCAGCTTCTCAGGAATCAGGCATGATTTCCTCTGCAGTAAGCTACAAGTTACTTCTTGCGTAGACAACTGATACAAACATGGCATATTTCCAACTTGCTGTGCTTCCTATAAAAATTTATCGAGGCGGTTGATAGATATACTTGAAGTTTAACCTTTAGCCTAACTTCATCACGAAGTCCAGCTGGATGAAGTAAGACTATTTCACCAGTTCCTAATCGGCCTAATAGATGATTTCTTGAAGAGAAGTCGATAGTAGTAGGGGATGACAAACACCCTGAGGGGCTACAAAAGCTTTTACGATTTGTTCTCATATCTGACTAACTCATCACTAATTTTCTGGAAGGTTATTCCATCAAAACGGAATGCTACCGGATCAGCCAGCTTTCGAGATGATGCAACTGCATGATACACTATCGTACCATAGTTTGACTGGAACGAAATTGGTTTTTCTCATACGTCACTCTTCCAAACCATCATTTCTGTGGAGTTTGATTTGAGCCATTCTGCATCTGCGTCAACCTCTTGGACGTTAGAACAAGGAGTTTGTTTGAGTTGCGTTGTGTCGAACACACAATCATCTGTAACATTCTTCCGAAATGCTTTTGAAGAGTTTGTTTACCGTGGACTGCGGTATGATAAAGAACATTAGGAGAAACACACACGGTCTTGGCTATAGTTTCCAAAACAATCAACTCAGCGTGGTCAATACTTTCATGACGAGAAATGACGTATATAGCTTTCTCATCACACCTGCATAAGCAATGAATATTGCACTCATTTGGCCACAAATATCTTACTGTCCATCTGCTTTGTTGGCTAAACAAGAATACACCACGCCCACGTGCCTATTGAAGAAAAGAAATCGGAAAATCACTGCAAGTAGAAAATCATATCAATCATCAGATTGCTCCCACTCGTTGTTGAGTTTTTAGTAGTTGATTCGTAGTGCAACTCGTACCAATAATCGGTTCCATTGTTGAACTCATTCATGGTGAACACACGTGTGAAGCAGTCTAAAGGTTCACCGGGCAAAGCTCTATAAAGAAACTTCTGTTTCTTATATTTTTAAGTCGATCGTGTTGAACTTAGTGAGATATCAAGATCATGCCGCATGCTTGGACGTGACTGTGAGAATTACACATGAGCACAAGACTAATCACGAATTTTGCAAAACCCATGACTGGGATTTTTTGAAGACTCAAGATCAATTGTAAAAATAAAATAAAATGTACGCTGATTGACGAAGCTTTAAGACTGCCGTGGTGGAAGATACTGCAAAGATTCTGCCAACCATAGCATATGTATCCATTGCCATTTCGTCATAACGAGATACCAAATACCACGTGCCGGCTTTCTCCATCTGATTCAAAGATAACTTAGGAGCCATTAGGTTATTACCGCAGTCAGATCCGCTTTTACACCTTTCAACTGTGATATAAGGCATTGAGGTTCTTGAACATTCGTCAATATGTAGAGTACATCCACGTGAGACAATGTGATGAGATCTCTTCTGAGTCTCGTGGTTGCAGCCATCTCCGTACCACACAATGCTTAATCATATGCATAAATGAACATCAAAGAAATTTCATACAATGCAAATCAAACCATCTCAATGATTCTTTGTCTATATTTACGCAATCTAAGTATGGTGAAATCATGGTCAAGTCATTACGTGAGAAATGTCGGGACCTGAGAAATATGTGTTGTTGAAGTTTGGTATTGCGTCAAACCTAATCATAAAGTTCACATCATGCTGAGTGCAGTTGCCATTTACATCTCTTTTGTAGCACCAATACAAAACCGCTCTTTGATTATCGATGTACAGTACTTGGTATTTGACTTCAAAAAAAAAACATAATTACGCTTCGGAAAGCAGAAGTCACATTTCATGATGTTCTTATAGCTCGGAGCAAATGTATAACTGTATTGAACAGTGACATGTAGTTCGTTGTTCGCAGCAATGGTCACATAGCCTTCTCCTGGTCCGACACATTCACTGTCTACCTCTTTTTGTGCAAAATATTGGAATAATAGAACATCTGTTCTGAAAAAAAACGATACAGAACGAAGCTCAAGAAACATGAGATTGGTCCCACTCATTAGGGTTAGCTGACATATTAACAACAGCAGATTGCAAGAAAATTTTTGGTTCAGCATTCAAATCAGCAGCAAAATACCTAGAAAAAAAAATTTCGTTGTGTCTAAACTAGAGCCGAACCAAACGCCTTCTAGTATCTGAGTTGTTAGAGGGAACTTCGAAAAAGCATCACAAGCCTCTGTCGTTTCACTTTGAATAGCTTCAATCTGTTCCGTGCATTCATCTGTAGTGAAAAGTGTTAGCATGGTACGAAAGGTGTCACCAACGAAAAGTATTTAAGAAAACGAGATCTGTTGGGTCGATACAATAAGCTTGAAGCTGCCGATATATTTCGTTTATTGTAGGCTGATCCATATGATCTTCATCGGACCAAACATAAACTCTGAAAACACCGTATCAACACAGTTCCCGAATCGAAAAAAACCTATTGGAGTCGCAAGCGCCGTCTTCATCTACTTTCATGCATTGAATCGAAATGTATTCATCCCCGTTTTCCCAAATGACCGATCCAGACCCTTCAAACTTGGAAGGAAAGGCTATTGGTACCTAACTTACAATCGATCTCACTCGTGTTTCCTGCTATAGTTGTGTAGTTCGAAGATATAGCCACATATCCTTTGGTTTCTAAATTTTGGTAAAGCTCTGTCCGTAAACATCTGTTTTGCCTCAAACAGATGAGTTCAAAGAGAGTTCAAAGCTCCATTCCAAACCTTATCCATTCGCAAGTTGCATGTTGCTTTGAAATATACATACAAGAAATATGGGCGATCTGTTCTAAACTCAGAATCGGATCGATATAAGCCACAACAGTAAGAATGCGTGGTTCATCCTATACCAGTAGGGTTATGACGTGAAATAAAATAAAGGATTACAAAGAACTTCGATATATTGTTCGGTGGTGGTCTGAAGTTGCCGACTTTGCACTCGACATCTACAAATTCATTATTTTCATCAATTCTAGCGTGAACCAGCTTCTGATCTTCATCAACCACCTCATCACCGCAAGCCGCTAAATCTATTGATTACTCATCCGTTAACAGAAACAGAACTTATTCACATACAATATGTCTCAAGAATACGGAATTCAAGAATATCTATACAAGCGGAGTCTTCAATTAACTTTGCTGACTTAAATAACTGAAAAGAGGGATAAGTAAGGCGTGGAAACTCTGAATCAGATGACTCGCTTGTAATGTTTGAGGATGTCTGGAGTTGGACATAACCATAACCAATTCCTCTCCGCGTTCACATTCTAAAGACAGTTGCTTCTTTCTTGTCAAACTTGCTTTTACGGAAATCTACACTTACTTTTATCTTTATCACGCTTGGAACATCCATACAGTACCATATTCATTTCCTCGTTCTGTTCTCCGCTGTATCCATGAAAAATGGGAAACAAAGACACTGAAAAACTCACGATATACAATTAATGTGAATATCATACTGTTGAATATCTTTCCATCTTCTTCTGTTACAGTCATATCGTAACCCTTGTTTTGCTTCGTCCAAGTTCCAATCAATGGCGGCTTGCATGTCGTGTTTCTAAAATAAGAGTTTAATACAACCGCTCAGCATTTTCTACAACGATAAAATGAGTTTCTCACTAATGCAAGGTAACTTGTTCTAGCGAGATAGTCACAATGATCTGAAAGAAACTAACATGGTGTGATACTCTGTCATGTGTATGATATCTCCATCAACATCAAGCTTTATCAGTGAAGACGTTATGTTTTGAGGAACGAAACTATGTGACTTAGGTGGTTTGCGCGCAACCACAAACCAAGATCCATTATACTGGAACAAAACTTTGAGGTACGGAAAAATTTGGGTCACAGTACCTGATGAGGAGCTAGATCTAATGCAGATAAATTAACTTCACATGAATCACAAAAATTTTCGAAATATAAACTGATGAAAATAAAAATTATAATAATATGTCGAGTGGACATGTAATAAGCTGGAGGCATAACCACCTGATCTTAGAAAGCAGCAGTTCATTCATCACTCTCATCACATAACAATCGATTGGGAACAGACATTTATTGAAATCAGAAATCACATAAATTTCAATCAGAATAGTTTCAATCCTCGTAATGCATTCTTCACATCATTTTTAGAATAAGGTTTCAGAGCTATACACACAGATTGATCATCTTCGATCCAAACCTTAAAATTTCCAATATTAACAATCTGAACGTTGTGAATCTTAAAACCTTATGATCAATGTTTTTCGATTTCAATTTTTCATGAACATCTAATAATTCTTTCTCCGAATCAACCTGCAATTTCAGATACTAGAGGAGAAGTGTCGGATAAAACTCACACCCAATGTTACTTTATGCATAGAGTCTAATTCACTCGTGTATATAGTTGTATTAGGGTCATCTCTTAAGATTGTAATGATCATAAGCTGGTCATTTCGATAACTTACTTGAAAAGCCACATCGCTGCACTTGCAGCATGAGCTGCTTGAGTACATACAGCTCCGAGAGGCCAATTAAGGGTTGTAGTGAGGTCTCTTCGAAGTATTAAATACATAACAAAAGAACTTGCAGTACTCATTTTATTCTGAAGCACTGTAAAACAGCGTAACACATGAATAAGAGGAGGGATGTAAAGGCTATAACCTTTTTAAAATTATAAAATACATTTGAACTTCATGTAAGCTTTGTTAAAATTGCTTCAAAAAAGTCTCGCAACAGCGTAAGCATTGGTGGTAAACCTTAAACAGAAATTTCATATGTCGATTGAAGATTGATTAAACCTGTTCAAACATGGCTGATCCATCTTCGTAATAAGGATCAGGCACAATCTTCACATTCTGAGGGTCGTACTCTCCTAAAAGAGCAAGCTTTGCTTTAGCTTTAGCACCAGCGGCCTCTTGAACTTCTTCCAAATCCCTAAACAGTATTTAGAACTAATAGAAAATGATAACCTAACCGTATGTTGTTATCATCCATGCCAAATATGTAATCAAAGTTGATAAAGTCTTCCTTTCTCACCTAAAATAAGAGTATAAATCAATATGAATTCAGCGGGAACGCTACCACACGAGCTTTGTGAGCGTAGTTATTAACTCCAAACTTCTTCAAAGTAGCTAAGGCTCTTCTCTCCGGATTCTTCCCCGTATGATAGCCGATGATGGCAGCACTGTCGACATCCCAGCTGTAGCATGAGGTTCTTACAACTATTTCTAAGATAAGCTTACTCTTCAGATTTATTCTGTTGTTCGATCAGATTCAGGAAGACAGCCTCAGCAATCGGAGATCGACAGATATTTCCTGGAAATCTCTGATTAGGAATTAAATCTCTCAGAAACACACCTAAACAAACAAACAAAACACTTTTCTTAGAGGAAGAGCTCGACATAGTTGTAAGATATAATTCCGTCGTGAGGTCGAAAACCTTGTCTCAGTCGCATTTCGGCGTCACGTTATTAAGAGGGTTTATGGCAAGGTTAGTTTTTCTATGTTAATTATTACCCCTTCGCAGTTAGTATATTTGTAACAGAACGTTAGATTATTGGTATCAAAGACTTGATTTACATATTTTATAATACATGTCATAGGTAGCCAAATGATTTCTTTATATGACGATGAAGACGATGTGCCATTCACTCCTGTGCGAAGACCTGAAATAGAGAAAGAAAAAGAAAAAGAGAAGGAAAAGGAGAAGGAAAAAGAAAAAGAAAAAGAGAAGGAAGAGAAGAAAAATGGTTTCATTGTTCGAAGATAGATTTAATAATGCTAACCATTTCGTAGACGGTACAAAGGATATTACTATGAAGTTCCTTCAAGCGCAAATGGCTCATAAAAGGCCAGCACCGGCTCCGTCCTCCTCTGTAAGGCCCTTTACAGTTTATTTTAACGAAATCAGTACTCTTGCAGAAACACTTTGTTAATCCTGTTATTGATCTCTCTGCTAGGAATAAAACTAATATGAATCTGAAGCGGCTTCAGCCCATCAAAGCTGTTCCCATTTCAGACGCTACCCCTCTTTCGTTCTTACCGAAATCAGCGTTAGATGATAGTGTTTGGGAACTTCACACATGCTGTTACATTTTGTTTTGATTTCAGGTATTGTTGTTCGGTGAAGTAGTTGTGAAAAATGAGTATCAACCGGACCTCCCTAACGATTATTTAACTCAGAAAAAAAAGAAAGAGGAACGAGAACAGAAAGAACGGGTAGCGAAAGAAATAGCTGAGAGGTTTGTCGTTTTTTCATGTTTTCCTGACATTTTGTTCCAATAGGCTAGCCAAAGAACACAAAGAAGAAGCCAAAAAAAGAGAAAAAGGAGCAGCTATTGCTCCTCCAACAGCCTTGTTGGAAACTTCTTCTGTCGAATCTTCTTCGGTTTGTTCTGTTAAACTAGTTTGTATAGTAATTGATCTATTAGCCTCCTCATTCATTCACGAATCCAGCAACTATTTTGGCACCTTTTGGTAAAGGAACCTCAAGAGGGTTAGGAGTTGCCGCCAACATTATGAGTAAATACGGGTATAAAGAAGGTTCTGGATTAGGTAAGTGAACGGTTTCGAAGATTGACTGCATGTTGACTTTGTCTTCAGGAAAAGATGAGCAAGGAATAAACACAGCACTGCAGATTGAAAAAGTTGGTAGATCCACTGGTGTGATAGTTAACGAATCAAATAAATCAGACGAAGGTTTTCTTCTAATATTATAGTTTGTTGATAGTTTTTTTGTTCAGGATCTCAAAGTACTTCTACTATGCCGACATTGCCTTCCCGAGCAACTAACAATGCCGCAGTTATGAGTAATGCTAGTAAAGTTTTATTATTAAAGGTTTAATCCATTTAAAATCTTCTTTTAAATTGAAAGTTTCAGAATGTCGTTTCAACTTCAGAAGTAGACAAAGATTTAGAAGTTGAAATACAAGGAGAGTTGAGCAAATATGGACAAATACAATCAGTTTATGTGCATACAGTAATTCATTTTTCTGTTAATCGTATACAATAAGCTATGTTTAAGATGGAAAAATTGGCTGATGATGAGGCTGTTCGAATATTCGTTGAATTTACTAATGTAGCCCAAGCTATAAAAGCATTTGTTGTGATGAACGGGAGGTTTTTCGGTGGTAGACAAGTTGTTGCATCGTTTTATAATCATGACAACTATGTTAATAAGGATTATGAGAAAGTTTCTTGATTAATTTATATTGTACATTTAATAAAATATTTTGTTTTAAAGCATTGTCATGTTCCAAGGATATCTCCTTCGGTTATTTTTGTACAAGTTTTTCGTTTCTTCATAGCAAAAATGTTCTTGAAGAAAATGGCATGTGAGAGTTTACGGATTCCACAAATTGATTCCTCCATTTTGGATGAAGAGTACAAGCAGCTCGCTCTGGACCAAGTTGAATCATCTATTGAATTGCTTCCCTATACTATATCGAGAAAGCTGGATAAAATCAAACCTGAAATCTCATTGATGGTTGATTCATGTCTCTGGTCTACGCGATTAACAGAAGGTTTTTTGTTTTATAATGTTTGTTCAATAAAATATTTCAGGAGCTTCTCCTGGGCAGTTAGAAGAAGATATTTCGTACAAAGATTATAATAAGTCCAAAGTTTTAATCCATTACTGTTGGTCCATTCTGCTCCCATATTTCACCCGGAGAGCTACTTCTCTCTCAAAAAATCGGAAAATGGATGCCTTTCTTAGGAAAGCCGAAGCAGTTTGTGAAGTTCTAACTTTTCCTTGAATACTCAGTAACCGTCTCGAATTTCAGATCTTCTCCTTAGTGTACTACTTAAAATTTTTGAGAAGAGGCGGCCATAGTACCTTGACGGAGTATATTCTGGGTTTAAGAAATTGGAACAACAACTTGCCAACTATCGGTAACGCTTTTGAGAAAAGAGACACAAGGTTTACGGAGAGAGAGGGTCGTAATCGAAGCTGTAAGGTTTCCTGCATAACCAAAAAAATTTTTACAACGTCCGTGTTCACGAGTGCTTTCTGAAGATTAGAAAAAAAATTTTTTTTATGAATAAGTAAGAGTTCGAATTTTTATTTTTCATGAGATATCACGGGTTACAACGCAATTATAGAATGTAAGGTTAAACTTCTATTTTTCAGGAACAATCAACTATGAATCGCAAAACCGTGAATTACTTTGGCATGCTTTTCGTGATGGATTACAACTCGCTTGGCCTTTCGGAGCTTTTTTACATAGATATTGGTTGAGATATACGAAGACAACTAGCATGAAACACAATGAGGATAACTCAGTTTGTGGAGTTTGCGCAAAGACGGCTATTATCCCAGTAATCTGGTCTCCATGTGAGCATGTTGCCTGTTACTGGTGTGATAGATCAAGAAAAGAAAGAATTAACAACTGTGCGGTTTGTGATAAAGAAGGTGTTTCCAAATTCAAAATAGGAGAGAAATTAAAAAGCTAGTTAAGTTCACTGCTTCAAAAGAGCTGCGAGTATCCTTGTGTAATCTGTAATAAGTTTAAATAAGCATTCCACTTACAAAGCTTGTATTGCTAATCTATCTGTGATACCCCCCCATCGAATAAATCAAGTAAACATTTCTTATTAACGGACGAGGTTCGTTAAATCAAAATTTTCCCGTACGTTCAATAAAATTGACCAAGTTGCAGCCCAGGGGCTGGAGTCAGTTGGTTGTTGAATGTCCGCGAAAACACACCTGCCACTTCTTTACTGAAGTTTTAAACAATCAGCAGACAACATTCGGGACTCACAGTAAACGGACAACAAGAGGAAGGAAAAAAGAAAAGAGAACAAAATCTTCATCAGATAGAGCAGAAAATGATTTTCAGTTCATAGCAGCCCTCAGGGAAAAACTATTTAACATTCTACGTGCACTTTGGTATTAGAAAATATTTTGGAGAAAACTTTCGAAATATATAAACAGCTTATACTTAATGTACTAACCTAGTGTTCATCTTTTGCTCCAACGGACATGGCAGAAGTAGCGAGCATGTAGAGAAGACCCATAAGGCAAGCGAGGATAAGCAGGTTAACGATGAGGATTATGGTATTCTTGTCAAAATGTTGTTCAGCCGCCTCGACAATAGATTGCTTACGAGAGTTACTTGCCATTTTCGTGCTGAAAATAGGATTGAAGTATGAAATTTCGGTAAAACTAATGAGATTTTAAAGTTGAAACCACAAATGTTGATGCTGCTCTTCAGAACTATTTACTTAATTTCGAAGATGAAACTATCTTGATTAAGAAAGTATGCGTTCATCTTTGTGATAGATAGTGAAATCAATCATACAGCTATAGCTGTGCAAGCAGTTGAAAAAGCCATTGAGAAAAAAATGGTAAGTAAAGTAAAATATCTCACAACCATCAGGAAGAGAGTGATATTGTGAGCTGTCGATGGGAGGAGTTATCTTCCTTGAGCTGATAAACTATCACAACAGGGTCGTTTACTGCTGATGAGATTTTCACGATCAATAAGCCTAGGAATTTCCGGGTCTTTAATGTCTTTATAAAATAACATCTGTGCAAAGCGAACCTCACTCTTCTTTGAGACGATAGAGCTTTCCGATATCCTATCTTTTCGATCTGAGTTAGACTCTGGAGAAGAAACTGCTCATCCTCTTCATTCATTATTAGATGAATATCATTCACTATATTTAATGAAACCACATTCACATGTGTGCTTATAACACGTTTGAAGCTGGAGCTAAGTGAAGAAAAATGTGGTATTCGAATAGTATTCGTGGTTCTCACTTCATTCTCGACCATTATTGTTTTTGGGCATTTTCTCCACATCAGAAATCAGAAAATGAGGCCTCACTATCGAATGCGGGATGAATGGCTGCCAACGACTCACTCAACGGTGAAAGTTGAAAAGAAAACAAGCAACGAACCAATTCTTGGAAAAGGGAAGGGAGAATACAGCGAAATGTCACCCCTCATTGCAGAGATTGAACAAAATGAGATAACAGTCCTCTCCAAAGCATGAAAGTTGGCTGTGACGATCATTCTTAAGCTAACAGTATTCTTAGATTGAGGATGCATGAAATGCTGTAGTGTGCTGTTTCAGAGATATTAAAGAAAACGAACCTTTTTGTAGTTATGTGTTTGTATTTTGGTTCTGAGAGGAGTCACAAACTCTCCATTCTGGATTGTGGGCGGTTAGAGAGTTGTTGTGTGAATTATTAGTCTTTGGGAGTAATCAGTGTTTTCAATTTTCGTCTATTATGTATGTAAGTCCCAGTTCGGCTTTCACCTTATTATGGCTGCTTCCTGTAACTTCAGTGTATGCGTCGTCCTATCGTTTACTGGTCATATTTTCTGATGATTTTTACAGCGCAAACAGCTACTGGTCAAGATAAGTCAAAAGTTTTTCATTTCATGCTTAAAGTGTACAGTTTCGTGAGAAATGAAACTCTCATTTTCATTTTCTTCACGCAAATAAAAAATGCGCGGTGTCTAGCTGCGAATTTCAGAATGTCGGATTTTTCTTGAATTTCGAGTGAAATAAGAAAATAGGAGAAAGACGAGAAAGATCGTCCAAGATGAAGGAAGAAGTATAGCCGTTTTGTTTTAACCTGAAATTAAAATTAGAGCAATGTTTTTACGTGAAAGGGGGACGTTCGGTGGCTCAAAACCTCA
>CALQYR020007420.1:1020691-1111634 GCA_943334845.2 Auanema sp. JU1783 | reverse complement strand
CCTCTCTCACATATAACTTCCCCATTGGTTTCTCCGAACTATCCATTCCTTCTCAACATCTTCTATCAGTTTCACACCTCATATTCCCTGACTCTCAGTTTAATCCGGCCGAACTCTCCGGCAACTCATCCCAAAGGTGGGGCCAGTGCGACCGAGTATTCAGAGAGTCCCTCTTTCATAAACATCCAATCAGACAAAAATGAAGAATGCAACTTGATGAGAAGATGAATGAGTTTGATAAGAAATCGATAACACAGTAAACCTCTCTCAAAGGAACAACACAAGGGACTCGCAATCAACACTAACAACCATAAACTCTAAAATTCTCAATTGCAAGAACTACCAAGACTACTTTAAGAGTATCTGTTTGTCACTACTTCCTCTTCCACCTAAGTTCGCAACAGAGCGAGCCCAAGAGGAATTCCCCTCATTGGGCAGAACCAATGAGAGGAGTTAAGCGATCACTGTCACACACACCCCATACAATACAAGTTAACAACCAGAAGAGTAAAGCTGCTCCAATCGCCTCTCACAATCAACCAATAACTTCAAGAATCTCAATCGCAAGAACTACGAACTAAAAAGTGACTCCTTCCTTCAGATTCAAAGCGTTGCTGAAGTTAAAAGAAAACATCTGAAGGGCACAGTATCTTCATGTCTTCATTCCCAAAAAAAAGCCACACTAACTTGCCTCTTATGAATTCACGTTCCCTACACTAAAACTGACTCTACTCAACAACGCACGTCCCCTAGACAAACACAGATTCTATCCTAACTCGTTAGGAATTACGCAGAGTTAAAGAAAAGTTTTAATATCGGCAAATAAACTTTTCTCACTATTGAAAGTAAACTAGATCACTAAAATAACGCATAACGATCGAAAGCCCTTGAGACTAAGACTGCAACTACCTTGCAACAACTAACTCATTCTTTCTCATCATAACTAACAGTAAAAAACTTATAACAACCAAAAATCTCACAAAAAACGTCTGTTTTCCTTCCGATGTAGTATAGGAACGTTTTCTTCTATTGGTGCACTAGGTGAAACAATTTCCAAAAAACTAAACCCGAAAGAAGCTCAGAGAAACAATCAGCAGATTATAGAATCAAAAAATAAACAATAACTATAAACAAAAAAACAAATATTTTTAAAATACAACAGACAACTAGCCAATAAAAAAGACAACTGGAATGATCTAGAAGTTGAACCAGACTACAAACGATGTACAGTACAAATTATTCTCACATTCAGACTACGGTATAATTTGTTTCAAACTATAGTTATAATAAATGGGTGTAATATGTTTTCTCTTCTTGTGCTTTCTCAAGGTAAACAAATGAAGATTTAAAGTTAGCATTTTCTTAGAGTCCACATTTCTAATGACGCGATCATCTTCATTTTTGTATTTCGTATTGCAGCTTTGCTTCCGTGTTTCCTTTATAGTATAGCACGTTGTTTCATGCTGTACTACATCTGGTGAGCAATGAAATCCCATAATTCATTTCTTACTTGAAAAACAACTGTGAGCGGTGAGATTTCATGTTTCATTTCGCCCGTTCATTTCAATTTTCATTTCTCACGTGAGATGTTCTGTGAGCGGTGAATTTTGGAGTCTTTTCTCCATGTGTTGCTTGCTGTGAGCAGGGAGATTTCATGAAGAGAAAATTCATCTGATCTTTTATTAGTCAATTTAATCTTTGTTTTCTCGTAATAATTTCAAACTCGTGCCCTTCTCGACGTGTCCTACCCGTTCTCCCAAATCGAACAGAGCAGTTTGAAGTTGGTCTGTTATATACTTTCTTCTATGAATGCCTTCATGAGCACCAGCGGTTCTCATTTCATGGGTATCAATCGGCTCTCCGACATGAACTTCAACAGTCTGTTCATAAAAAGCGAGAAATTGAATATTAATTGAATAATCTTACATGACCGAATCGAGGATAGTATGGAGGATATACAGGCCAAACATTCTGCATGTTTTGACACCATATAGGTACTATGATTGGTGGAGCTATTGAATCCATCACTAATCTGCCAACTCCCCATTTAAACCTAAACTGTTCCTCACCAATGTGAATGAGAACGCTCGTTTTCATCACCTTATGGGATCCGCTGTAACTCTTCCTTCAGGGAAAATATGAACCCAACCGTTTTCGTTCAGCATATCCACAGAAAAATTCATTCCTGGTTGATAGACGCCTTCTCCTCGAACACATGGAACACAACGACCCAATGAGAAAATACTGTGCGAAATTGAGAACATTGTTATAAGCAAAGAGCGTACTTTGTATGCCATTGTTTTGAAAAGCATATATTATGGGCTGCTAATGTGTACCGATTCCTGTTCAAGTTTCGAAGAAGTTCGGGAAAGGATATCATTGCTGCAAAGAAAAGAAAGTTTTATACTGAAGGTTGCCATACCCCACATTAATGGATCATCAATATTACTTCGATGATTAGAAATAGTTATAAGAGGTCTCGAAGTATCCTCTAACTGCTTGAGGAACCTCTCCTTTTTATGAACTATTAGTTTGTTGCCTTAAATCATTCAAGCTTGCTTTAAATGAATGAATTTGGTACCTCCTAAGAACATGATTCTCGAAACAGACGAAACAAATCCCATCGTCAGGAGAGATTTCATTTTGTACAATGCTGTTCTCTTTTTTGGAAAAGGCCAAGCGAACTTGAAACCTCCTTTAGAAGCTTCAAGATCTCTTTGAGTTCCTGTCATGATAAAAGCAGAGCCCGACTAATCTACTTCTACTTAGTTTTTACACCCTGAAAAAGAGTGGTTGCTATAGATATACAGATTCACATGTTAAGCATGAAACAGCAAAAAAAACCATTAGATAGTGAAACGTTTGAAAGCAACACATAACATGAACGAATAAGATGAATAAAAATTACAATTAAACATTTATTAAAACGTTCGAAAATTTGTTATTGATTAGTAGAGTTTAATATTTGATAATTTAAGCATATTCATATTCTATCACAAATCACATCTGCAAGTGTCTTTTGAAAGTTTAGCGAATCTATGAAAGTTCAAACATGATCTAACAATTAGCATGTCCTAAGTAAATGATCATACAATATCTCAGGGTATTCGAGAATACTAAGCAACCTGAGTCCTAAAAAGAAAGTAACTAATCAGTTTACCAGTAAGGCTGTGAATAAGGTACAATTGAGGGTAGTGCACGAGATGGGTTAGTAAAAAAAAGTTAATTCATTCCTCCATAGCTTCTGTTTCTTCACTACGTTTCCTCATAATTTCAATTTCTTTCCATATAAGTTTTCGCCACTCTTCAATAGTGTCCTTCTCAACATACTCCTCCAAATCGACTCGACTAGTGAAGATTGGTTCATCAGACTCGTCATGGAAGGTACTGAGATAAGGATGGGCTAAACATTCTGTTGCAGTTGGTCTGCAGAAAAAATCTAAATTAATGCGAAAAGGAGAAAGTGGAACCTGCACTCAGGATCAAGATGTAACATCTTCTCTAAGAGATCCACGGCATTGGCAGTCGCATTTGCGAACAATTGACGGAAATCTTTACGGGGAATGTTAGGTAAGTTTCTAAGAAGAACAATGACTTCATTTCAAAATCTAATCTTATACCTAATGTAATTTCTAGCTTCTTCTGACTGTATCCGAGACAAAAAGTCTTCATTAGGCTTTCCCACTATTTGCATAATTCTTGTCAGCTGATCGATATCTGAAGAAATGAAATATTCCCCGGATTGTGACTTTTATTTTACGATCAGATCCGGGAAAGAGAGTTCTGCCGGTTATTAGCTCAGCTAAAATACAACCAACAGACCAAATATCCACAGTTTGAGTATAATGCATCCAATTTAGCATGATTTCAGGAGCACGATACCTGAACAGTTAATTTTAAACTCCCACATAGGGATCTTATATAGATAATACCATCTCGTTGCTACATATCCAGTCATTTCACTTTCTGCTTGCCGAGCAAGTCCAAAGTCCAGAATCTATACACAAGTAGGTAATGTAAGAACCAACTTAACTAAACCTTCAATTCACAGTCTTCATTAACAGCAATGTTTGAAGGTTTCAAGTCCCTATGAATAACACCAGCGGAATGAATGTACTAAATCCATGCGGTGACAAAGATTGCATAAGATGTTTTACCTTTAATCCTCTGAGGATTTGATATACTAAAAACTGAATATGATCGTCATTAAGCCTTTGAATTTTCAAAATATTCGACAAATCTGCGCCCATAAGAATTGAAACGAAATATCTAGAAATAATATGATTGTATGTATTCGAAAAAGCTTAAGGAACGAACACATCAGTCAACCCGTCCGGTGATTGGTCGGGGGTAAAAACATTTAATAAATCAATAACATTTTCGTGTTTCATATCCCTCAGAAGACGTAGTTCTCTACAATAATCTCAATCAGAAAAGAAACAGGACAATTAATTACCTAAAAGTTCTACGAGCATGTACTACAGTTTGAAATGGTCTGGTGAATTTCTTGATAGCGACTCTATTCTGTGTTAACATACAATCAGCGGAACTATAAAATTATAAATTAAATGAGAGCTATTTTACAGACATACCATACAGATCCATAAGCTCCAGTACCTACAGGAGTTAAATTTTGATAATGTTCAGGAACAATCCACACAGTCCTATTGAGTTCGACCTTGTGGAATCCATTCCTGACATCTGGGGAGTCGAAAAACCCATCCATATCTAAAAAGCATACACTAGTTGTAAATAGAAATCTATGAAGATATGAAATGGTTCAGAACCAAGTGAAGAAGAATAAACAACATCAGCTGGATAAAAAATGTCTAATATTATTATTAGTGTTATTAATATTATTATTATTGAGTATCATGCTTATTGTTATGGTATTTGAGTAATAAAAGAAACGGTAGGAGATCGAACGACTAGAGATCTTTTCATCACAAATAAAGCTTCGTATGGAATACTTTTGTAAAGAAAACAATGTTTAAGAGGAGAAAATTTGGCTTAATCTCCGCGGAGAACTTTGAAAAATCTGTATTTCTCTCCACAGCAAGTCTGAAAAAGCTGAGATTATAGAATATCTTCTTTGGATTCTCTAACCTCTCCAATCCTCAATAGTGGTAGCTCTTTCTTCATCTGTGTCTAAGCTGACAACAACATCGGCAATTGGTTCATCTTCCGCACAAGAGTAATCAGCCAAGAAAGGATGTTTCAGAGCATTTTCGACAGATATTCTGTTACCAGGATTATAACGCATAATTCATAGAATCTTACCTATGATCAGGATCCAATATGAGCATTTGATCCAGCATGTCAATGGCTTCCCTGGAAGCGTTCGGGAACAAATCAGCAAAATTACGTCTTGGCAAGTGAGGTAAATTTCTAAATGAAGTAGGTCAGAATGTTTTTGAGATTTACTGCGCACCGAATATAGTTACGAGCTTCTTCTGACTGTACTTTCTGAAGAAAATCTTCACTGGGAGTTCCAACTATCGACATTATACGAGTTAGTTGATCGATGTCTAATAAGAAAGTCCACTAATGAAGATAGAGTTTTCACTTACGGTCATCGCCTGGGAACAAAGCTTTCCCGGTTACCAATTCGGCTAAGATACAACCAACAGACCAAACGTCCACTGAACTCTCTAACTTTTCAATGAAATTGATAATATCTTCTGACCTGTTTGAGAATAATGCATCCAATTTAACATGATCTCCGGAGCACGATACCATCTCGTAGCTACGTATCCCGTCATTTCAGCCTCAGCAGCTCGAGCTAAGCCAAAGTCCAAAATCTTCGATCAAAACTTTGAAAGTGTTCTTCCGAACGAACCCACCTTGACCTGGCATTTCTCATTCACTGCTATGTTGGAAGGTTTCAAATCTCTGTGAATAATCCCAGCAGAATGAATGTACTTTAACAAAGAAACATGAGAAAACATTGCTATTGCACGAATTACTTTCAATCCTCTGAGAATTTGATAAATCAAAAGTTGAATTTGATCCAAACCCAATCTCTGTATTTTTAAAATATTTTGTAAGTCCGAACCCATCAAAACGGAGGTGAAATACCTTCAGTATACATTATGTTTTGAATTTGAATCTAAAACTTACACACTATTAAGAGTGCCGGCATCAGAATCAGGTGTGAAGACATCAATGATATCGAGAACGTTATCATGATTAAGAGTTCTTAGCAGTTTCAATTCCCTAAATAATAATAATCAGAGGACAAGAAATACCTTCTGAATAAACCTATATGTTCTTTTAGCGTGAATTGTACTTTGGAAAGGTCTAAAGAACTTCTTAATCGCGAAGCGTTCGCCTGTCTTGACATACTGGGCGGAGCTAAAGCGTACGAACTATTATGAAGTAAAACACGAATGAAGCAAAAAGAAGTGAGCTGATACTTATATTCATGAAAACATTCCTAGCAGTTAGCAAGGAGGACAGAAAATGTTTCGAGTGACTCGAGATGAGAAAAAAACTGTCATAATTTGCCAGTTTACAGGGGGAAGATAGTCATGTGATCTGTGAAAGTGAAATGAAAAGATTGGTCGTTTTCTATTTTTCTGCCAAAACAGACCGCTGGTTCTTCTGCCACTGTTTGATTTTGCGGAGATCTTTGGACAATCAAAATGTTGAAAATTTTTAAAGAAATGTTTGGTTTTGACAAAGAAAAGAGAATATAATCACTTGATAACAAAATCAATAAACGATCACATTGACTCACCAAACAACGCCATAGGCTCCCTCCCCCAATGTTTGCAAATTATTATAATACTTTGGAATTACCCAGCGAGTTTTATTGAGTTCTACCTAAAACAGTCATTAGTCGCAAAAGATTGAATGTATTGGATGCAGTCGAACCTCGTGAAATGAAGGTGGGGGAGGTGCTTCCGGTGGTGGGGCTCCAAAATTAGCAAAAAAAACATTTGCTGATGCCATGTTGCCCTTCAAAGGTGATAGTGACACTTCAAGAACACCTACTCATATTGATTTCTATAAAGAAAAAGAGTTAAAGATAATGACAAAAGGATTAAGGAGGTAATGAATAGGAAGGATTTTAAACCATTGTTGTTCAGAATCGCGAAAAATTTTGGAAATATTATATTTCAAGCATGAAAAGATATCACAATCATTCGTTAAACATTTTTCAATCAGTATTATATACATATTCTGGAGAGTAAGAGCGCGGCTCGAAATTTTGAAGTTCGTTCCAAATGAGCTCTGAAATAACTGTAATGCAATGAATAGGCATATGAAGGTTTACGTTTCCATTGCGACAAAGTTTTGCTTTCATCATCTTCTAATACCCAATCTGCAGTTGGCTCATCAGAAGGATAATAGTGTGTAGACATATATGGATGTTGTAAAGCTTCTTCAACGGTCATTCTGAAGAGAATTAATCAGATGTTTACTGTGGATAAAGAAGCTGCCTTACCTCTTCTCTGGATCCAATACCAAAACCTTATCCAGAAAGTCTATGAAATCTTTGTCATAACTCTTGAAGTGTTCGTAGAAATCAACACGCGGATGTTGCTCATACGATTCAATGACTACACGCATTTCTCGACGATAACTTCTCTCTATCTAAAGTATAGATGAATGAGAAAAGAACAAAAGGAAACGCAACTTTGTCGAGCAAATGTGAGTCTGGGCTTCCAACTAATTTCGTAATTTGTTCATATTGAGTAACCGCTGAAACAAGAAGAACTATCAAACGAAACCTCGAAGTAAATACAATTTGAACCACTAAACAAAACCTCTCCTGTCATTAATTCAGCGGCTATGCATCCAACAGACCAAACATCCACTTCAAAACACAGAATTGAACAAGTTCAAGAGGTCATATACCTTGTGTATTGTAATTATCAATGTTCCAATAAATAACTTCGGGACTCCTATACCATCTCGTCATCACGTATTGAGTGAGCATCTCCTTTTTATCCAAAGATCGCGCTAAGCCGAAGTCCAACACCCGTAAGTCACAGTTATCAGTAACGGCTATATTGCCGGGCTTCAAATCTCGGTGAATCACCTGGAAATTGAAAATGTCTAAATTACACAACTAAACTCTACATTAGCGGAATGAATATATTTCAAAGCTCTCAATATTTGGTAAACTATGAGTTTAACATGCTCGCTTCCGAAGATTCGAACGTTTTTCTGCTTTTGATAGTTCAAGAAGTTCAATAAACTGCTTCCAGCATATTCGGTCACTAAATAGCTGAAATGTTACAATTTGAGAGAGCACAACAAGAGAAGAAGCTACATCTGATCGAAATTGTCCTTGTCCTTATTTGGAGTGTATAAGTCAATAGCTTCTATAACGTTCGAATGTTTCATTAATTGCAAAAGTTTCAATTCTCTATAAATTCTTCGAGCCTGAAAGCAATTTTAATTGAGCATATGGAAACAGAGTAACGAACGTGGGATGCATTAGTAAAAGGGCATCTCAACTTTTTCACTGTTACTTCCCGTACTGCACCATCCCGACATTTTGTAGTGCATTTTCTAAAAAGAATTTATACTATTTCAAAAGATTTTAAATAATTACACAACGTCTCCATATGACCCTCCTCCTAAGTAAACAACATTCGTAGAGTCATAGCCTTTAGGAATGCAAAATCGTATGGTTTTGATTAAGACTTCTGTGAAGACACGTCCTGAAGTCCCACCTATGAGAGAAGCAGTGCTCTTTAACATATATTTTGAGAGAGGAGAACGACGGATTATACCTGTTCCGAGGACTCGGCTAAGATTCTTTCAACAGGAGTTGAACTAGGAGTATCGACATCCATAATGTGCTCCTCCAAATTCATTATGGACTCCTCCTCGTCACTCTCCATTTCAGCTAATGGAGCTTTAATATTATGTTTAGAATTTACAGCAGCACCTATAAACAGCTATTTATAGGAAATAAAATTGGAACTGATATAAAAAGATTCAGTGAAATTTTTTCTTTATCGTCATGAAAAGCAGCACAACGAAAACAGCATCGGCCAAGCAACCAAAAAATAACACAAACGTGGTCCCACCTTTTTTTTTTTTATTGAAATTGAAGCACGAGAGTCCATTCCACATACAAGAAAACTTCTCACTTTGAAATACTCGCTGCTTTACAACTAAGGGATTCTTACGGACTCCATGCAATACAACAACTAGCAAAGTATTAATTAGAGTTCGAATACAAATGAAGCTGTGAAGCGGAACATGCTCGCTGACTTCTAAGAAACTTATAAAAACGTTTGAGCACATGTATTTTTGGATATCCAACCATTTCTTCAAAATAAAATAAAAAGATATAAAAAATTTATTTGAACACATAGAATTAGCAGAATTACTTATATTTGGCTATTTTCCCTTTCTCTAATCTTACTGCTACGAGATCTATTGGATCCTGCTCGATGAAGAGGGCCCATGCTCTTTGACCTTTTTTGGAAACTTTCTTCAGACTGTCGCCTAGTACTAACACTACTGTTTCTCTTTTGCTCTAATACTCCTGCTCCACTATCGATTATCCCGGAGTGATACCTATATGAATCATCAGGAATAAGAAACGGAACAAATTTCTCAAACCTAGCTAAACTTGTGGCTCTTAATGTATTATAAGGACTCGCAACAAATATATTGCTTGGTGATCTCCCGTGCAAAGATAGCGTTGAACATCCAGGGATTCTACGAAACGAGATTATGATATAAATAACAAAAAAAGCGTTCTTACACTGGAGGATAAAGCTTCATTTCGTCATGAGGACGAACTACGGATGAATGAGCATAGGGGTTCTCCAATACTGGGTACGCCGGAGGAGGTAATGGTTGATATGGATTTTTTTCAAAGATAGGAGTACAATGCTGAAGTATGACACATAGCATGAAAGCTATACATTTGAAATATACCGGATAGTAAGTAGTGATAGTAGTAAGTCGGGCTGGTTCATCATGTTTCCGAGTGTGATGTAGATATAACTTGAAGAACTTAAAGAAACATTCATTCATTCCAAATTCTAAGAATGAGCTCACATTTGAAGTAACTAGAGAGTATATAAGAGAAATAATTGACAATATTACTCCAATTCCTAAAAGAATAGGGCCGGCTATTTGTATCGGAGGAGGCCTCTTCCTTCGGTCAGTCGACCAAGTCCAAAAAGGTGAGTCGTACATGACAAAAAAACCCATATAAACCTAAGCAATAAAGTAAACTTTTAACATCTTTGTTGAAATTATCATTACCATCAAACATCCTCCTAAGATCATGAAAACGCCGAAAGCTGCTGTACAAATAATAGACGATGAACCGCGGAATTTACTTTAAAAGAACAGTATAATAAATAGTAGTTCTGAAACCACTAGCTTACTCAGTGCGATAAGGGAAAAATCCAAAGTGAGCTGGATACAATACATCCCATCCTTTAGGGTAATAATAGAAGTAAGGATCTCTTTGAGCCATAGGGCCAAAATGGAGAACTCTTTGATTTCCTAAGATAACAAACATTAAAAGTGTTAAATATTAATTTCGTTACCTTTCCATTGTGAAGGATCAAGCTCCCCTACTTGAACCATTTCATCTTTCTTGTGGGTAACTTGATGAAGTTTGTCTACATGTGCATAATGCATGAAACAAGTCAAAAAAAAAAACAAACTCTGAGCTCTTCTCTTCTTCTTCTGATGTTGCCTCTCTCCATGTTGAGTGAAAAACAAATGAGTTCTGACTCTATCCTGGTGTCCTGCTGCTCCACTAGATCCAGCAGATCTTCCTCGTTTCCCTCCTAGCTACAAATTGCAAAGACGTCATTCTCATAATTAGGGGTGAATCATACCATCGTTCAACAAACTTCTAAACAACGTAGACCAGAAATTACGTTATTCCAGAAAACAAAAGCTGCGAAGAGCTAACATGCAGCTGGGAATATCCAGCCTCAGTTTTGTGTGATATCTGTTTAACGTTGAGAAGAAACATATGGTCTGCTTTGAGAATAAGCTGAGAAAGCAGTTGGTCCAAAAATATATTGGAAAATCTGCCCCAATGAGAATTTGAAACATGCTCCAATAACATGCCGCCCATACACTTTTGTACACTTATCCCTTACTATACATAACATTGAATCTCTCGTATTGTATTATTTATTATTAAATAATTTATTACATTATAAGACTACCTGTAAAGAGTCGGTTGAATCAAGGAATAAACATACATAAATCAGAACTTCACATTGATAATTAGCTTTTCTGTTGAATTTTGAAACTACGGTAATGCGTCTATGGTGCGAAGGGCTGTCCGATCTAAACCATGCTCTTTATTTTTTCTCGCTAATTTTAATTTTTCTAACTTTTTCCCTTTGTTTTTTTGTTTTGAATCTTCTGCATATCTAACTCTTCTAGGGTCCACTTAAACATCAGGCAAAGCATGGCATCCCTGGCTCGATCTGGTAATGTTGTATCTAAAGTGGTGAGCCCAGTAGTTGATTGATTATAATTTGTGTTGAATATTAGATCGCCGGAGTTAACCAAACTGCCACCTTTACTCCTGTTGCTGTTGCTTCTCAGAAGGTATGGTTCTAAAGTTTTATTTGTTTCAACATGGGTTTAGTCATCCGTTATCTCCACTGGAGTTACCGACTTCAAGAATGCTGATTCTCTTCAGGCTAGTGCTCAAAGAAGTGTTCAACAAGGAGGACTTTTTAACAACGGAGTAATCAATAAGGGAATCAATGGTATATACTCAGTTTTATAAACCATCATCACCATTTTTTCAGTTTCTTCTCGTCGTCTCGCTCATACCGACGTCACTTTCCCTGACATGAACAAGTACCGTCGTGAGGTTACATTAGATACTGAAAAGCCTGCTAGGGAAACCGAAGCTCAACGTAAATCTCTCCCTGTTGCTATATATTATGGAGGTAATTTCCAAAAGTTCGTTCTGAATCATTCGTTTGATTTTTAGCTGGAGGAGTTATGTCTCTCTGGGCCGGAAAGGAAGTTGTCCAAACTTTAGTTTCATACAAGGTATCGTCTAAATATTAGCAATTGTTATAAAGTTTTACTAGGCTATGGCTGCCGATCAAAGAGCTCTGGCTTCTATTGAAATCAACATGAGCGATATTCCAGAAGGACAAACTAAGACTTTCGAATGGAGAGGAAAGCCAGTTTTTGTCAAGCACAGAACTACTGCTGAAATTGCTAGGTAATCTGAAGAAGAAGTCCTCTAAAATTCATCTAAATGTTCCAGAGAAAAGGCTGTTCCTGTCGGTGAACTTCGTCATCCAGAACATGATGACGCTCGCGTTCAAAAGGACGAATGGTCCGTAGTCATTGGAGTGTGCACTCATCTTGGTTGCGTACCTATTGGTATATTGTTTCGCTGAAAAATGGTTTAAATTGTGTGCTTAAGCTAACGCTGGAGATTATGGAGGATATTACTGTCCTTGCCACGGATCTCACTACGATGGTTCTGGACGTATTCGCAAGGTAGTTTCTTTTTCTTTTTTCTAGTTGCATTGGTATTGTTCAGGGCCCTGCTCCACTCAATCTTCATGTCCCAGCTTATTCCTTCAAGGATGACACCATTGTGATCGGAGCCTAGAGTGATTGTGTAGTTAGTAGAACTGATATTGTACTGCACGTAAGTATATATTCTATATGCGTATTGTTTTGAATAGACGTTTATGGAATGGATAAAGATAATTAGGTAATTACAGCTGATGTTCTCCTCCATAGTAATAAAGTTGAATGTTGTAAAACTTCCATTAAGACGTTTCAAAACTATTTTAGAACAATCTTATAACCTCGAAAACGCGTCGAAAAATCACTAGAATCCTGATAAGGGTCGTGTTTGTTCAATGCTACAAGTGTACACAAGACTATTGATCGTTGAAGAAACACTCATTTATGAGCTCGAAGTGAATAACGATTCACTATTATTCTATATATATATATATATATATATATATATATGAATCACTTTCCAATCGTTTCGTATAATTTATTAGTTTCTCTAGAACATAGAGAGCTCTCCCTAAGTTCTATTGAAACTGCCAATGTGGTTTGGTTCCCATATTGGCTTCATGCTGATCACTAGTGCTTATGAAGCAACGTAAACCTCACCTGATTTCATCGCTTCTGACGATTCAGATTTTACCAGGATAGTCTATACACGGCAATATAATCGATAAGCGCCACCAATTGTTCCCTATACCTGTTTTACATCGTCCCTTCATCGTCTCACACTCGCATACCCATTGTCATTCGTTAAAGGTTGTTTCCTTCTAGTCATAATACGTCGATGTTATAACATTATGATTTTTACGTCTGAACAATAACATATTGCTTTTTATTTTCTGTCAACCAAAAACCTCATGTGCACAAGCTGATTTAGAACTGAATAGCTGCATTTTGTTCCGCAACGTTGGTAGATTCTCAAGCATACTCTTGTCTTTTATTTTATTGATTTGATAAGCTCTCTAAAAAAAACTTTTTTTTTAAGACATATCATGGTTCCGAACCTTTCTGTTTTCAAATATCCCCTTGGAGTTATCCGAGTGGTTGAGTTCGTAAGTGATTTTACGCCTTGATGCTTTTATTTTATCAAAATGTTAAGCTATTCATTGTTTTGGCGATAGCTGCAGTGAATAGTTGGTCAGTGACTGTGAATGCTGATTGTCCTGTTCAACCAACAAACAATGAATCAATTAAAGTTCATATTGAGGCTCGCACGTTCACGTCCGTTTCTGTTTGAGTTAAAACTTTGATAGTTCCTCATTTCAGACTAAGCGACGTGAAAGTTCAGAACTGCAACAAGACGGAGGTTACTTTCTGGAAATCAGATAATAATGCTGGAGGGTTAGATAAACTTCCCTTTTTCTCCTTAACAATTGTTTTTTTTAAGTAGCGCTGGATTTTTCTACTTTACAAACGTTACGGCACTCATATACGTTCTCGTTATAACTTTCATATATGTTATTTTCTGGGAAGTATATCAACACGAGAAACGTCTTGCATTAGCCGTAGGATTAGAATTTAAAAATATTTCGTAATTTCTAATTTCAGGATCTTGCAATCACTGCTCTGTTGTTTGTTTTCTTTTTCTTCTGTTCTTCCATTTGGTGGGCTGGATCTAACACCTTAGGGTCTGCAACAAGGTAATTTATATCGATCACTTACTTCTTCAATGAGCACCCGAAATGATTTATTTTCTTTTTTCTCTTGTAATTAATTGGAAAGGTTCTATCGCATTTGAAAGCTCATTTTTTTCAGTGAAAAGACCATAAACGAACTCCTAACTGTAGACGGATTCTGGGGACACGGAGGTCCAACACTTTCCGCAAGTCGAGATACGAACAACGGAAAACTGGTGATATCTGTGGTAAATGAATAATTTCATAAACAGAAAAGTATGATATCATCTTAGATCTGCGACTGGGCTTGCGTTTTGCTCTTTGCGTTCAACTGCTGGTTCGTCTGGAAGGAAATAGTACCCCGACCAGCAGAAAATCCTAGTCAGATTGCCTAAATGGTAACAATTTTTAAGAGAGCTATCTTGAACATCTATTGAAACAATTTAATTATTTGAGATTTTGCTCAATAAATAAAAATGATAAATTTTCTGATCTAAAACCTAACATCTAACATGAGTTTAACAAAAGCTTCAAGCTGTGACTCGGTTCGATTTTCGCAATGAGCTCCAACATCTAAAAAATCTCTCTGTTTTTTCTCAAACATTTTTACTTACTTGCTATGAATAGATTCCACAACGCTCTTGATTTTTGGTATAATCTTTCTGTTCATTAAAGCTATGAATACCCATGTCCACACTGGCATAAAAGATATCAAGTACAAAGGAAACAATTGCTCTGAAGAATATTATTTACAAAGCTCAACCATTTTACCTAACTTAGAATATAGAAGTTTCTGCGGCCCTGAAGTCTGTAGGTAGCACTTAAGCCAGTGATCAGAGCTGGGACTATTGGAGGAAAAATAGTAGATAGTGAGAAGATTAAACTGATCGAAGCCTATAAGATAGTAACTGTAAAGCATCTAAAAAATTGTTTCACCTCAAACTGAGAACCAAATGGCGAACTAAAGAGAGAGAATATACTTGGCAATAAAAGGCCGCCTAATAATTGGAACGAGGAAAAGCAAGCCGATAAACTATCATCACTCTTTGCAGAAATCATGTATATGAAAGGCAAAGAGCTTATAAGCGCAATTGAGCTAGAAGATATTGTTAATCTGAAACTATGAATCAAGATTACAACAACACTGAAACTCACAAGCTGACGAAGACACCATGATGTGGGAACACAACCAAAGTTGTGCAAACTGTTATTAGTGAAACAAAGATCAGAAAGTCAACAAGAGATGAAGTCAACCAAAACTGTAGCGGTTTCTTCGCACCAATGTTGTCAAAACTGCTTGTTTCTCGTGTGAACGTTGTGATATGCGAAACACAAAGAAGAAAGTTCAGTCCTACCGCCAGAATTTCTAGCCAGTTATCCGATCTGAACATCATAGTTTAACATGATGATCCACGCTCAGTGCTCACATTGCCAAAGATATAACAGGCAGAGGGATCCCGGCTAGGTTGTTTGAATTATCGAAAGCATCAATAAGATATCGCCATTTTGGAGAATAGACTGTCTCGATTGTTACGTTCACTTTGAAATCTGGATATCGTACTTCAGATATTCGAAGACTTCCTGGGTCAGCATACCTTTATAGAATAAACTTTGCCAAATCTGATTCAAAAAAAGTTCGGAAATGATTGAGGTTGCATAATAACACAGGTACGTTACATTTCCTCGTTGCACAGCGCCTAGAAGAAATGATGAAGGTGCTAATGAGAGTGACAGTCTACCGAAATTGTATTGAAGATGTTCGGTCAGGTAAGAACAATACGAAGACATGTTTTTCTCTTCCTTAAATACAGAAAGCTATAGAATAGTGAATTGAGATTTAAAACACTTTTTCCGTCACGAAAAAATAGCTGTTTTCCCGTTCTTGCATATACAATTGAGTGTTAATATAACCTGAAACAAAATATGAATGGAACAACCGGAGAGTGAGCTGGAGATACCTTTGTTGAGAGGTGAGCGGTTACTAAGAATGCTTACTAGAATTGATAATAAAGGAGGTAAAGCAAACGATAAAAGACAGGCTAAAGAATTTTGAGAAAAAAATTTCAGTTTCAAGTCAATTATATTGGATAAATCGGGAAGAACTGTGCAAAGCGCCAGTTTTGACACTGAAAGTTAATAAATAAAGTTGTTGTTGATAAGAAAAAGTAATTTTCCTACTTTTGTCCACAATACTGTAGCTGTAGCAGGATGGAGAAGATTCAACATTGCAAAATCTGATTTGCCCAATTCGGTTTCTTACATTATATATAAGATACCTGATATAATCATCTATAGGGGTAGAAATCTTCAATTCACAGTTTTCAATGCCCAAACTCTGTTCTGTTTTGAGTAATTTCAGAAGCTTCGTATACCTTAAAATCAAATCTGTTGTTGTATCATGACTTGCGTACTTTATCAGGGATATTGATGGTGCTTTGAAGGTCAAAACACCTTTGGGTTGTCTATCACTGACCAGACGCCCTTTGAATTTCGAACCAAGACAAGCACAAACTTTTTTCTAAACATTTTAATAGATTTTTAAAAGAGCCAATTAGACAAACTTTGATGGCAGATATTTGTGCCGCGTCTAGATGTAAGCGAGACCACAGTATCAACACTTGTGATCTGAAACAAGAAGACAGATGAGTAAGGCCGGCAGAAATACTCTTTGCGACATTCAGAAGAGGAAAGTTGACGCCAGACTTCTCCATTAGCTAAGAGGACAAGTGAATCTGCTATTCTACTGGCTACACTTAAGCTGTTGCAAGTGAACACAATTGCTCTGAAAAAGTGAAGTTTTCAAATAGATTCAAAACGTTTCTCTTACGACCTTCCTGTTTTCTGTTTTCGCAAGAAGCGGTTTAGTTGCGCATGAACAGTAACATCGCAGCTGAACGGTTCATCCAGAAGAATGATGCTGGCGTTGCTCAAAAACGTGAACATTACTTTCAACAAATGTTTGTCATTATTTTTGAGTCCATGGTGAAACAAATGACCAATAGAGACAAGTCCGAGAACATCCATCATCTCATAGTAATCTACATTCTCGGCTTGCCGAGCGCGGATCAACAGCTCGATATGTTCCATAACAGTCAAGTATGGTAACATATACAAATCCTTGGAACAGCTTATGATTTTGTTCTCGCCCTGGAATAAAATGATTCTACTCTGAAAACTCGGAAAAAAATACCAAAACTGTTCCGTCAAACACAAAGGTTGAGCCTGTACACTCAACATCACCTCTGATTGTTTGTAACAACTCTAGGCTTCCCTTACCATGAAAGGCTGTAATCTAAACCTCATTATAATAGAATACAAGTAAATTGCCTTACCTCTTCTTTGTGTATAGACAAATTTATTTCAGAGAGTAGTTTTTCCTGTCTTCTTGTAACTCTCACATCAGAAAGTTCCATCAAGGGGATCCTGGTGTCAGATATGGCACTGGTAGACAGTTTTAGCCTATGGGAGGGTGATTTTTTCTTCCGTAAAAAAGCTTTCTCTCTGAACATTGTCCACATGAGCATCAGCAAACAATCGAATATAAGTATGAAGACTAATGAAACAGAGAATGCGTAACTCATCTTACGAAATTTATCTGTAATATATATACATCTTCTAGAATGAGTATTTTCTCCTACCTGACATTATCGAATTTGCTGTAATTCTCATATAAGCTTGATACGCAACAGGAAAAAATAATGTAGTAATATAAGTTAAAGGAGAAGCGGGTAGAAAGTCGTTCCAACCGAAGGAACAAAAACCACAGGCAAGCAATAATCCGAATAAAACTAAACTATTGGTACATAAAAAAATATTTAAAAATTACCGGCTCCAGAAGCATGACGACTTCGGAACGTTGAGCAAACGGAGAGGCAGAAAGCTGTTAAGTTGAACGAAATTAAAGTAGAGCTTATCAGAAAGCTGTGAACGTCAAGAAATTTCTGAAAAATAGAATCATTTATGATAGTAGAGAAGTTAGTACCGAGTTATAGATGAATATAGGTAGCCAGAACAGTAGTTGCACCACGAAAAATTTGACTGAGTACAGTAAAAAATGCGACAGAACATAGGTGGACATTTTCACAATTTTCAGATCATTTAACAAGTGCTACGCAACAATATAAAAATTGTGAAAAAAGCAAAACAACCTTCCCCTTACATTCTTCTTCGTCCTGATATAATGATATGAAATGCCACACGGCTGGACTGCACACGCCGATGGACACTAAGGCAAGAAAGTGATATGCCTTCATTAGAGAAAACTTGAAAACAGGCATGGCAACAATATACTTTCTTGTATTATAGATATTCAATTCTAACTGAACCAAATATAATACGATTGTTGACGAGGCAACACTCACGTATCTTGACAATCCTTCGACTATACCCTCTTGAATATAAGAAATCAAACCATCATTTTCATCAATAATATCGGACCGGAGGTCCAGCGATAAAACACTCCAGGGCGAATACAGGTTCCTTAAAAGATTGGATTCAGAGAAGAGATTCAAAAAAGAAGAAAATAAATACTTTTTCAGCTTATAAGATAAGTTAATTATTCGGAAAGCCAGCTCGTGTGTGTAATTGTTGAAATTATCGATGACCACAAATGCTTAAAAGGAGAAATATTAATTTATCAAATAAAAAAATTCTAACTCTGGTCAGGTTGAAACGATGAAATTTCCGACATATAGTGATGCTCAAGACACTGCACATCAAAATGCTTCACGTATTTCCAGGCATCATACAGAACATTGCAGTTGTGGTAAAACACCTAGAAGAGACCATGCTCGTGTTGAATGAAGTAGTACCTGGAGTGGAGATACAGAAATATCAGACCGTCTTATAATATCGGTGTAAACAAATTCGGAAGATATCGACCCATCAAACTTACTCCATGACTAAACTATGACGTAAATTTTAAAAAAGAAAATCCTTACTGTCTGTGTGAAAACGTAAACTGCGAGCAAAGAAAAAATGACAGGAACGAAAAATTGCGCAAGAAACAGGCGGATGTTCCTTCGTTCAATCACAAGAACACCTAGCCAAAATTTGAGAAGTTCATCATTCCCTTAAAATATAAACGAGTTAAACACAATAAATATTAATCACCCATGACGCGAAGTACAAAGCAATCAAATGCGCTATGAATTATCGCACACACGTGAGATTGCCACGTAAAATATGTAAATTCCTGTTGCAAATCATCAGGATTGAGAAAAATGAGTGTTTATTTACTTTCTTTAACAGATAAAAAAAACAATTGAGAATATATTAATTTCAAGGACTAACTCCTTGCAATGCTCTAATCCACCTATGTGGTATTAGAACCTTCGCTCCAAACTTCTTTGACTTGAGCGGGATTTCCCTTGCGTCGTTCTGAAGAAAAGAAAATACTGTGAGCTTGGTTTTTGAATCAGACCTCGAGCCATCGTATGTTCTGCCTCAGTTTTTCATTCAACTCTCTAGACTTAAGCGCTAGCATTGGTCTGGTTACTCTAGATAATGGCGGCAAGGGATGTAGTCGTTGGACCACTATGGGCGGATCCAAAAAGTTTGACTTTCGACTAACTAAATAAAAGTCGATGAATTATTGAAAGAATTGGAAAAAAGGAACCATTAGAGTCTGATGACGAAGAGATTTGGTTTGCTTTACCGGAGTTCGGCTTCCTTAACTTATAGATTTCCGAACCAAAGTTTTTTTCGGCGTTCGTCACAGCTATGTTCTCTCCTTCACGTTGGCCTAGCTTGTTGTTATTTACAGCGTCCACTGTGAACTCCTGATACGTGTCAGATCTTTTACAATCACTTACAAGACTTCGACGAAAAATCTTCATCAGGTGCATCAATTCCACCTAGACATTCAGAATAGTAGCCATCTAGAGAATTCAAGAATTAATTCTATGAGAAATTCGCCTGCGCACCCGGTCCTTCTTTTCTGTTTCGTCTGTCTCCAAATTTATTTCTACGCCGTTGTCGTCTATAGTTTTTTGATGCTCGGGATGTTCTTCTAGGATAATTTATTGAGGTCTCTTTCTTTTTCTTCTTCTTCTTAGTAGTTTCTTTCTTACTCAATTTGCCTGATGCCTACAGAATGGTTGTCAAGTTTAAGAAGTGAGTAAGAGGTTCGTTACTTTAGATTGTTTTTTTTGTATTTTACTCGAAAGAGCGGGTCTAGGATCTTTCTTAGAACTGACTTGTGGCTCTTAAAGGCAATTTATCTCGTTTATAAACACAACCTACTTGTTATGGCCCATATTAGCAGAGGAACGAAGCCAATTGTGCCTAGTATGAAGTATATCTCATACATACAACCGGTATATCAAAATGTATTCCGATGAATGAAAGTTCCAACCTCCGAGCCCATCTCATCAAGTCCCAGAAAACTAACTTCTGCATACTTTCGTCATTCGGTGCTTCAGTACTTTTCGCGTCTCATATGTTGCCGTTGTAAATGTCGTTACCTTTGATCTGATAAAACTGTTGAGCAATACATGACTAAGTGTTAAAAATGGAATCAACGAAGTATGCGTCAAACACTTATGATATAAGAAAAAATAGCTTTCGCTTGAATCCTGTAACCAGTCTGTTGTTCCAAACTTGGGTATGTAACTGTGGATGATTCTCTGATTATGAACAAGCTATTCTTTCAGCAATTTTTAGTTTATCGCAAGCATCTGCTTGCCAAGAAATCGTGAAACCTTATCAGTAGAAAAAGCGCTAAAGGGTCAGTCTAATTTTAAAATCTTCGCAATATTGATTCATATTTCATTTCTTCAGAACTATTCCCATCTGATCTTCGTTTGTCATCAAACGCTGTTCTGTGTTCAGGGTATCAGCTTTAACAATGACAACCTTCCGTCTTGGCCCTCTTCATAATATTCCAGCAAACCGTCGCACACCATATGTTCAAGCTGATGGGATCGTAACACCACATGGTTATCTTCGTATTGTAGAGATGGTTCGTTATTTACTTGTTGATTTGTATTGTAAACTGGAGACTTTGAAGTTTAACCAGTGTTTCGTGTCTTAACAGAGGTAGTTTTATAACACTCTTTCAGGTCCTAGGTATTGTTGCAGTGATTCTAATTAGTTGCTGGCATCTTGATCTCGATTATACCTGTAGGCACGAGAATCAAACTATTTATGGCTATCAAGACTCTATAACTTCATTCACGTAGGCTCTAGAGAAATTTGCATTCATTCTTCCTTTAAGATTAACAGGTGTTCAACTACATGATTGTGACGGTTCATATCGAACCCTTTGGCACCATAATGATAATGCTGGAAAGTAAGAGCAACATAATCTTAAGCTGACCAAAAACCGCTTTTCAGGCGTTTGATATTCTTTAACCTAATCAGTTCCATAGAACTAGGTCTATCGTCAGTAATAGTCATAATATATTTATTGTTTTGGGGACAATACTGTCGAAATGAAATATTCCCCCTTTTGGTATATCGCTGAGAATCGCTTTTTTTAACTCAAAAATTAAGTACATAGCTACGTCGACTATGATGACAATCGTTTTTCTGATTTGTACTGTCATCTGGTGGACTGCTATAACTGACATCATAACGGCAACAAGGTAACTCACTCACTCTCACTTTATTCAGTGGATGAGCTTGGACATCTTCAGCAAAGATTATATTGAAAATTTGTTAACTGAAAATGCTGGCTTCTGGGATCAGAACAGTGAGAACATGATTCTGTATGTGAATTGCAACCATTGGATGCTCATTGTGTCAGGGGTACGGTTCTTGAACATATCTAATATTAAATGAAGTTCCTAATCAGATGTTTCCGTTTTGCGCGTTTGTTTTGAATTTGGTGAGCTCAGGTTTTCTTTTCGGCCGTAAGTAACAGATACAGGCATGAGAAAAAATTTTTGTTTAGATTTAATGGAAAGGATATACCCAACGTAACAACAGTCAACAAGTATAATACAAATTGTAAAAACAAATGTGAAAAAAACAGATAATAAATGTAATTAGTAATATGTTTGGACTAGTACGTAGGAAAGTTAACATCAATCAACTTCGCCCAAGAATCATAACCTCCCCGTACATCTTGAACAGGGTTCGGTTTCATTTTATCCCTGAGCAATTCAACTCCCAGCTGCGAATCGTTTCCACGATGACATATTACATATACTGAAAAGTACCTGTGATACCTTCGCTTTCGAGAACTTACTATGACTCTTGTTCCCTTCTTCTAAGCCCAAAACTTGGCGTATTTCGTCTGCGGAATACTTTTTGAGAAGGTTCAAAGTCAAATCTTGAAAAAAATTAATTATGTTATTCTTCGAACAGTTAAAATTCAACTTTTCGCTTCTGGTAAGTTTGCAATATCAAACTCATTGGTAGGTCTTGTATCAATCAACAGTGGCTTGCAGTTTTTTCTAAGCTCGTTATAATCATGCACAGATACCCTTTCATCGTCTAGCAAAATATTCAAGGAGGGTGCCTACATGGGAATATACTTTGAATATTAACTCGTTCTTACTTTATCATCTGCGCTGGCACCACAAAAAACGTTATAGTCGATTAGCTCAGTAACTGTTGGAGCATCACCACAAACGGCACATGCTGGAGACCTTTTTCGGATATTTACTGCTCTTGTTTGCCCCTGTAGTCCAGAGAATAAGAATAACTTTCCAGAATAAGACGCTGAAATTGAAAAAGACGAATAAAGTTGAAAAATTAGTTCGAACGTTCCAATCCTGACGCAATCTTGATAACTTCTAGTGCTTGCATGCATCCTATAATTCCCACTACTGGTCCCAATACTCCTCCTTCCGAGCAATTGGTGACCAGTGAAGCATCGGGAGGACAGGGATACAAGCATCTATAACAAGGTCCCTCCTATGGCAGAAAAATGTTATACGTGATTTTTTTCAGCAAACCTTTCCGTAATGATATACAGTTAATTGACCATCCCATCTCAAAGCACTACCACTAACCAAAGGCAAGTTAGTTAAAACACAAGCATCATTGATCAAGTATCTGATATGCATACTTAAGTAGTTTTCTTATAAAAATTACCGAGTGGCGGGATTGTCACTGCAATCAGCAACAATATCATACTGTTTAACAATTTCTAGACAGTTTTGTCTGTTAAGCAAGACATTGTGGCAAATTACTTTAACTAAACGATTCAAACTGAAACACGAGCTGTAAACTGTTTCAGCATTATGAAAACCTTTCGATGGATTCCTTTAGAGATTCTGTCTTCGGCTTGCCGACATTCTGTTCTTTATGAGCGACCTGTCTATGAAGATTGTCTTCAGAAACCTATGATATTTCAATTGTAGAAAAAAAAAAGTTAGTTAGGTTACGTGATCATAGTCAACGATTCCAATAGTTCCAACGCCTGATCCTGCTAAATAAGTAGCTACAGGACACCCAAGACCCCCCGCTCCTAAGATTAATACTTTTACGTTCTTCAGCTTCTCTTGACCTGCAAGAACAACATATCAAGCAGGGAAAAAATAAGCTTCGCACTTTGAACACCAAAACTATTTACCAAAAGCTGTCGGCTATACTTTCCAACTTCATCTCTGGTTAGTGAATGCTGCATTTCAAGATTATTCTCAAAATCAGGTCTGATAGATGAAGCTCAGCACTAGTTAACATGTAAAACCAGGGGGAATATGTGCGCAAAGGAAGTTCATTGGCGCAAAGCTCGTCAAACCTAACCCTGTGTCTTTCCTGATTCTGTTAATATGAAGATGGAATGATTAACTTTTTTATTTTTATGATATTCCTAGTTTATATCAGGTTTTTGTTTACAGCAACATGCTGCTCCGGGTAGGTGGACGTGCTCTGCAATGGAGAGCATTAACACCATTCCGTGGTCTTGCTTCTCATGGTCATGGACATGGCCAAGAGGCTAATGTCGAAAGAAAACCCGACTTATATAGGTAATAATTTACCGATTGGTGAGTTTATTTTCTGTTTTATTTTTCAGACCTGGATCAGACTCATATGCATATGAGAACCCATGGCCTAAGCTTAACAGTGGTCGTCTTGACTGGCTATTCGGTGATGGCTGGAGGAGACCTCTTGCTAAAGATCAAGGAGCTAAAATGGTTAGTTAAATTTATTAATTTCGTCGAAAGTTATGTTCGCATTTTGTTAGTTACTAATATAGTTGATACTGGTACTACTTTTGATTATCTACTTCTTAAGTCTATGGACTTATCACAATATTATAGCTTCCAAATATTCATTTCTAGTTATTCTGATGCATGACCGGTTGTGCTGCTTTTGGCTCTAATTTTTTTCTATTCTAGAGACGTGAATGGATTTGGTTCTCTCAAGTTGCTCACGATGAACACAAGGATTGGCTCAAGTTCCACCAGGTAGTACATTACTATGAGTTTTAAGTTCAACATTTCTTTAGGTTGCTTTCTTATTATTCACTGTGTTGACAACATGGTTCACATGCTGGATTATGTTCGCTCGACCTGATTGGTATGTTTATTGATATTGAAATCTTTAAAATTTCTATTTCTAGGCCAATGGGTCGTGAATGGGCTCTCCGTGAAGCTCATTTAGAAATTGCAAGAAGAGAAAAAGCTGGCCTTCCACTCATTAGTCCTGATTTGATCCCAAGGTTTGATAGGTCATATTAAACAACTCTATTATAATGCTTACAGAGACCGTGTTTTCGCTACTCTGCCTTCCGACGAAGAACTCAGAGACTTTGAAGTTCTTATTTAAGTCTGCATGGGTATAGATATATGTATTGTTGTTTCTTCAATTGAAATAGTTATATCTTTATAGAAACATTATACACTAGTTTACTAAAGCATTGTTCATAGGAACCTTGTGTATTTTTGTTTTGTAGATCTAGTTGTACAATCAATGAATATGAAACCTTCGTTTTGCTTTGATTCATTAACGCCAAGGTATACGAACGGGCTTAGGAGTAGATTGTCTTATTCGAGATTGGTCTTGAGAACTTTTCAACCTGGTTGCTGATGTACTTCGCCACAAACGTTCCCCTCGTGGCTCATTTCTGAAAGTTTAACTGAACGCTTTTTGATGCGATAGGAGCTTACCTCTTTTTCTCCAACACAGATTTCAAAGCTTGAACATCAAAATGCTCGTGTCGAGGAAACAGAAACCCATTTGGTAGAACCTCTTTGAACAGCGACGTAGCTGAAGCATATGTGTAATGAGTTCTTGACTGACAAAACTTACATCCTTGAAGTTGGATAGCATTATACCCTCTTTGAATTAAAGCAGCAGTAGTGCTCCCTGATCCTATTCCATAAATGATTAGAGCTTTACCGCCATTCCTTCCTTGAGCAATAGTGTCCGTATCAAAATGATTGCGAGATAATAAACGACGATCATAATGTTGGGCTTAAACAGTGATTACGAAACGAAAGAAAAAAAAGGATACCAGAAATTATATGTTCTTTGTCATATTCAGGTTTATCGTTCACATCAATAATCACAAAGTCGCCAATAGAAATTTGTTTGTTTTCTGCCTTATATATAAGAAATTTAATCTGAAAAACGTAGTACACCTGAATTTAATACATGTTTACAAACTAATTTGAATATATCAATAGCTGGGTATGTTTCTCCCGGTAGAATCATCACTCATGAGATCGTTTGTGGGAACTTTCGTAGAAGAAAAGGCAGATTTACCAGCACATTTTGGAATACGAAAATGACCAAGAGATCGAGTTTTTCATATGAAATTCATGAGTGTGCTGATTCACTTGCTTAGATGGGAGAGAGAGCATAGCTAAATATACACGATTATAAGGCTTGGTTCCCATAGCAACCTACTACTTCCTTACGGCTTAATGTTGACGGATCGACATTGGAGTATGCTTTATACATTTAGAGATATTTGAATATTTTGAGAGTTTCATGAAGATTGTAATGTGACAAAAGTTGATTGGGAAATACTTTATAACAAATCTGCCAAGAAGAACTAATAACGTGTTCTATTTGACATGGCATGTCTCTACTAATCAAGGCCCGCCAAAACATGAAATCCAGTTTGTGAATCTTTTCGTTCATTACCTGAAGGTTGCATGCCAAGAGGAAATCTCTCTAAGTTATATTTTGACAGTTTAAAGTTGGAAAACATTCAGTTCAATAATCTGATACAAAATATCAATAAATATGAACTACTTTCTTCGTTCAGCGGACAATCCCCACATGGTTATTGTTGTTTGTATGTGTAGGAAAACGGTTTTAGCAGTTCAAAGTTCACTGAGTGCCTCAGCCTATGTCGTGAGTGGCTAGGAATAGTGCATTTTACGGCTAAAGTGATCTGTAAGAAAATGTAAAGTTTGAGGATAATTTTGATTCAACCTTTACCATCAACTAAACGGGTTCTTCTCAATAGCTTTACACCCCTAAGAACGTGTACGTTTAATCGAGATCAATGCTTGATTTCATTCAGTTCCCTTTCGTTCATTACTTAAATCTTTATGTTTTTTTTGATAAAAATCTATAGAAGTTATGAATTGAAAGAGGTTTGTATTATTTTCACAACAGATATTTTAAAATGTTTGGTTATGTTATCAGTTGTAGCGTACTTTTGAACTTTCAACGGGATGGACATTTGATAATTTCGATCAGGCGACTAGATGTTATTGAGTTTCTTTATAAATTGAAAATTGATTTCTTTGTATTCTAAAAATGTATATCAACCAGTTGAAGGTATTCGCAATTGACAGAGAGAGTTGAGATGAAAGGAAAAAAACATGTTTCATCCTACCTAGAGTCTAGACTTAAGAGCTTTCCTTACATGAACTTATAATGTAATTTCTTTATTTTAATTATACGTATAAACAGGATTTGTTATGTTCTTTCATTGCCTTAGAGGTTTTTGTGTTGTTTGTTATCTTCCAGGCATGGGAGGAATGGTGTGGATTGTAGTCTATTTTCCTTCCTGTGACTGATAACAGTCCAAATATCATTGATGAAATTAAAGTTGCTTTTATTTCTTAAATTTCCATTCATTAATTCATCTTCTTGCTTTCATCTTCTCTCTCTCTCTTTCTAGAAAGAAAAAAAATTCTTTTTACTTTAGCGATGTCGGTTCATTCAAAAATGATGGAGTTTGCAATTGATCCTCAAAAACGAAGGAGGGTTAGTCAAATCATTTTGTTTTTGTACTCAATTCATAAATTTTCAGGCGTTCTTAGCTTTTCTAATAGGGTTAGCCGGAGCAGCTGTCGCTAAACACTTAGTTTTTCCTAAAAGTATTTTTTTTCTCAAATTTCTATTTTTATCTTTGTTTTCAGATGTAAATAAGAGATATCAAGATATGAGTGTCAACTTAATTGGACAGCAAAGTCATAGCCAGAAATCCACAAAAAAAGGATTCAATCCGGAGTTTTTGAAACAGCTCAAATTTCTTTTGAAAATAATGGTTCCCGGACTGTTCACTAAAGAAGCTGGAATTATTGGTAATGATGTTGGCAGCTATACATTACGATTTATTTCTCTTAGGCACACACTCCTTGATTCTAATCTGTCGAACCTTTCTATCAATTTATGTAGCTGGCTTAGAAGCCCGAATAGTTAAGGCAATTGTTGAAAAAGTGAGGGAATGGATTGAAAGTGTTATTTTTCATTATAAAATTAAGGATGTTAACAAATTTGTTTGGCTACTCTCCACTTGGTTAGCCGTTGCCTTACCAGCAACATTCATTAACAGTATGATTCGATTCTTCGAAAGTTACTTAGGCTTAGCTTTCCGATCAAAATTAACTCAATATGCTTACAAACAATACTTTTCTGTAAGTTAAGTAAATGTCGTAAATTAACTTTTGATTCAACTTTCAGGACCAAACATACTACGCTGTCTCCAACTTAGACAGTCGCTTACAAAATGCTGACCAATGTCTCACAGAAGACATAACAATGTTTTCTCAAAGTGTTGCCCATCTATACTCACATTTAACAAAACCTGTACTTGATATTCTGCTAATCTCGTTTGTTTTCGAAGTTGTTCAAACTTTATAATGTACTTCTGTAGAATCACATTGATAACTTTGGCTCATAGACGTGGAGCCGGAACAAAAGTTATTATCCCAATGGTGTTGGCTTTCATCACAGTCTCAGGTACAGCTAGAATTCTCAAGGCTGTGTCACCAAGGTGAACACTTCAATATAATTGATGTACTTATTTTGTATCAGATTTGGAGTGATGGTAGCAGAAGAAGCAAAACGTAAAGGATTTCTTCGCTATCTCCATTCCCGAATAATCACCAATTCAGAGGAGATTGCCTTTTATGGTGGCCATGAAGTCTGTTCCCTCTGCTGAAGAGCCTAATTGACAATATTCCAGGCAGAGTATCAACAATTAACAAAAGCTTACGATGATCTAAAAGACCAAACGACAACCATTTTCTCAAAAAGAATTATTTACATTATGATCGAGCAATTCTTAATGAAATATGTTTGGTCTGGAACTGGGATGACAATGATTGCTCTGCCCATTATATCAGCAGAATATTCTAATAATGAAAGTATTTTGAAAACATATTTTTGAAAATATTCATTTGGTTCCCATAGAAAATCGATTATTGGATGACGAGCCTGATGGAGGGGTATCTGAACGTACTCGTGGATTTACTCAAGCTAAGCAGCTTTTATATTCGTCTGCAGATGCTGCTGAACGATTGATGACATCATTTAAAGAAGTTTGTTGAGAGAAGAATACTTTTTATTTGCAATGAATGGTTTCAGGTTACTGAATTAGCCGGCTATACGTCAAGAGTTTATGAAATGTTCAAAGTGTTCGATGATGCCAAAAAAGGATTATATAAGCGGACCCTCTTGACTGAGTCTGATTCTCGTGGTGGAGCCAGAGGCGAAAAATTCGATACAACTCATATAAGAGGTTAATATTTCATTTATTTTTTATCTCATAAATAATTATGAAAGGTATCGTCGAAGACTCAGCAGACGATTGTATAAGATTAATGGAAGTTCCAATTGTTACTCCCAATGGTGACGTTGTGGTTCGAAAAATGTCAATTTCTGTGAGAATCTAAGAATATTAGAGTGCAAGCATATTGAAATATTCTTCTAGATTACTCCTGATATGCATGTGCTAATAACGGGTCCAAATGGATGTGGAAAGAGTTCTTTATTCCGTATTCTTGGCGGTCTTTGGCCAGTATATGAAGGACATTTGGAGAAGCCAAAATCAAACAGAATGTATTATATTCCTCAGCGCCCTTACATGACATTAGGAACATTACGAGATCAAGTCATTTACCCAGATACGGTAGAACAAATGAGACAGAAAGGCTTTACTGATGCTGATCTCAAGAAAATTCTGTTGACTGTACATCTGGCACACATTGAACAACGTGAAGGAGGTAAGATAAGACTATAATCTGTGAAAAGTATTTGGTAAATCACTTGTTTTCTTGTAAGGCTGGAATTCTCGCAATGATTGGATGGACGTATTGTCTGGGGGAGAAAAGCAAAGAATGGGATTAGCTCGCGTGTTTTATCACAAGTAACATTTGACGAAATATGTATTTCGTACTTTGTCTTTCATATTTAGGCCACAATACGCTTTACTTGACGAATGTACTTCTGCCGTTTCGATTGATGTAGAAGGCAACATTTATCAAGCCATTAAAAATGCTGGAATCACTCTGTTTACAGTTACACATCGACCGAGCTTGTGGTATATTTACAGACATAATTTGAATGTGAATGTTCGCTTTTAATAGGAAATTCCATACTCATCTCCTTCAATATGATGGGGAAGGCGGCTATAAGTTGTCTAATTTGGCTGAAGCTAGTGGAGATATCATGTCGTTAGCGGATGAAAAGAGACAGTTGGAAGATAAACTAAAAGAATCTGACAAATGGCAGAAACGATTGAAAGAGCTTCAAGAGGTATGCAGCCAATTTTCGTATATCATTTTCATTCTATTTTTAGATTCTCGGAGATGGGAGTGATAATGTTGTGGATTCTGATTAAGTTCATGTTTCCTCTTTCTCTCTCTCTCTATGTCTCTCTCTCTCTCTCTCTCTCTCTCTCTCTCTCTCTCCCTCACTTTTCATCGATTGTTAGAGGAAGAAAAACCATAATTATAGTAATTTATAACTTTTTAAAATCTCTCGTGTATCATGCATTTTGCCATCGTCTAGCTCGTATCAGATCTAGTCATTCATTCTGTTATTTATGTTTTCTGATGTCGATTTCCGGGTAAATTCACACATTAGCTTGAAAATTATGTTTTTTTTGTTTGTTCAATGGAAATTTTTATTTTTCAGTTAATTATCACATTAAATTCATTGGATATTAAGTCCCTATCTTATGACAAAATAAACAAAAGGAAACAAAAAAAATTAACTTCATACACCGTGTAATCTAAAATACGAGCTGAGATCACAAATTTGAATGGAAATTTGAGTTGTTTTTGGGTTCTAAAGATGCGTTTGGTCCGTCACTTCAACCAAGTTTATACTTTGTTCTGATTGCGAGAAGACTATCGATGTTGTTTTATTTTTGTTTTGTAGTTGCAGCATATTCCGAGGAACTTGAGATGATGAGACTTGTGAACGACACATGTCACAAATTGCACGTGGTTTAGAACTTCCGTTCCGGCTGAAAGCATTTCTTCTTTCCTTGTTTTCTTCAGATATCACAGTTTGCTTTTTATTTTTCTCCTTTGACTGAATTTTATTCAACCAAAAAAAAAGAGATGTCTATTCAAAAGTATACGAAATCTTTTTTTCCACTTTCTCCCGCTTCGAACGTGTATGCTAATGAGACTGCGCATAATTAGCATAATACATCATCTGACTTCTTGAATTTCAGTCTGCACTTATGTAAACGAACAGAACGGTTGTTTTTTAGACACACACTCAAACATAAAAATAGAAGTTTAAATGCTGAAAACATACGGAGACATGAAGCGTGCCGAGCCATTTTCGCGATTGCTCACCATCGTAACACTCATATGATCATCAGAATTCTCTAATAATTTCATCTGAAATTAAGAATGAAAGTTAAAAAAAGTTTGAATAAATAATAAAATACTTGTAATTGAGTATTTAATAAACCATATAAGATCCAATTAATGGATGTACCAAAATAAGGCATCAGATGTATTGCAAATATCATAAAAACAACATAATCATTTGGATTATGTGGAACATCTAGTACAGACATTACTATCGCATAAAGTACAGAAAACCTGGAAATGTGAATGGTTGTTAATTAGAAAGAATATACAAAATATGATTTACCAATATGGTGTCCAACAAATGAAGTAAATGAAAGCAATCATAAGTGTATAAATAACAATCCGCTTGACTGGTATTGCAGATTTTGGAAGAACCCTAGAATATGTCATCATTAGAGGATATAAGATATGCCGGAATGTTATCATACTTTGTATGAGCATAGATCTTACTGATTAGGCGTAAATTAAAGAAAACAATCAGGATTAATGGAACCATATAAGCCAAGATAAATGTTCTGAAAATTGAAATATTGAAACAAATTGGAGGAAGCCTCCGCTTACGAGCATGTAAACCAATAAAAAACATTTGTTGGAAGTTGATCTGTGCATTTGAATACACGAACTCTCGTAACGTTATTGCTGTTCGTAGTTTTAAGTTCATGAAGAACAATTTCTTTTGGAGCAGCATAGATCAGCATGGGCAATAGAAGTATGAAGGACACTAGACAAACACCTGTAATAGTCATTTTTGAGTTTCCGTTCCCTCAGCTATCTATAGAACGTCTCTCACGGCTTCATCAAAATCATTTTCAGCCTAGCCAATCTTTTATCTTTCATCATTGGATTTGCAAAATAAGCATTCTTTCCTTCCCCCATCCCCTCTCTCTGTCTCTCTGTCTATGTTTCTTTCTCTCAATTCCCTCTCTCTCTCTCTGCATTCCCTTTTTTCAGGCCATTTAGCAGCAGAAAAAAATCGGCTCAAAACAAACGAAAAACAGCTTTTGTCTAATAAGCCAGTACTTACAGGTGATAACGGTTAAAACAAATTTTCGACTTCGTAATCGGTGATGATGTGGAAGACAAACAGCTACATAACGATCAAAAGACATGGAAGTAATAAGGAATGTGGAAACAATCCGTCCAACACTTCCACAAACATGATGAAGCTTGCACATCCAAGTGCCAAACACCCAGAATCCAATGACGCTATCCTGAATAATATGATATTATCATTATTGTTGTTAATTATATAATGGAAGATTAGAGAGAAAAGAAAAAAAACTAACAATTATCGCTGGTGGCAGGCTTAAACTAACTAAGAAATCACATATACATAAAGCTGCTATATATAATATGGCATTATCTCCTGATCTTTTAGATCTATCTGATATTCCTTAAATGAAATGAAGTAAAGTTATAAGATGTATAGTATGTATAACAAACGTTTTCTTTCATTCATAACTCCTCGTATAATTGTTAAAATAGAAGCATTTCCACATACTCCAACAATAAAACAAAGAATAAAAACAGTTACAACAACTAAAACTCTTGGTTGAAGATCCTATAAATATTTGATGAATGTTCAATACAGAATATTCCATAATTAGATGTGTTTTTGATCAGAAATCTCTGAGATATCAATGGAACATTGCATTTTTATTATGAAAATAAACAAATTCTCAAAGTTTAAATGAATTATTCAGATGCTGAGGACTTCCTTCTGAGAAACAGACGACTATATCATTCTATGCTTTCCCTTTTAACAGAGAAGGAAACAAATCTTTTGCGGACAACTTTAAGCACTTTCAATGTTTTCAAATCAAGAACAACTTGACCATGATTGGTACACACACATACCACACACACTATTTCAAACTTTTAACTGAATATCCACAGAAAATCAGAAGAATTCTCTTCACGTTTTCTCATCAAAATATCAAATCATCTCCATGGAAAAGAGAGAAAAGCTCGTGATTTGGCGCATAAGTTTTCCTTCGTGACATTCTATTTTTTGCAAAAAAGGAAAGTTTCATTTCGCAATGAAGTGAAAACATAAGGCAAAAAACTTTATTCTACATTCCTTTAAAGGAGCTAAGAGACTACGTAGATATATGAGATGGAGAGAAGCTGAGATGGTCATGAGAGCAGTCTAGCCTCAGGCTGTGTTTTTTCTGATTTTTGTCCCCTTTTTTTTGTTCAATGAAAATCATTTATGTTTCCAGTAAACAGAGAAACAATGGAAAGTTTGTGTTTCTCTATTGAATTGGAAAAAAAAACGAAACTTTACCTGTATGGGGGGATAAACACTCCGAACTTGATACATCTCACCATTCGCTTGTATGCATCTGAAAGAAAATGTTTCTTATCATCTTCGCTCACGAAACTAATTTTCCTATTCAAGATGTTTTCTTTGAAAAATCTCGAGAAAAAAAAAATATTTAACAAGATGTTATAGGATTAACAGTCCTTATTAATCAAGAGAGGAAGAAGGGGAAAGAGATAGGCTTCAGAACAGATTGAAAAGAAAAACAGAAGCGAATTTGAGGAGGGAGAGAGAGAAAGGATTTCTGTGAAAATGGAAAAGGTAGGAGCAGCAATTAGTAGAAAGACTGAAATTGAACAAGAGACATGAAGAGAAGGAGAGAATCGTAGGTCAGAAATTTTATTTTCTGATCTATTAACAATAGGGATAGGACGTGAGAAGAAGCAGCAGAAATCTCCTTTTACGGAATTTTGCTTTTTGTTTTGAAAAAAAAAATTTCAGCTCTCATCGCATGCTGACAGAACTAAAAAGTTTTTTTTCCGACAAAAATTGTACTTCTTCGTTGAGAAATGAAATTTTGAAATTAAAAAAAAAAAAGAAAAAAGGAAGCAAAAGAGACAATACTCGAGACAAATATCCCAAAAAAGTTCGTAAAGAAGATAAACATGATAAGCAGATGAAAAAAAAATAGATAAGTTTCCATGTTGAAAATGGAGAATCTGTTCTATCTGATCAATGATTTGTATGTTTCATTGGAAAAAGAATGTTTTTCATTTTTAGCAAAAGAAGATTTATTAATGTTTTTTCGTAAAAGTTCAAGAATGATTATTAAGTAAAGAAAACAAGATTTTTCTCATTCTGAAGAAGAAAAAAAGAAGTAATTTGAATAACTTACTCTTGAAATCCGTCTGTTGGATATCCATTCGTTCCTTTACAATTATCCATCTGAATAGGAGTCATGGACATCCTGGCCAGAAATGGGTAACTGCAAGATGTGTAAATGACACACAATAATTTCATAAAAATAATTTTAATCAAATTTTAAGAATAGCAAAGCAAGTCTACATATCAGAATTGAATTAATGTCTATCTGCACTCTTATCAAACAGAAAAAAACAAACGAAATAAACGAAAAGCATAATGTTTTTTTTTCCATTTTACCAAAAAAAGCTATTTCAATCATCTCTCTTAACTGCAATATCTAAACAAAAATCCTAAAACTACAATTTTACTATGAATTTTGCATAGCCTCTTCCTCTTCCTCTTTCTCACTCTTCTCACTCACTCTCTCTCTCTCTCTCTTTCTTTCTTTTTTTTTTCTCTCTCTCTCTCTCTATTGTTCCGTTACTAAACCAAGAATTATGAAAAAATATTTCAGCTTAAACACATCAGGCCATCCATATATGGGCTGAAGCAAAAAGTGTGCTGAAATGAAGATCGAGAAATCCCCGCCCAGCTTACTTACTCCGCCTTAAACAGATGCTTGTAAAGCCAGCTGACTTATAAGATAAATTTGTTCACTTGTAAGGCTTCATTGGCCTTTTCATTACATTCATCTCTCTGTCGTCACTTCCCCAACAACTGTCATTGTTCAAACTTTCTCACGTGAAGTTGTATAATCTCACGTGGATTTTAATTTCACGTGAAAACTCATTCATAGTTCGAACATAGGGCAGAACGGTTGGGCATGGATATCTACTTCCCATCTACTCTCTATCTCTCTCCCTCTCACTCTCTCAATCATTCTTTCATATTTTTTTCTCGTTCTAGAAATTATTTCTATTTTCAACAAGAACTCTCTTATACTTGGAGTTTCTTTTGCAAGCGGTCATTAAACACAGTAAAAGGCATTTGAATCAAACATGGGAGTTGGAATTAAGCTTAAAAATTGAATTAGCCATACGTAAAGAGATAATAGTTATAAATAGATTCATTATTTGCTTAACATTATGTACTTTATAGCTAATTTATTCAATAAAAAATGAGAAAGCTTGCTATTCCTTATAAGCCGCTTGTTAATCGAAAGCTTCGATAGGCTTTCAGCTTTATATAGCTCTAGGCTATTTACTTACTCGACTGGTTCATCCATCTGTTTCGGTTTTCTTTCACCTCACGTTCATTATTTAGTCAAATAAGAGAGAAAAAACAAATTGTGTGAATTAAAAAGAAAATCGTCTAATCACTATCACGAATGACATAACGGATATCTCCATGTTTCTTAGAACAGGAAAGGATGAAGCCTTTTGGCAAGATGAATAGTATTGAAAAGAAAGACAGCGAAAAAAAAAAATTCTCTTCCTCTCTTTCTCCTGCTTTTCATTCACAAACAAACGATTCCGATCGAAAATGTTAAAACAAGAAAGAAATTACTTAATTAACTCAATATCTGCTCCAATGGCTACCACTCATTCAACATTTTAATTATACTTTCCTACAATTCATAAATTGCTTGAACTTGTGAAATCTTTGAACATGAGAAATGAAAATTCTCTGAATCGGATAAGCGACGAAGAAAAAAGAAGGAGAGAAAAAAAAGAAATTTTTCTTTAAAAATAAAAGTTCATAAAGGTTTTTGTGTATCCTCTTCCTGTCTCTCTTTCCCTCTCTGAAAATGTTTTGCACATGTTTCTACATAATTAAGTCAATCTTTCTCACCAAAAAAATCTGAGGTTACTTTGACGTACTACATTTTCATCTATCTAACAACCTATAATCAAATGAATGAGATGAAATATGTTTATGCTCACTTTTCAACAAATTAATTTTATGAAATTTAGGAAATCTCTCAAAAAGTTATGATTGCCAACAAAACAATTCATAATCTCTGAGGGTGGGGATTAAGGGGTTCTCATTCTCTCTATCTCTGTCAATCTTCTTCTGTTTTTTATTTTACTTCTCCCCGCTCTGATGTCAACTTAATAATTAAAAAAAAATTTTGTATAAGAAAATATTTGAATTATATTCATTTTGTTCACAAACATCTGATTTTCAACAGATCACAACCGTCAATTGAGATGAGAAGCTGAACAAATTGCGTAAGTTCGCATTCAACTAAAAAGGAAGTTTTGCAGTGAAAAAAAAAAGCTAAAATATAATTATAAGATGACACATAGCTTCTTCTTTCTTTTAAAGAAAAATATTTTGAGAGAAAAATCATTTCAATCGTCTTTTGCATACTCAACAAAATAAAAGTCACACACACACATACAGACACACACACACACGCACACACACACACACACACAGAAGAAAAGAAACACAAAAATGATTTCGGCTCATTTGAATGTGAGAAGTGATTTAAGCTGTTTCTGGCTAATTCTCCTTCCTACATCACATCATTGAAATTCAAACAAAATTTTTGCAAAATTAAGGAGAATTGATGGTGAAGGATGTTAAATAGAATAGAAAAACCAAAATGAACACAGCTTTCTTCCATTCATATGAAATGATCATCGAAGTCAAATAAGAATCGAAAATTGAACAGAGAGAACCAGAGAATAAAAAGTGTTCAACGTAACAGATTATAAAGAGACCGCACAACCGCTCAGTGCTTTTGAACAAGTTGAAATGAAGCCTTTCTCACGTAATGCACGTAGATATTTCCACGTAAGATTTCAATTGAGAATCATTCAATAATTAAGTTGAAAACACTCAAACGTAGGATATGGTCACAGGAGAGAGAGAGGGGGGAGGAGACTCTTAAAATATAGCTGAATCTTTGATTTGTTACATAACGATATATAAATTATAGAACAGTTTAATTGTAGAAATTACATGTCTAAATATAAACAATTGAACAACTAATTAAATAATTGATGAAAGCTTTAAATAAATTGTATAGAATTAGAATTAAGGAGTTTTAATATTAATAAGAATAAATTGTTCAGATTGTTATGGAAACAGAAAGTCATTCCTAGCTAAAGGTTGTTCAGCTTTGCCAAAAAAAAAACAGAAAAAAATGAAAAAAGAAGAAGTTCGATTGCCCTCCAGTAGTTATGCCCTTTCAACTGCATTTTTGTTTTATTTGCTATCTCAACTATCACAAGTTTCATCGAAGATTCATACACGAATGCTTTTTTAGTCAACAATGTTTTGAGATTTTGAACATTTTCTCTTTTATTTTGAGAAAAGTTTTAGTTTTCAATCTCTCGCCCCCTTTCAATTCTTTTCTTCTCAATTGTATAACACCTTTTCTTAATTGATCTCAAAAATGAAGTCTTACACACGAAATATATATTTGAAGGCTCAACTCATTCAAAATTCCAAGAAGAAATTGAGAAAAATTTCGAACAAATCAAAAAAAAATTTAATTATTAGCACATAATAGCAGTTTGTGAATCAAAAAATAGTCTGCTCAACTCCTTATTCGAACAAAATAGTTTTGTTCCAGTTAAACTTAAAGAATTCCGAGTCACAACTGAATAATACAAGAGAGTTGGAACAAAAGTTTTTTTTTAAAAAACCACGAAATTACAATGCTGTAACTATATGAAAACAAAAAGTAGAGGTGAAACAAATCCATATTGTGGTGGTAGTGAGCAACCGTTCACTGACATGTCGTAAGAAATAATGAGAAGCGAGCTTCTTCTTTCACGTATTAGTGACGTGTTTCAATTTTCGGAAAAGTCATTTAAATAAAAATTTCACTGAAACTGGTTGTTGACGATTGCTCTGTTGCTTCAAACTTATGAAAACTGAAAAGTTTGAGAGCAAAATACTCTAGAGAAAGGAAGACTTAGAGATGGACATGAAGAAGATGAAAGAAAAAATATACAGATAGAGTGTGATAAAGAGAATGCTAAGAGAGAAGGGAATATTTTGAACGCGATTGTTTCATCTTTAGCTTAACTCACTCACACACACACACAAATACACACAAGCAGAGATAGTGTTATTACAAGAGCAATTAGATGTAAGAATGTTTTGTTTTTCAGATATTTCCTATTGTTTTGTTTGAACTTTGCATAGTTTTTCGTAAAAAAAATTTATTTATTTCTGAATTAAAGAAAAGAAAATGAATACTAACGAGCTGTTCACCAACAAATACCTTACAGAATTTAAATGGAAAGCCTTTCACACGCACAAAAGCCAGAAAATTGTGTGTTGGAGGAACTAAAATGTCAGAAAGATATTTGACTTCTTCTACCCACCACCTTCGCGTGTTTCTCTCTATCTCTCAGTCATGCCCTCCATCTCTCTTTAATGGCTATTTTCAGGAGGATATAACAAGGTTCGTTGCAGAATATTTGTGTTTTGTACTAATGTATTACAATGAAAAAACTGTAAAAAAAAATAAAAAAAACTCCTCGTTTGAAGTAAAACAAAGGAGAAATGGGATTGAAAGATGCTGAATAATGCCTGAGGCATGTAATGACTTGATATCGAAATAATGAGAAGAGGACGTAATATCTTTATATTATATTTATAAAGAAATTTCTCCCCCTACATTTAGAAGAAAAAATCGTCTCAATCAGGTTCAAAGAGGTTCAAAACAAACTTATTCAACACGTAAAAAGAAAACTCCACATGCTTTGATAAATTCAAAAAATAGAAATATCCTTAAACATATGAAATATTTGAATGACCGTGTTGTTTCTGGATGAGAAAGAAATTATTTTTGCTCTCTCCAATCTCAGCATGAATGATTGAGTGAAAGGTTCAAAAGAAGAAGAAGAAGAAGAAAAAAAGCAAAGTTAAATAAAACACATTTTTTTTAATCCGTAAAATCCAATTTGTTTCCGACATCTAATCTGAATATTCGATAATTTAAAGAAGATTGAAAGCTTTTCAAATAATTCCATGAATAATTAAAATTGTCTTTTTTGTTCCATTGTCTTTATAATAAAGAATTTGCATTTCGAACAATCAACTTTGCACGTTTTTTTTGAGAAAACACAATATGAAGTGAAACAATATCAGAGCTGACCCAGAGAAACGACTAGCTTAAGCTGCTTACATTCAAATTTTTATTTTAAATGTTGCCTGCATGAGGCAAATATGGATGCACACTTAATAAAACAAGAACCTCCTTGAGGTTATGTCAATAGAAAAATTAAAATGGCAATTGAAACCTCAAAGATTATTTGAATTTGTAAGTTTTTCTTTACAATACACAATTTCTCTTCCTTGTAACACGAGATATTGTAACAAAGGTCAAAGCTTTAAGTCATCATCTTTACGGCAGAAAAGAATTAATTTTCTCCATCAAACGTGATGAACTTTTAATATTAAGATATAGGAAAAGCGATGTGTAGGAGTTAAGGAAGGAACTCACTTTTTCATTTTAGACATATCTATCCGAAGAGATTCGCGAAGCCAGTCGACGAAGGATACAATGAGAGCCATGGCAGACAGAGGGAGGGAGGACAGAATGTTTCTGAAAAAGGATAATCTACTAATAAGTGACGATGCAAACGGATATTCGATAAAAGCCTTATGAAAACTCCCTCCAATGATAGCAACCGTTCCTTGGCAATTCGAAGAAATGAATGAAATAACTTTACGCGTCATTTACGTGAAAAACGTGTTATGCTAATTAGAAGAAGTAACGAAACTTGAAAAGCCCAAAAAACGAAAAAAATCGTATTACAATCTTTGTTTTCCTGAAGCAAAAAGTTGAGTTTTCATTCATTGCTTCTGAATTTTAAATGAATTACGAATACTCGCTAATGGAAAGTTGATTACTTTTGTCAAAAAAAAAGAAGTGAGAGAAGATGTCTCGGAGCTTGTTAAACTCCATTGAGGACCGAACACGTTGTTCCCGAGATGAGACCAACGCGATTTATCATGGACTTCCTTTTTTACAGAGATTGAAAGAAAAAACTCATTAATTGATGAAGATTGACAGATAAGTTAGGTGCAAACCGAATGTCAGTTCGAGAAAATATTGTTTGAAGCTTTCAATTACGTTTTTGTTGCCATTGAGCCTAATCAACTAGAGAAAAGCTAAACCAACTAGAAAATAGCTAAATATATTAAAGCGGAATCTATTTTGTCGGAAGATTTTGAACAAAAAAATATTTCTTGATCTAATTTCAACAAAAAAGCGGAACTCAAGTTGCTGAGGAGAAAGAAAAACGAATGAACCTCCCATATAAAATCTTTGAAATCTGAGATAAAGAGGGAAAAGACTTCTCTAATCTCTATATTTATGGAAGCAGTTCAAAACCATGCTGGGAGTTTGCCGAATGCAAACGTATATTTATATTTATAATTAGAAGTAAGTGAAAACATTTTTTTTATTTTCCATTGAAAGGCACATCGCTTAAGTCCAAATATGCTCCAACTCCATGAGATACGTGGAATTTTGTATTTTTTTTCTGCTTGTCAAGAGGATTGACTTCCTTTCAAGCCCACGTGCACTACCGGTCTTTTCATCTTAGGAAATCTCGTTTATCGATTGTCTCAGTTGTATGCTTGATCATGGTTTGTTATCAAATCATAAAATTACACACTTGATAATTTAATCGTACGAAGGATCGATTCATGTTAAGAGGGTTATTTGTCGTTTTTTTGAGATTTGAACGCTGCGTGGCATAGCTTGTTCATCATAGACAGTTTCAAAATATATTATTTAGGAATACCCACCAGCAACTTCTCATATATTTCTATGTCACTATCAAGCTCGCATTCCAGTTATAAGCCATTAGTTGGTTTTACATTCATTTTCAATATACACAATATATCTCATAAGATAAGCATTAGCTGCTATATCACAACCAAAAATCGTATTTTTGAAACGTTTTGATGAAAGTTCATAGTGTGCAAACTTCGCGACGCCGATTTGCGGCCGTAAAATTTCGTAAAATTATTTGTTCATTTTGACAGTTTAATATTTTTATTTTGCAGTTATTATTCCTCTGTGTGATTATTCTTCAACAATTTTTTTAAGGATTGTGAATCCTCACCTGTACATAACATGGAAGAGAGAACGAATTATAATCCAGAGAGTGATCCCGACACTCAGAACCCTCAAAAAGAGTGAGTCATTATAAGAGAGGCGACTTTTTAATCCACATATCATCGTCTCTTTCAATTCCCATTGTTTCTCTTTTTTTTGTGTTGAATTATGTAAATCACAATGTCAGTTAAGTTGAAAGAGTTTTAATATTTCGATTACTCCTGTAAACTATGATTAGGTTAGCCTTTCATTTTTTTTTGGAAAAACCATATTCCATCTTAACTTTTCCAGCTCTAAAGGTCTTCATCTCTATACAGTTCTCGAAATTGACAAAAAGGCAACGGAAGATGATATTAAAAAATCTTACCGAAAACTCGCATTGAAATACCATCCGGATAAGAACTTGGATGGAGACCCAGAGAAGACAGAAAAGGTTCGTTGTCCTTCGTTCACATTATAATACTAAATCTTTCTTATTTCAGTTTAAAGAAATTAACTATGCTAATACTGTTCTATCTAATCCCAAGAAAAGAGCTGTAAGTTGTTTACAATCTACGAATATGTATATTCAATCTGTTCATAGGTGTATGACGAACTTGGGGACACAGGATTAAAACTTATGGAACAGTTCGGTGAAGACAATGAGACTATATTGAACTGGATGGTGAAACCATGGTTTAAGGTGATAACTTATTCTCATATCATTCATATTTCTGATATTTTAGTACCTGTTTTGCGGATTCGGTATCATTACTCTCGGCTTCTTCTGCTGTTGTTGTGGATGCATGTGCTGTTGTAAATGCTGTTGTAACTTCTGCTGTGGCAAATACGTCCCGAAGGATCCTGAAGATGTTTTTTTCTTCTAATTACTGGCTTCATAGAATGTGTTGTAGGTGTATCAGGCCTCAGATGTTGGTGACTTAGAAGGAGATGAGAATAATCCTCCTATTATAATCGCCCAACCTGGGCCAAGCAATGATACCAGTAGATCATCACCTATTGCTGCTAGAGGACCGAACGGAGAGGAACCCGTTCGAGTGAGTTGATGATTCAAATATCTCAGTGTTCCGTTTCTGATTCAGCCAGCAGTGATAGCCATGCCTCCACCATCGACACCATCTACTGCGAAATCAAATGATTATGGCTCAACGCATGAAGGAAACTGATGAAGTAGCATAGATATGTTTTTCTATTTTAATTAAGCATATTCATCAATGAGATGAAGATAATATACATATCGGCCATTCCATAACACCACACAGCCCCTTTTTTCTTCACTTAATCATACTGTTTCTGCGATCAAAGAGTTATTTTGTGTCTATGTCCTGCATTTACCACAAAATCCGTTGTCAGTTCGTCTCTCATAGATTATATCCATGTCATTCAGTATACATGTCGTGACTGAGAAGTTTAAATTTTGTTTCATTCCTCTATCTAAATTATATCAAATTTTAAATCTATGCTTTTGTATAACCCCGTTTTAGGTATTTGCTCAAATTTCTCTATTTTCAATGTGCAGAGTTATTTTGTGTGTTGTTCAACTAACTATCTATTGCTTTAACATCCAATTTTCTGTTTTACTCACCTATCCAGGTTGATTTCATGAGAAGTGGTGTTCATACTTGTGTCAAATCAACTCGAACATATCCTTGTTTTAGTACACATAGCATTGGATTTATAAATAAATTCTAATTTTTTTTTGACCCAACCGTTCCAAGCATCAGTATGTATACGACTGACCAGTTCATATGAAACACAAAATGAAAAGTGCGAAACGGAAAAAGTACGTGGGTGCTGTTTACAATTACGTGGCATTGTATGCAAATTCTCTATATCAGTTTATAACTTAAGCTAATCAGGCGAGTTTTTCATAATTATGCTAATGATAAAAATCACAAAGAGGATGTTATATGATACTCGACTGTTCGATATCTAATCTAAATCGAATATACATATGTTTATATACAGATTGGCCGTCATTATTAACATCGACAGCCATTTATCAGGATAGTATTGGTCTCATTTTGACAATCTTCAGCCATGTGCATTGCATTAGAAGACACTTACATATTGCAGATCTTCGCTGTAAATTACAAGATTTTGCTTCTGTTCTCATAGTATTGCCCTTTACTCTGGCTATCAGTCTGCTTCTTCTCTCTCAATCTTCTTAGCAAACTATCAGAGTCTTGATCTTTCGAATGTGGGTCCATTTCTCGTCGAAACCGTTTATTCCACATCCTACGCCACATGTGTAAGCAAACCTAAGCAAATGCCGTAGAGCGAACGATAATTGAAGCAGAGCGAATGGATAGATGCAACATCATCGGTTCATCCCATAAGTTCATTCGGAAGCCAACGATAGTATTAAGAGATTTGTTTCAGAGCGCACTGAAGCAGTCAGGTTTAATTTAATGAATCCTCTCGTTTATTTCGTTCGTTATCCATTCAGTATTAAATTTCGATCATGGAAATATTTTTTTATAACAATTCACTACTGACACATACCAGTTACTCATTTGCCTTCTGTAGAAAGAAAGACCACAATTACGACTTTTTTCCCAATGACAAATGTTCTGATCAAAGTTATATTACTAGAATATAAACAAACGACTCTTATTTTCCACTTTTAAGTAATTTTTCAGATGATTAATGCTCAGTAATCGTTCCTCTAACAGCCTTTCGAATGTTTTGTTTATAATTCGTTTATTTTGAACTTATCATCATCATCGGAAATTTCAGCACAAGATGGTAGATATTGTCTTTTACAGTGGAGAACATCGGGTGGGCGGGTCAATGTTGCTCCAGACGATCATAACGAACAAGGGGGAGGAGGCTGGACATTGCACGCCGTCAAAGATACGCGAACCTCAAAGTCAGTTTGAGGATGAACGATGAAGAAGACTGCCCAGCTGAAGTTATTTTTTCAACCACTTCGATCTCACAAAGTATGCTATGTCTGTTACTTCAGTTGTGGTAAGCACAAACTAAAATTTTTATTCCACTAAACTAATCAATTCATAAAAACTTCGTTCACAATTTCGCGCTTTTGATTGTCTTTTTGCTCGTCTCACTCATAGCAGACGACCAAAGACAATCGAAACCGAGTTTTTGTGCTATTTTCTCTGCCTGGATCAAAAGAATTATATATTTGTATCAGAAATACATCAACAAAGCGAGGTTTGCGAAATACAATAGAAATCTTTACATTTTTCAAACAATATCATTAATATCACGGAAAGTGATACTCCCCATTGATCTAGTCGAACCAACAGCATCGTAGGAGTCGGAAACCTATGATAGCAGGAAATTCATTATGACAAACGAAATAAATCAAAATTACTTTTGACAAAGCAGAGTTACTCCGCACATATTTGTTAAAAGCATCATTAATCGTGGGTGGATGACGAGGTCTGCTGATTACTGTTTGATGAACTATCTCAATGAAGTTTCCAATTATGGTGTCTCTATCCGTTTGGTTCTGTAAAATGTAAATGTCTGTGACTTTTTTCACCACTAAAACTGTTGGATTGAACTTTTGTTTCTGGAAAACTAATCGATATCTGATTGTTTTGCAAATATCATTGTCTGACAATTTCGTCAGGCTTTCAGATTCGTTCTATCTTCAATAAAATGTCATCAAAATATCATTGGGAAATGCTATTTTTTATTTCAAATACTTTCTTTCTTCTTTAAAAAACAACGCACCTTCAGTTTATCATGGTACAAACTCATAATTTGAGACCATTCAGATGGTTTCACTCGATCGCATGCTCTATCTAGGCGTGTCCTCTCCTACAATAGAAACCTCCATAGAATGAACTTTGAATGAAAAACAAACCGATAGGGTCAGATGTTTTTTAGGCTTGGCATCACATCCAGAAGAGATCAACCAGCTATAATCAGGAACCTTATTTTGTAAGTTTTCTTCTGACTTTCTGATTTCCTGAAAAACCAATTGAGATTTGATCTGTATGGGGGTGTTCTTGTCGACATGAAAGGCTTCGCAATAAAGCACATTTTTCGAAGCCTCAGCTAGATCAAAAGAAAAAAAGAAAATAAAATATATGCTTACCCACCTTTTGAGTTTCGAATTCAGTTACATATGCTTCGATTTGACTTATTACCAATGAAGCCATCATCGTGTCGTCTTGGTCAGATAAATCCTTCCTACCATCTTCGAAAGAAGAACTGCGAGGAGAGGTAATTTCACAGATCCATTTAAACATTCTAAGACAAAATGGGTTGAGGCAAAAACGAGTTGAACGAAAATGTTATGAAGGTTTAAACGAAACAGAACGAACAGAAGATCATTTCCTTTTAAAGGAAAAGCCAATAGTGCAACAAGGAAATATACTCCACACATACGTAACACGACTAATAATAAACTTTTCTACGTCAAAATTTAATTATATTAAATGATTCGAAAAAGAGGCGCACGTTCAATAGTAAGACATGAGGAGTCGTATGTTTTACCTAAGAAGGAAATATCGCTATCGACAAACAGATAAGAGGGCGGTTCTCCGGTTGCTATGGAGTTATCTCATCCCCAGATGAGCTGAAATTATAATGGGAATATGATATTTCAAAAAAGTATTAGTTCTGATGAACAGAATAAAGAGTGAAGCTTTGTACAAAGTTTATCCAACGTATTTTTGTGCGTTAACTATTCCATGACGTTATTATATCTATATACTCATAACATTGGCGAAGGTATAGATCATGAGCATATCTTGCACATGACTGAATGGTAATCCTCAATCCTAATGCGTTGGCAATGCTTGAGCTTTAAAAAAACAAAACCTCTTCATATGATATTCCCAGAACGATTACTTATGTAATTGGACAACGGTTGAGCTCATTCAAACTTTATGAAAATTCATAATAAGCTAAAGAACATCATTGTTCACTACGCACATTATGGTGGGAAAAAGAGTGAACGAAAGTAACTGAGCCTTCAAATTGGCAAGGTAAAACACTTTATGCACGTGAATTACTGGGAACGAAATTCATTTGAACTTTTGAATACGATTCCTAAGTAGACGATTGTCTTTCTCAGCATCACCTCCAACATTAAGAATATGAAGTCATTACAATTTCATTGATTCCGTGTTTTACAACACCCTATCTGTTCACCTCCTCGAAAACTCGTTTCTTCTGTTTTACCCAATAACAACACAAAGAGACATTCAGAACTGAATTTTTGATGTATTTCAAGCTTCTTCTTACGCTTTCTACTTTGTCATGTTCATTCGCTCAATATCAATCTTCTGGGCCGTTCACAGGCCAAGACGATCAAGACTGGACGAACGTATTTCAACATCAGTCCTATTCTTATTTTTTGAAAGAGGTGCAACACAGAAATTTTAATTATGCTGTTTATCAAGATAAATTAGGCAGAACTACAGTAAGTTACTTCAGAATTACGTTTCCTTTCATATAATCAACATTTCAGCCACTTCCCACTTTGAATGCTCTGTTTTTTGAGAAAGACCGAGTTATTAATCCTACGAGTAACTATGTTAGTATGTCTGAAGTATTTGGAAAACCTAGAACCATTGATGACGATCTTGAAATGCCACTTAACCAACCTGTGAACAATTTTAAAGTATCCTTTCATAGATATTATCCATATTATAATCCCTATCATCCAACAAACCGAAAATAAAGATTCTCGCCTTGTGAACAGAAAAAATTTGAAAATAGTTTAAATACACATTCTACATAGATATCCACGAGGAAAAACTATGCAGTGAAAGCGCGCTCGAGTGAAATGTTCAAGGTCTGCAAATATCGTCTCGCCGCGATTAGCAAGCCTACCGTATCAAATTGTTGTAGCCAGCTCGTCGGATGTTCTATGTATTTTGGGTATTGTTAAAGCACCTTGCTATGTCTACGTTTTTAATACGAATAGTATGTATTTTTCTTCAGTATTGGTTTTTCCGTTGTACTTTTTGATTTAAGTAATGCATGCTCTATGAATTGCAGCTGTTTTCAGGTATAAAATATGGCCGATCGAGGCGGATTCCGTGGAGGTTTTGGAGGTGAACGTGGTGCTGGACGCGGTGGACGCGGAGCCGGTGGAGACCGTGCTGGAGGACGTGGACGTGGAGGTCGTGGTGGACGTGGTGGACGCGGTGGAAAGTAAGTTTTGTATTTATGATGACTTCTGGCGGATAGGACCCATGCTGCTTATTAGAGTAGTGGTGGCTAGAAATCTTGCCGAAATGATCAGATGTACTATGGTCGCATTCTATACTTTGTGTTTACTGTGCATTACCAATACAGCTAACAATATTCATTTAAGGACCGGTCGCGGTGGAGAGAAGGAGAACGAATGGGTCCCAGTCACCAAGCTCGGAAGACTCGTCAAGGAGAGAAAGATCACCACTTTGGAAGAGATCTACCTTAACTCACTCCCAATCAAGGTGAGCAAAAATACTTTTTATGGTTTTGTTGGCTTATCTAGAACCACGTATTGCTCCGTATATGTGCTAAGCATTTGCGTTATAAATATTCAGCCAATAGTATATAATTAGCTTAGGTCGCATGTTTTCTGCTTCGAGAAGTGTGCATTACCACGTTAAATAACATTTTTCAGGAGTTCGAGATCATCGACCTTATCTGCTCCAACCTCAAGGACGAAGTTTTGAAGATCACCCCCGTCCAGAAACAAACCACGTAAGTCTCTAATCCTAGATATGATTTTAACATTCAATTCGTTTAGTGCTGGTCAAAGAACCCGTTTCAAGGCTTTCGTCGCCATCGGTGACCACAACGGACACGTTGGACTTGGAGTCAAGTGCTCTAAGGAAGTTGCCACTGCCATCCGTGGAGCTATCGTTGCTGCCAAGCTCGCCGTTATCCCAGTCAGAAGAGGATATTGGGGAAACAAGATCGGACAACCACATACCGTTCCCTGCAAAGTCAGCGGAAAGTGCGCCTCTGTCATGGTCCGTCTCGTCCCAGCTCCTCGTGGAACCGGATTGGTTGCTGCCCCAGTACCCAAGAAGCTTCTTACCATGGCTGGTATTTCTGACTGCTACACTGCTGCCAGTGGACAAACCGCTACCCTCGGAAACTTCGCCAAGGCCACCTACGCTGCTCTTCAACGTACCTACTCCTACTTGACCCCAGATCTCTGGAAGGAGGAGGAACTCGAGAAGACTCCTTATCAAAGATACCACGACTTCCTTGCTCGTGCTTAATTGTTTCAATGTTGCTGTTGGTAATGCAATGAACATTGTTGTTTATAGTAATTTATGATTTGTTGCCTTTTCATTGAGTTGTACATAATACGATGGGTAGACACATAAAATACCTTTTTTTCCTAAGAGGTAGAAAAAACACTAAAAATCAAAATTTCCTGAAACTACAAGTTGCGGAAAATGTGTCGATGGGGTTTGACGGGGGATATCTGAAACAGTTAGGGGAGGGGTGTCAAACAGTAAAGTTGTCTGTGGGCGTGGCCTATTATGGCGGGTCGCAGTAAGTGCGCTCTGTTGCTAATTTATGCAGCGGGAAAGATAAATTTGAAATAGACGCTAGTTACAAAATTGTATTTGTCGTTTAGTGTTACTTTTTATTGGTTATTCCTTTAATGTCCTTCGGTATTCTCGCATTTCTCGTTTATGGATAATTATGTGTATGCCTGGACTAACTAACAGTTTACTTATAGAGTATGGGGAAGTCTGAAAAACAGTGCCGGGATTTTATCAATGAGTGGAAACCAGCTATCGAGAAATTTGGGTTGTTCGATAGAACAAGGGAAGAGTTATCTTTGAAAATATTACAAATTCATGGTTCGTTGTGGTATAATTGACGCTTTAATCGAACTTAATGTTAGAAGTGAAAGCTGCATTAAAGTCTATGGACTCTATACGAGAGAAATGGGGTTCCAAAGATGCTGAGGTTCATAAGCTTCGCTCAGATAACGATAATCTATACAAGGAACTAATGTTTGTGTTTTCTTCCATTTTTCTTTATTGATTTTTTTGTCAAGGGCTAACGATGTTAAATTGAAAACTGTGCAAGCTGAGTTAATGGATGCACGAAGTCAAATCCGTATTCAGTTGGACCAAAACAGTGCACTGAAAGCAGATTTAGAAGAATATGATAAGAAACTTATTTTTGTTAGAGATATCTTAAAGGTAAATATCTCGTATGTTAGGAGTCAATAATTGATGGCTTTAGAACTCTTTGCCTTCTGAGAAAATGAAAGAACTTGCTTTCCTCAAAAATCCAGGTTTGATCAGAACCCATTCTACGAGACTTGCTAAGCAATCCAAAGTTGAAGTGGAGGTGATTAGACATTTTGTTCTTGAGTAATTCTGAATATACAGATCGAAGATGATACTACCAGTGATAATCTTGATTATGATCAAACTGGAGATAGCATGGATTTAGACGATGACGAGAATTCTCAGTATAGTTCTTCGAATTTTCTTGTATCCTTGAATAATGTTTAGTTGCCGAAGGTCTTCTGGTGTTCGAGGCAAACGATCTAGCGCTGCTTTAAATAATAAGAGAAATCGTAGCCGAGTAATAACAAGCCCGATTGACGAGGAAGAAGTTGTTAGTTTGAAAAAACGTTTTTGAGAACTGATCATTCAAATACAGGAGAACGAGGCTCCCCGTAAAAAGTCGAAAGAATATATGAACCAGAGTATTGTAAGGCTTGATATTGAAACTTCAAGACCGAGTAGAAGTACGAAAGTTACCATAAGGAGGAGCTTGAACCGTAGTATGTCAGAAGGAAGAATATTGGAAGACATAGTTTGTGTTAGATTTTGTTACATTATGATAATTTTGATTAGGAAAACAAACGGCACATCACTCTTAAAGGTCTTCAAAGTACCCCTCATGCTACCAGCACATTGGATCTGTAAGTTCGACTCACCGGAGTTTCTCTCTATTTTCGAATTTTAGGAGAAAACACACTCCTGGATCTGCTCGATCATGGACCAGCAAAGGTCCGTTGGAACGCAGAGAACATTCTTTTGAAAAACTATCCACATATTTCAAGGTTAGAGATCCGCATTTCTTATTCAACTCAATATCGTTCAGATGACTAATTGTGATGTATGTCATGGTGGAATTAACTTTGCAGCTAAGCCTGCCATGAAGTGTAAAGACTGTCATCAACATGTTCATGTTACTTGTGGAAGGTAAGATACATAGCTTTTCCTATATCAATTTTCTTGTACAGAAAGCTGGCTCTTCCATGTATTCCGCGTTCTGCCACCCCGATAAAAACTCCTAGCAAATCAAGAGGCCAAACAACTGCTTATCGGCTGAAGGTACTTACAATTTTTATAATTTAGTGATCCTGATCTTATTTGTCAGGACTTTTGCCCATTATCGTCTCCGATGATTGCATATCCCATAATTCATTGCGTAGTTGCTCTGGAGAACCGTGGTTTACATCACGAAGGGATATACCGTGTACCTGGAAAGAAATCTCAAGTCACAGCGGTGTTGAATGAGTTACGAAACTCTCGCGCGATTCCGAAGCTTGAACTGCAAGATATCGAAGTGATTTCAGATTGCATTAAGCAATTCCTAATGGAGCTAAGAGTTTGTTCTCAAATGCTTCCAATTCTTATTCATCTGTTCAGGACCCCCTTATACCCAAATCTTCAAGAGAAGAGTTTGTTCGAGCTGCGCTGACCACTAACTACACAGCGTTAAACGTAGCAATTTTTGATTTACCACAACCAAATAGAGATACTTTAGCTTATCTCATTTTACATTGGCAGAAAGTAGGCAAAACTCTTTGACTAATCAAGTTTCCATTTTTTTAGGTAATTGGTCACTGTCAGCAAAACAAAATGCCTAAAGAGAATGTTGCTCGATGTGTCGCTTTAAGCGTTATGGGACGTTCATCATATGCTCGTGGAGACCTCGGAAGTGCCTCCCGAGAGACAGGAGAATTGGAAAAGGTGCTCTTGGCACTGCTGACTATTTCACCGGTAAGAATTTTTTTGTCATGATATTTCAAACGTATATTGTAGGTATATTGGCAAAAGTTTATAAATCAAGAGGCCCTAAGTGCCGGTATGCTTTCTGCAGTTTCGAATACGAATGAATCATGCGAAAGCCCATCGCCTGTTGACCGGAGTATGTTGGGTCCTGTGAAAAGTTCTCCTCAAAGTACGCCTTACCTCATTCGTACCCGACGTCAAAAAGATCGATTGTTCGATGCACCTAATTATTGAAAAGAAGTAATGAAGACTTCATTTCTAAAGCTATTATTCTTTTATATTTATTGCCCAGGTTATACATTCGTTTGTTCACTAATGAGAGAGGTAGTATGCTTAGTATACCATGATTTATCTTTACTTGTAAATAAGTTTCATAAATATCCGCTTATTTGTCATCATTTAATAATTACACATGAGAGTCGTATTTTATACCTTGTCCCAGCATTTTGTATGTTGAAGAGTTTGTGAGTTATAATATTATCAATTTTCATCACTGATCTTATCAGTTCAGCTTCTTTGCTTTTGCTCAATTAAACGGCTTCATTGATAACTTTTCTTTGAAATATTGTGTTTCTTAATTACCATTATTCAGATTTTCCAAATGCCTGAAGTTGTTGATTGTGGATGGTTGAATGATCACCTTGTAAGGAGCATACGGCATATAGTGTTTATTGTGAATGTTTTAGAGCAATCCGAAGGTGAAAGTGCTGGACGTCACTCACACTGTGAAACCTAAAAGAGATTTCAAAACTTTCGATTATGGGAATTTCAAACAGCATATGATTGAAAATGTGAAAAATTCATACCCTCCTTGTCTTTTAGAGTTGCTTTTAAGGTTGAAGTAGACTATGTCATGTCACATATTCCTGATGCTGTTCATTTCAATTTGGATGCGGCATTTTACCCCAGCGAGTAATTATCTTCGCGAGAACAGTTCATTTTTAAGCATATTAAGATTTATAAAATCTGATATCTATCCACCAGCATTGTTTGAGAAGTACGTTCAAATGCTCGGAATCAATCGGGATGATGAAGTAATCGTCTATAGTCGTGGACCAGCTGGTGGTATGCTTTTCGCAGCAAGAGCATGGTGGACATTCAAAGTATGTACTCTCAATGGTTTGCTTTTCAAAGATTTTTAAGCTCTATGGCCACTCCAATGTAAAAGTGTTGATTGGTGGGTTTGATCAGTGGAAGAAACAAGGATTCCCTGTGAATGGTGATCATCCTACCCCGCCAGTAAGATATAAAGTTGGAGTTTTTTATCTATAACCTATTGAAGTTCGGCGACTGGACAGCAAAACCATTAGATAGAGGTTTGCTTGCAACCTTCGAGGAGCTTACTACCGAAAATTCGGGTGGTATATCGGAGAACTGTTCGAAGGTCAGTTGTGTTGTTTTCTCATACATGTTCTTGAGAATGTGTTAAGGTAAACTATTTGGACGCGAGGCCTACAGATCAGTATCGTGGTTTAACTCCTCTTGGTGTACCAGCTGATGGTTGAATATTCTTTCATTCGCTCATTTTTTTCAATATTTCCAGGAGCCACAGGTTCGCATATAACTGGAAGCAAGAATTTGCCTCTGGCTAAGATTGTCAATATCGATAGTCTGAGAACAGAGAAAGAGATTAAAGCTGGTAAAATCAATCATAGTTTTAGTTTAGAAATATTCATTTCAGCCTTGGATCAAACTAGTTATGATTCTAGTTTTGAAATTGTCACCGCTTGTAATGGTGGTATACAAGCATGTCTCCTATCTTTAGGTTTGGCAGAAAGTGGGTATCGGTCGAAAGTATACAATGTATGATATGTTGATGAGACACAAGAAATTTGATTTTTTTATAGGGAAGCATGGTCGAAATCGGATCAAGGGCTCCAGGCCTCATCAACTCCAGTTAATCAAATTGAAGTTTTCGAATAGTATTATGCAGTGTTTCGAAATTTCGAATAAAAAATACTTTAGTATTTTTGATCAGTGGACATGAATCCTAGCACAGCATTCATCGCTCTATCTTCCCGGTGCTCAGAAATAAATTCAAAGAACCGCTCAACCCAGGATAGAAAATGGTTTCTCACTCATTGGCTCATTGAAGCCAAGACTGCGAGGTGAGCACAACCACTGACTCGATTGTTAGACTGAGAATGATGATGACGAACTCTATTTCTTTATGAATTTTGCGTCTTTAGAACAGGGAAGGAGTAAAAGCAATATATATTATTTCAATCAATCTTTAACATACAGTTGATAATGTGGGATAACAATATAACAAGAAAAATGAACAGACCCGCAAGCAAAATTAACAACTTCCACATACGGAAAAATATCAACAATAACAAAACTAGAACATGCAAAACCTCACTAATCATTATCTAGAGGATTTAGAGGGGAAGCCCATCTTTCTGCAAAGGATGACCAAGTGGCCGCTTCTTTTCTTAAACTAGCGAGTTTCTCTTTCACGTCATTGTTAGAAGCAGATTTGGCATTGTTCAACTGTTTCGTTGGAGAATAAGAGTTCTGAAGAATGAAGAAAAATAATTGGTGGTGAAGGAAAAAAATTACATTTAGTTTAGCTGACTTAGGCTGAATTTCAGACCAGCCAAGTGAGCCTGATAGAAAATGATTCACACTCCCCAAGAAGTAAACCGAATCTGTTCCTTCCTCAGACGTTTTTACTTGAAGAATTCCACCAGCAGGTCCTTCTTTCTTGGTTGTGGTTTCCAAGAGTATCACACCCTGAAACTAGTTATGAAGCTGCAACGGAAAACTGAACTATACATCTTGCTGACCACCGTTTGTAGATTTGGCTATATCTATCCTAACACCATTGATGACAAGAAATACTTTCCCACTCCTAGACACCTGAAAGTTCGAATGTAGAAAACGGAAAATGCTTCTCACGTACCTTCAAAGAGCCGATCTTGGATCCTGAAGGAAGCTTAGGAACAGTGCGAGACTTATCATCTGGCTCAATAGGCTCTGCTGTTTGTCCAAACTAGGAAAAAAATAAGTATGAATAATTCTATGGAGAACTAACGTCAGATTTCTCAGCTCTCTCCTCAGCTGGAGGAGTAGCCGCCAAAATATTCAAAACACTGGGTAATTGGAGCATGAAAATAGACTCGTTCGCTTCTGAATTAACACATTCACCAAGGAAATTGTTTTTGAAACCTCACTAGATTTCTGCAAGAAAATTGCCCCTGCTTCTCTACTGAATTTGGAAGTCACTGTGTCATCTTCGTAATGTTCAAACACAGTATCGTCAGCACTGGAACAAATTTTTTAAATGTAATCTAAATATAACCTACTTCGGCTTCTCTTCTTCGCAAGCAGAATCATTTTCAGTATCAGACAGTAACTCGTCTTTAGCTTTTTTATCCAGAATCTGAAAAAAAACTTTTATGAGTGGTTTTTCAATGAACATTACATTGAAAAACTGATTTTCATCCTGTTGTGGCAAAACAATAGGCATTCTATCTCCACGACGATAATCAGATATGAACTTGAAATCATTGAGTCAGTAAAGGAATTCATAAGATAAAAAACATCATCTTTCATCAGCTCTGACAACTCCTTCTCATCCTCAGCTTCATCACTTTCCCACATATCTTCCCAACCTTGGCCAGGATCACGGAACTCACGATCTTCAGCATCATCTTCTTTGGTCCTTTTCCGAGCTATTGAAAACGCTAAACATTTTACATGATTAATCAACAAAAAAGGGGTCATACATATTCCAGAGTCTTTCTCTGCGACCTTCTTCTCAGAAGCGCACAGTCCGGCAGAAAAAATTCCTTCAGATTGAATAAGTGCTTGCTTCGGACCACCTCCACGGCCTCCACCTCTTCCACGTCCTCTGCCTCTTCCACGTCCATCGCGCTTTCCACTAGAACATTGAACTTAAATTGAAACTAAAAAAAAAATACCCTCTCAAGTTTGAAGAAGCAGAAGAAGAATCCTCTCTTTTACCAGCCAAAGCCAAATTTGGTAACGCGCCACGCTTTATGGTTACATTGCCCCGCCCTCTAGTTGACATCCTTAAACTTGAATATTAAAAAATGATGAATACAGGTGGAAAACGGATTTATTTAAAACACTTGCAAAACGTACAAAATTTATTATTCAAGCTACATCTATGCTCAACCCAAAATAGCAGTAGAATTGCGTACCTACTTACGTACAAAACTCACTCAACACGTCTTTTCCTAAAATTTGCGTGCGCGTTCGAATAAATTCTTAGAAGTTGAATTTGCTTGCTTTCAGTTCGAAAACATGGACGTGGACCTGGAATCCGTAGAGATTGTGTTTGCTCAAAAGTTAGCATCCGGTGAACCTGCAACTCGGAGAAGAGCTCTGAACACTCTTCGTGATTGGATTACCCAACAATCGAAAGTCAAAGGTGGGTGTTTTTGCTTACTACATTTATCTCAAGGGAACAATTTAATCTTTATCCCATGAATGGCAGATTGTATTGGTTATGATTGAACTTTTAAATTGTACTTCTTCAGCTTTTGACATGGCGGATATGACTAGACTTACTCAGGGGCTTCACTATGTCTTATGGATGCAAGATAAAATGCTGTTGCAAGTAAGCTCGTCAAGCTTAATCTTAAAATTATCTGTTTCTGTTTAGGAAGAGTTATCAGATAATATTTGTTCATTCTTCATGAACTTCGAAACTGATCAAGAACGTCAGCTTTTTGTGAAATGCAGTTTTACTTCCCTTGCGAAGTCTTGGCATAACATTGACAAATGGCGAGTGGACAAATTCCTATTGGTACGGTTCTCGAAAAAATTGAAACGCTTACTTTTTCTCTACAGCATTTGAGAAAACTAATTTTTCAACTCTTCAAACACTTGGCTTCCATCAAATGGAAAAAGGCTCTCCGTGACCAATACTTTGCTGCTATAAAAGAATCAATTTTCACTAACAGTTGGGATTCTTGAGTTGTTCTGACTATAACATTTCTATGCAGGTACACATGTCTCGGACGGTTTGAAGTTCCATTTCTGTTCCTTGTTCCTCGATGAGTTAGATAAAGCTGGAGGATTATCAAAGAAACAAGTTAGCAATATATTACAATTCTTCGTCGATATCATAAAAGAGAAATCTATCAGGTAAGTTAACTATCTTTGTCCTTGATTATCCCTAGTTTAAGTGACTATTTGTTTAATACAATCCTCAAAGAATGTTTCGAAACCATACTTCATTCTCTCTCAGAAGATTTCGCTGCTAAAGAAAATGGAGAGGAGATACCTGCTGGCCTTGAGGTAACTTAATTTTTCATTTTGTTATAATGTTTGAATTTATTTCAGTTCGACTATAAAGCTATAGGGAAAATGTTATTCGATGTAGGAAAACATCCAGACGTTAAGTCGGCACGAAGAAAGGAACTGTACAAAATGGTGAAACTGTATGGAAATATTTATTCTTTTTCTGACTGAACATTTGATAATATTAGATTTGACATCGCTGCGAAGGGTAAAGATCCGTTAGCTTTCGAAGCTCCAGAAGCTGCGATTTATTTGGCTGCTGAAGATATTGAAAAAGCAGCTGATGAGCTAATAAAACAGGAGGAAGAGAACAGAGAAGAGCGGCAACTTCATCGTACAACTAGAAAGAAGTAAGACCATTGAGACTATATACAATTCATATTCATTTTTCAGAAGATCAGCAGCTACTCTCGTCGGAGAGGATATAGAGCTTGAGAAAAAAGATTTCAAAACTCCAAAGACCAAAGCTGAGCTCAAGATCGACGAGTTGAAAAATAAAGTAAAGAAACCTATGAAAAAGAAGCCAAAGAAGAGTTTGACTCCCAAGAAAATCGAGAACACCGAAGCTACCAGCAAAGTAACTAAATCTATTACAAAAAAGACTCCAACTCGTAGATCAACGAGAAGAAAGTAAGTATGTTCCATTTTAACACTTTCAAATGTAATGTTCTTGTTGACATTTGTTGTGTTTACCATTCTGTTTGTTGTTGTTACTTGTTATTAGAGTTCGATCAACTCCTCGAGGGATGCGAACCTTAAATTTGTTATCTGTTTCTATTCTCATGAAAAATTAGTCTAAACCTGTTCTCTCTTTTGTATCGTGTTAAATACATAAGGGGAAAATGTTGGCAGAGTCACAAACTTTCCAGAACCTCGTTCAACTTGGAGCGTACCATTCTCCCACACAACCTTAATTTCTTTGTGAATAGAAAAGAAAAGTACTGCAAACCTTTCCTCGCGAAATAGTGATTTCGGCTACACCTTCTACATTCATTCCTTCGAATATGTTGAAATCAACAGCCTTCAAAAGTTGAAACAGATTTGAGTGTTTATTATTACTTGGTGATGAGTATCCTTCGAAATAGTTTTTTTCATATGGGGGTTCCAGATAACAACATCAGCATCAGAGCCCACGGCGATTCTACCCTTTTTAGGATATATGTTGAATATCTTCGCCGCAGTCGAACTTAATCATTGGTATACTTCAAAGTACGGTTTTCCATTAATAGTCACCTAGTTACAGCTACAAATCGCATAGCATCCATTTTACCCGTGTTAACTCCTTTATGCCAAACAACTGACATTCTGTCTTCAACTCCATTTATTCCATTTGGTATTTTTGTAAAGTCGTCTTTTCCTAGTAGTTTTTGCTTTCCGTTGAAAGTGCAGTTGTCTGTAGCCGTTAGGTGAAGAAGTCCTCTTTATACAAAAATAAAGAGAACGAATTTCAAATAGTTCTTACGCTGATAAATAGTCCATGAGAGTGTCGGGTGTAGTCGGGTCGCGACTCAATGGAGGTGACATAACATACCTAGCAGCATGTAGCCAATCCTAAAAACTCGAATGAACAATAATTGATAGCGAGCGTACATGATCAAAGTAATGAGAACCATCCAACGCCAAACTTGCGGCTACAGGTTCTCCAAATACGACAGTACCTATATATTGTTTAGGAATTCAGAAATGAGGTTTGATTATTTTGGGTTTTCTACCTCGAGACCTGTGGAGTGCGATGGCATCTGCAGCCCCTTTGCTCATGACATGAACCACATACAGTGGACAATTAGCTTGCTGAGCCAAGAAGCAAGCTCGAGAAGTAGCCTCTTCTTGTAGCTGGAAAACGAGAGATTTCCCAGATATATTACAGTTCTCAAAACTTCTTCAGGCCGACTAAGACAATGGCCTTCAGGCCCAGTGATTCCAAGTGATAGCATCTCCTTTTCCTTCTCACATATGACCGAACCATTCTCAGCATGAACTCTAGCGATTGCACCTAGTTTCGCACACTTCTTCATTGCTAAATATCTGTGATTCAGAAGAAAATGATCTCTATACCATGATAGAACTCATCATCCTCGACCATGAGAACCCCCGCAAAGGCCATGAAGAACTTGAATGAATTAATACCTGAAATGATTCATATGAATATTCCATACCCTACTTTAGTGCGCAAGCAATATCTTTTCCAAGAGTGTACACGTAACAGTTTCTTTAAACTAGTGTCACACAGCAGGTCACGCACCCATTAGACTTTAAAATAATTGAAAAGTCACAAGTTCACGTTTTTCACGTGACACCTGACCAGAATTTTTCATACCATATTCTGGCGCTGTAACAATGGCCATTTCATCAGAGATCAGCGGACTCCACGAGGTTACAGCCATCGATAAGGCGTAATCGCATACCACCTAGTAGAGAAAATGGATTTGCTAAGGACTAAAATCTCCATCAACCTTAGGATCAGCACGATCTCTCCACATTTTATACGCCTGTAACAAAGTTTCCGTCTTTGAAGGAATTACGAAATCGATAATCTGTAAATATCTTTATCGCTTTATATCTTTCTCTGTTCAATAACCATTGTTGTTCCTCCGGATACGGCAGCAGCAGTACCTGTGTAGAAGTCATCTATAGTTACTTCTCCCATGAAAGGTTCCTCCAAATGAGTGTGAGGGTCGATTCCTCCAGGAATGACCAATTTTCCTTCCGCATCAATAATTTTATCTGCTGATGATGTGATACAAGAAGAAACTTCACTAAAGAAGAAGATTGAGTGTTTGTTAAGGATTGTTTTTCTGGTCATGTTTACTCGTGAAGTTATTTTGGATCTCTTCTATATTACGGTACAAAATCAGAACTCGCGTACTGAAAATGTATTCCCATACGATAAATCATGAAAATACCTTACCAAAACTTGAAAACGTTGAACTAGAAGTTTTGGAAAAGAATGTTCAATGTTTACTTACACTATAATACCATCTCTAATGAGAACATCGGCTTTCATAGTAGCATCATCGTTAACGACAGTACCATTTTTGATGAGAATGGACATAGTTGATTAAGAACTTTATTGCTGTTCACAAACAAAGCTGTAATACGGAACAATTACTAGATTACAAAAAGCAGAGATCGAAAATAAACAGAATTTTTCCTTATTTATAAGTGTTCCAACACGCGGAATTCGAAAAACACACGCCCATTTCCATGTGAACTTAGACGGTTGTAAATCATATCTGTAGAACATCTGAATGACAGAGTTTCCAAGAAAGAGAGTTTTTAAATCTTGTCTTTCTCGAAACTTACATTGAAAACAGAAAGATCATTCTTGAAAGCTTGGATCATCATTTAACGAGAACACAGAAAGATCTCTCTTCATCAACTTCTCTTCTTCACTTTGTAAAAACGTTTTGAGCTGAAATAGTTCAGTTTGTAAGCCAAACCCTATTCATACGACCTGCTGTATTTTCTCATCAGAATCTTTGCCAATCTCATCCTTCAAGTAAATATTATTAAAAACAGTGGAAAGCTATTGCGTCTTACCAAATTTTCGATTTGTTTCCAAACCCAGTCTTTTGATTTCTGTAAAGCATTGTTAACATGAGAAACAAAACTGCGAACTATACTTCGAACTTCGCATTCTCTTTATTTGCTCCTGTCTGTCTATCTTCCTTGTCCATTATGACCTTTCTAAGCGAATAAATTGAAAAAATAACCAATTCAATGAATTTATCTCATTGTGTCAACAATCAACAATCAACAAAAAATATAAGAAGAAAACAGAAGGTGTTCATTTTGAAAAAAAAAACAAGTAGAATTCTTAAACAGTCAAAGACACCTTATAATCACGTCCAGAAGAATCATCGATATATACATTTAGTACAATTTTAAACCAAACAACTTTCAATTCGTATTTTTACCGTTTCTGCTGCCGACGAAGATGGGGATTCAATGCAGTGGTACTACTACTAGGATGCGCCTCACTACCGTCAGGTCTGAAAAGTGGAACATAGATAGAAGTTTGAAATTTGGCGCTCACCTGTATGTCGCATCCATATTATCATCATCGTCATCCTCATCATCCAAAGTTGAACTAAGTAAATCACTGGCATCATCGCTCAAATCGCTGATAGAGTCATCCTCATCTCCATCCATATCATAATCTTCTCCGTTCACGTTATTATTGGCAGCATCTCGATCAACATCCCCATTATCAGCATTGCCAGCATTCACTTCATTCTCATCTCCGTTTTCGCCTCCATCAGCACTGTCTGCGACTACGTTCGGGTCAGCAATCAATGGATTGTTAGCTGCAAATTCAGGGTCGTTGGCTATAATAAGATAATATAAATAAGATAGATCAGAAAAATTACAATTTTCAATGTCCTGGTTCGAAGCAGTTTCCCAGCTACCAGAGTCATCACTAGAGGTTGTCTCTCCGAAACTGATAGTACTAGAGCTGTCACTTCCGTCTTCCAACTGAAATATAGGAAAATATAGCAACGCTTCAACATAAATAGACGTACTGCGCCGATTGCATCGAAAACATCTTCGTCGGAATCGTCCATCCCACTCGATGAGTTATCTAAATAAATGATGATCAGGTAATTTGAATTGTGCATTACCATCATCATCATCATCATCGTCATCATCATCATCCTCATTACCATCATCGTCGTCATCAGGTTCATCATCCACACGTCTCTGTTTTCCAACCTGAATAGAGTACTGTGTTCGAAAACTTTTGGTCAATTGTTACCTCGTATATACGAACAATGCTCTCATCGTTATGCAGCAAAAGCTCAGCTGTACTTGATTTCGTTTTTTCAACCACTGCAACATGCTTACTGGCATGATCGCTACCAACATCTAACAAGGCTCGCTTGGAATCAATGGTTGTAAGACACTGATAAATATATGGTCAGCATGATATATTCAATTTATAATTACCGTATAATCGCGAGAATCGAATGTCCTAAAGTTTGGTGAGTATTTGTCGATGGTATCAGAGTCGAAGAAAGACACTATAGGGGAAGCGTATATGATGTTCTGAAGTATTGCTAACTATATCAAAAAGAGGGAGAAGGCGTGCATACCCCTGTGGAATTGAACACAACTTTACATTGCTCAAATGCTGGAACACAATGCAGAAGGCGGAAGCTCCTTACGTCCCACTAGAACAAGATATTCACATTGTGAAAAAAACTTTGGGACTAACCACTTCTGAATTGATAATAATTTCTTTTCCATGCGGATGAAAAACACCACCGTTGCTGTCATTCATCTTATCAAAACAATAAATAAACTGTTGAAGTAAAATTAGGAAAGTTTTCAATTCTATAATCTTACGTTTGAAGAGCTTCGAACGTCAAATAAGTACCCATCGTTCAGAATGAGGTTGTCACACGGGGAGAAAGAAGCCCTATTATGCATATAACGATTACGAGACCCAGTGGGGGCTAAAGTGGATATACATCTCCCAGTTTCAGTATCATAAATCTTAAAAAGGAGAGAACCTGTTCGATATTAGATAGTTTCACAACTTACCCTGGCTTCGGGACCATGTGTTCCCACTATTTTCTCTTGGGTTAAATTTGCGAATTGTACAAACAAATCGTCATGCAAATCATATAAATGTTCTTGAACTTCTCCTAATCTCCACAGAGACGAGAGAGGTGGGATATAAGCAGATGATGTTAAAAGCATATTTCCATCTTTGCTCGGGATAATTGAAGATATTCCAGAGCTGTGACAGCATGTTGTAGACTCATCAGCTCCAGTTTCCATATTAATCCAATGAACATCTCCAGAAAACATTCCAACAATGATATGTTCATCATCAATCTGAGCAAAACAGTGATTGAATGAGACGAACTATTGAAGAACTTACCGAGAAAGCACACGATGTATACATTTCATCATGTTCACAAATGGTACGAACCGATCTGAACTTACTGAACACATAACGCTCATCGTACAACTGAGAGTATTGTCTGAAAAAGAAGAGGAAGTAAGAATTTAAAAAAAATAGAATTACAGTGATCGAGGATTCAAGACGGGCTTTTGGAAGAAACGTAGAGCTAAGTTCTGAGAAACATCCCCAACTCCTCGAGGCTCTGGACACTTATGAGGATAGAACAGAGAGAATTGCGGGCAAGTAGTAACGGGATTTTTACATTGGGAATGTTGAGTTCTGGAATATAATAAGCATCAGTTGTTAATGAAAAAGAAATGCATCTTAGCTATGTAAACTATGTGAATCTGTTGTTTCAAAATCAAAAATGGATTACCTAAAGTAGTCTACTACAATATTATCTAATCCTTTCAAAGGTTTTAATAGTTGAGTTTCCATATGTCCCGTAGGTTTTGTAGGCAAGGGTGTACCAGTTGGACGTAGCGTGAGCCTTCTTGGAAATGATCCGTTTTCTGAATTAGAAAAATCATATATCAGGAGATGAAGACAGATATACTTTGACGACGTGGCCTCGATGGTGTCGCGAAACTCCCTTCATTATTAGTAAGAGAACTGGACGGTCGTGCTTCAATAGAGAAAGCTCCATCTACATCTAAGTTGAGAATTCTTTTCGAGCTTGGTGGAGTTGAACAGGGAAGTGTTTGGGGCTGGAATGAGAAATAGGATTGTCATTCATATAAATTTACCATGGGTTGAAGACGAGAGGGTGTCGCAGATAGAAGACTAGCAGGTACATCAGGAAGATCACCTTCTTTACAAAGAAGTGCGGCTGTGTCGTTTAAACCCTTATTGACTAGATGAGCATGTATCAATTGTAGCAATTCTTTTTCATTATATGTAATTTTGGTATTGTTAACTATACTAGACTTCCATAATTGTTCCTAAAACTAATGCGTAAGTTTGTCATTTGATTACTTTAGCTACCTGAGTGAGATCTTTTGCATTAGCCACATCAAATTTGATCGGTCTTTCGGTGGCGATTTCAATGAGTTGCTGAGCATATCGACAGAAAGAAGCGTGAAAGTTTTTCTTCTCTAGAGCAATAGGCTCTCGCATTAAAGCTGTAATTACACTTGTTTCTAGATTGAATAATCCGATATCCTACCTTGGAGTTCGTTGTCAGCTATCAACGGTAGCTTCGATAGAATTTGCCTAATTTCTTTACAATGTGTCAGCCCGAGTAAAGCTTGGCATGCTTTGGTTCGCAACTGGTCAGCGCCGCTCACAGGTACTTTAGTTTTTATTATTTTACATAGAAGCTATAAAAAAACTTGTTGAATGAATCACAACACCTCAAACATACCATTAATGCATTTGCAGATCGCAATGATCCAATTATCTTTTTCAAATGATCTTTACCATAGTTCAACGATCGAGACCGTCTTCCTTCATGTCTACGCTCCTCATTATGAGGCATCTACAAATAAGAGTGTGCCCATGACAATCAATAAAAAAAACCTTGTTCGATTTGTCGTGGAATGGGCAACAGTTGATAATGATCTCCATTGCTTTTAATTGAATATCAACTTCCTCTTCATAATCAGAAGCATCAGCTAACTCTATCAGATAACTTGAACAAATACCATGATTACTCTTTTTTTTTGTTTTTTGCCCTACCTGAAGCCTTGAACAACAGTACTCCCCACAGAATAGTTTTCACACAAGCCAAGTTGGATTTTAGGACTTGCAGTGGCTATCCAAAGTGTTTCTAATGCATTTCTCAGAATATCATATCTGTAACAGACGAAAGTTAACTATTTTACTGAGGTTTGTCTCACTTTCCCGAAACTTGAGGCCACTCTTGAGATCCAAAGCAAACATGGTACATCATTTTTATAATTCCCAGTTTGTAAAACTCTTCAGCGGGCCACCAGCTCATAACAGTAGTTCTCATTATGGATGTGAGTAATGAAACTGACTGCTCCATTGCTTCACTAGCCATTTTCATACTCTAGAATCATATAAACATTGTGTCGCTGTAACTATGAGGATTACTTTATGAGGTGGAAAATTTGATTGAATAGGAGCAGGCCATGTATGTCCTGCAACCACTGCCTTGTTGCCTATTGCTTTACGAATCTGCTCTAGTTTAGTGAACATGTGTCCACTAATATATCTAAAAATCGGTAAGGTAACAATGCAATCAAACTAATTAACAAACGTTTTCATTGCAGAAACACCATTCCGAACTGATTGAATACTTGTATGCATTTGCTCCTCGGATAACTCAAAGCTTCCGTTCATTGCTCCATCATGAAGGAGAGAAAGAGTAGAAAGCTAAATGATCATAAGTTTATGAAACAGCGTCAACAATTTCCTACGTAATTGAAAAGTATTCGAACACCATTACGACGATCAAACCGTTCCAGGATAGCTTTATAGAAAAGTGCGTGAGTGAAAAACATAGCTGAACTAGCCATTCCACTTTCATAGCTGTGCTCCAGACACCACAGACAGTAACTGAGTAGTTCATGTTGAGCGAGGTTACAGAAAAAAAAACATACTCGACCAGTTCATCCAAAATTTCCCCTCGTAATTCGCAGACTTTTTCCATAACGTCATCATTGTAAGAGAGGTAGTAGAAGCAAGTTGATACTCCGACAGATGCCATACAAGCTCGAGGTACTTTCACTAGAGCACTTAGTCCGGAACGTCTCAAAAACTCTAAAGCGAACTTTCTGTGAACTAGTAGAGAAGTGAGATACTGAAAAGAGAGTTAGAGGGTTTGAAAACAGATAAATTATTACTCTTAGAGCATCGAAAGTCAATCTGACATCTTTGGCGACTTGAAGATCAATAAAGTGAAGAATCATATCAAGTGCTCGTCCCTCGTACGCCAAACAGAGAAGCTACAAGATTTGGATTAAAACTTTGAACTCTGGAGGAATAACAAACATCTTGATATTCGCCTGTCGGGGTAAGGAATTGGAAAATCAGTCGCATATGCATTTCCGTTGTTAAAGGGTATACCTGAAATAGGAGCAAAATAATCAACAATCATTCACAACTTGACAACTTTATGTGTTCCTATTACGTAAGGCTGAACCAAATCCCATCTACTACAACTATTCTCCAAATCTTGTAGCGACCCGAAAGAAGTATTCGGAGGCAACATAGATAAGGGAGGAGTACTCTGGAAAATATAATTTAATTATTTTTGAATGGTCGCGAACGTACTTCTTTTTTGCGCTTCCGGGGAGGGGACGAAGGAATCGGATCATCTCTGTTACTATCAGTATTTTGCTTTATTCTTATGGGTTGCTTCGAATCTATTAAGAACACAGTGATTAATAGAAGAAGACTCGGATAATTGACAAACCTCCAAAAATTTGACGATATGAGTTTGCACTGTCAGATCGTCTCGGCAAGCTTGGAGTAGGACAAGTTTCCGGCTCTTCGTCATCCATTTTCATATCAGGAAATGGACCGGAGGTGTTCGAGTTTTGCTGAGCTAATACTTGGGCTTCTGCTCTCTCTTTCACTAATCGCTTCTACAAGAACAGAGTTAGTTTTAAAGAAAAGAACTACAAAATCACCCTTAGAGTATTTAACCTCTTCAAAGCTATGGGAATGAGTTTCGCATTGTGCGACCTATATTTCGAAGCATTGTCGGTGACTTCAACTGCAGCAGCAAGCAATCCCATGGAATATGCTTGTAATAACTCATTATCACTCGTCGTCGCCCAATTATATAACTGTGGAATAAAATCTTCGGGTTCCTATAAATCTGAATTATATGATATTCCGAGGTAAAACGAACAGCAAAGATAACAGCAGAATCTAATCCTGGAACGCAACTCAACAATAGACGAGCAGCTGCGATATTTAACTCTGTTTGATCTCTACCAAGGAGATATGATATTATTAACTGAATAGAGAGGTTTAAATGTTTTACAGCTTCAAACACATACTTTACTCATGAATACGTCGTTCCTAAAAAGAACTTTAAGCAATAACCCGAATGATGATTGAGGATGTGTCCTGTTCGGATGACGGTCATCTAAAGGATCAGGGTCATGCTTCAAGAACTCATCGATAGCTTTTTCAAGTACATCTGCCATTCTAAACGTAAGGAATAAAATTTCGACTCTCTTGCGATAACTACTTTTGAAGAGTAGGTAGAGGATTAAATCCCGGTTGTGTATGCAAACTATTCCATATACTTATAGATTCTTGAAGCTCATCTAATAGTTCGAACTTTGACGACGAGTCTGTGTTAGGTACCAACTGATTAGTACTTCTTGCACTGACAGTATAGTCATCAGGGTCGAAAGGTATTTCATCGGCCATCTATAAGAACATATAATTACTTGTGTTGACCGACAAACACGAATATATATATCAATTTGATAAGTTGCACTGAAATACTCTCTAGTATGTATACACTGACCGCAAGAATTTAAATAACAAAGCTTTTGCTTTGTATATTTAACTATACCTCGTTACGCAATAGTGGCGCAGTTCAACTATGCGTACCACGCGATGCTACACAAGCCACGCCCATAATGATGTTTTGTACTTGTTGTTTCTTTATACAATTGTTATACTTTTTTGATTTATTCAATATTCAGAATGGCTGTTTTCCACGATGAAGTAGAGATTGAAGATTTCGAGTTTGATGAAGAAAATGAGTTATACCATTATCCATGTCCCTGCGGTGATCGCTTCGAAATATCCAAGTGAGTTTTATCATCACGAGTTTTATCACTGTTTCACTGGTAATCCTAATTCATATTTTGTTCTCTTTGGATTTCTGTGTAATTACAGAATATTCCTAGTACTTAAGATAGAATACTGGCGGTTCCTAAACGTATTATTTGAAGATTATGAAATTGCATAAAGCAAGAGCTTCGAAGAGAGATACTCTAACTTCAAAATAGAGTTGAATAGTGATGAGTAGAGAATTGCTAGTTTCTGTTTGAGTTTGTGCTTCTGAAGTTTTTCTTTCTGCAATAGGAGTGTGTTAGTTAATTAGGTTTGCAACCGTTCCGCTACTGAAATCACCAAGAATGAAAAGCAAAAACTTATATCTTACTGCGCTTACGTTCAGTGCCTACGCAAGTTAATAATAATTATGCTCAGAGAAATGCTAGAGATGGGAGAAGACGTCGCAACGTGTCCAAGCTGCTCTTTGATTATCAGAGTAATATATGATCCAGATTTGTTCATTAAGTTCGAGTCACTGAGTCTGTCTGAGCCACCTGATGCTGCCGTGGAGTCATCTTAAGTTGTTAACTATTACATTTAGTTGTTGAATTTTATTGTTTTCTTTATTGAATTTCACGGGTAATAAATTGTTTCAAATTTTTGTCACAATTATCTTATAGATGTACTAATTTACATGTTTGTGTTGTCATAAACATATTGGTTGGATTACCGCTTCAGTTAGAACCAGGGTCGAAAAATTCTGTTTGTTCTCATTTTGCTGGTGTAACCTACTAGAGCTAAAAAGATTATAATTTGGACTGCTTGTAGAAGCAATGTTATTGGGAGAGCGGAAGTTTTGTCTGGTCTTGTATTTCATGTTATACTCTAGATACAAGTATACCACTTGTAGTAGTTATTTATTCAAAAATTGCCTATGTATCGAATCAAAATTCCTAAGAGATTTCATTTTCAATGATATATTTGGGTGTTCCAGTAATCACATCGTCAACTCATTCTGTTGATGCCACTAAACTTTAGTGTAGTCTAACGCTTAATGCTTTTTCTATAAAAAAAATATTTTTTGTTTGGATTTGTGCTCTCCATTATGACTTATTGATTCAACTTCAATTAGATTGAAAAGCATGTCGTTAATACTTTTATGCCGAGATGAGAGACTTTCTTCTGTGTATAACCCGATTTAGATGACGAATAAAAGAAGTCCAGATTTGAAGCTTCTGATGCATATTCATAGACCCACGTATATTATTGAGTTAGACGATAGAAGAAGAGGCAGGAGTAGCTGACAGACACTTTGCTCAAAATTTCTTTTTAGCATATACGGCAGACCTGCCCTCACTGACCTCTACTTCTGTGAAGGTTCGGTTTCATGCTTATATGAGACCGTCCAACACGTTCCTAGCATCTCCCTCGAAAGAGACGATGCTTTCGCGTTTCCCAATTTCGCGGCTTCTTTTTTGATTGCTGTCGAATGCAGTGTTTTTCTTCAACATTATGGAATACTTTGATTTATTTTTCGTTTTCACTTCGGAGCAGTTATTGACCAACAGATTATAATATTTTCGCTCATTCTTCGGAGTTTCTACCGAGTCGTCCAGACCTTTTGAAAAGCTCTTGTTTTTTCTTTCTTCCTGAAGAGAGCATTCATTAACTGAGATACTTTCTTCTCTTCATCGTCTTCAATTTCTCCTTTGAATCCTTTTACTGGATTGTCGTGCATGTTCTTTCACGTGTTTTCCCAAGGGAGTTAATTGTCTTCTTTAATAAAATGTTACTAAATCCCAGTGTTAAAAGCATTCTCTTCCTCTAAATGCTTTTAATCTTTTCTCAACTAATTGTTATTTTGTAATAAGAGATTTACTCCAAGTTCTTCTGCTTACAACGCTTATGACTATTCATTAACAGAGCTCGTCTTTGTCCATCACTTTCGAAAAAAAACTCAAAACTTATGTTCGTTCAAGAAAAAAAGATGACAAAATTGAAAAAAGTTTAAAATATTCTTTTGTCTTGTACATCTCTGGGTTGGAGACGTCCTAAAATGATGAATGTCGTCCTTTTTCTAATAAATTCTGACATATAGAGAACTTAGCTTCTTTCTCTTCCTTCATTCCATTATTTTCTTAAAACGAACATGAAAATATGGAAATTGTTCTTTTGATTCTTTGTTTGTTTTTAATTTGCTCGAGAGAAAAACTATTTTTTCTTCAGTTTCTTCTGCGTTTGTTCTTACGATCTGTCTGATTGCCGGGATGCGATAGGAAAAACGAAGACTCAATATTAGAGGGAAGTAACCAGCAGCAAAGGTAACTTCTACTTTATTTTTCTCTTCTTCCCAACTCAATTTACTCAATTCTATTTCATCAGCTTTCACTAGATCATATATACAAATTTTGGTTCTTAATAGTGCTTCCTTTCTTCAAAAGACTTGACGACGAGGCTGTTATGAAGTGTTCGATCGTCGTAACCTAATTGTCGACTTGGCATGCTCTGATTTCGCATCTCTTCTATCTTTTGCCTCATTCAACTCTCACATCCATAATAGTTCGTAACACTGCAAGTCAACTTATTACTCAATGTAAACTCATTCTTCCATTTTACCTATTTCAACTATCGAAACGTGATGAGATCTTCTTTTTGGGTAAGTTACTACTAGAAGTCTATGTCCCACTAACTTTTCTATCAAACTCATTCTTTCTTTCTACTTTTTTTGGTCTCGAGCTTTCTTTTCAATCATTGCTCTAATTGGTATTCATAGAAATTTACGAAATTCTTCCTTTTTTCTCTGAAAGTTCATAAGAGACAATTATTCTAGATGAGCCATCCCGGTTGGGTGATGGTTTCTCTTCTAACTGAACTGTTATCTTCTTATGGAGGTCATGGAAGACCAGATCTCAATTGTGCCAATGACACTGATATTATAAACAGTTTGCTCAAAGACTCTTATAATAAGGTATTCAGAGTTATTATGACTAAATTCTGTATTCAAATCCTTCAGCATTATTTGCCATCACACCCAACTCAAGTTCGCGTAGATATGTGGGTTCAAGAAGTCACAGCAGTTTCAGAACTCACTCAGGATTTTGAAATAGGTTTTTACTTCTATTTTCTTTATTTTCTCCAAATAATGATTGAAAAAATACTTTTCTTTCTGTGCTGTGATCGGAAACTCGCTATTTTCAAAAAGTTCTCAAGCATTTTCACACTATTTCAACAACTATCACTCGCTCATCGAATTCAATTTCTTGTCTCTCTTCCTCAATCAGCTTCGGGTCATCCGAATTGTCATCTCGTTTACATAAACATAGAGTTTTTTTACTCTTTTGAAGTCTTCAAAACGTCCTGCTCATTAGTGGAGTAACTTCAGAAGGACAAGTACCAGCAACAATACAATTTCAAATTTCAGATTTGTATATTAATGAATTTTGGGAAGACCCCGCACTAGTCTTTGACTATATGAACCCATGTAAATCTAATATCTCTTTCGACGATAAAGTCCTCCAGAAGCTTTGGATTCCTAACACATGCTTCATAAACTCAAAAAACGCCGCTATTCACGAATCTCCATTCAGGTGCATCATAAGGCTCTTGACTTATGCTTTGGAATTGATTTACAGGAACGTTTTCTTGATGGTTTTCGCTAACGGAACATTATGGACCAACTATCGGATGAAACTGACTGGACCTTGCGACATGAATCTCAAACGGTTTCCCTTTGATAAGCAAAGATGCTTCTTAACATTCGAATCGTATGTTCGTACTACTCAATCTTTACGTACTAATACTTGAAGATATAACTATAATACGGGTGAAGTTCGAATGCAATGGAATCAGCCATATCCCGTCATGCTACTCAAGACAATCCAATTACCCGACTTCGAAATGGTTAATTTCAGTGTCATAGCTGTAGAACAGGTTAGAATAAATAACAATGCTTGCATTGCTAATATTTTTTGTGTATTAGATGTATCCGGCTGGATGGTGGGATGAGTTGACTGTTGCTTTTGTATTCAAAAGACGATATGGATGGTATATACTTCAGGGATATATTCCAACTATGGTCACTATTGTAATTTCATGGATCTCTTTTTATCTTGGGCCAAGGTAAGTTTCCATCATTGGCTAGTCTTTATCACCATCTTTACCTCAGAGCCATTCCTGCACGTACTATGTTAGGAGTGAACTCCTTATTAGCTATGACATTTCAATTTGGTAACATTATCAGAAATCTTCCTCGGGTCTCTTATGTAAAAGCAATTGATGTATGGATGTTAAGGTTTATTATTTTTCTAATTATGTCAGATATATGTGTCATATTTTGAAGTGGAATGCTTTTCATTTTTCTCTCTCTTCTGGAGTTGGCTGTTGTTGGTTTTATGTCAAGAAATGATGGTTTACCACCGAAAGCAAAAAAGAAAAGGAATAGAGACGATGATGATGAGGAAGAGTTCTCGTGGAAAGGTATTCAAACAAGTCCTCATATGGAACTCCGACAGGTCAGGCTCTCATACACACGTTTCATACTTTTTTGATTGTAGTTCTGGGTGGATAAACGTATACATTCACTTCGCAATTCTGAACATGTAAGATACAAGCATTATAAACCGCTTTTTATTCTTATATATTAGGAACCCAATATACCTTTACCCGATACAAGTTCGACGATGGAAGTGGAAGTTCCGTATCCTATACAGAGGAGGCGTCGACGCTTAGGATTGTGGGACACAATTCGTGCCAAATGGAAAGCACTTGGCCCATTGCGTCCCGAAACAGTGGATTTTTATAGGTTTATTTTGTTATAGTAAAATTCTTATATTACTTTTCAGTGCTATCTTGTTTCCAACCTCATACTGTCTTTTTAATATAATGTAAGTCTTCGAACCATCTGGAATCTAATATATTCGCTCCTTACAGATATTGGGGATACTATTTATCAAGTCTTTCAGCTGCTATTGAGGATGATCCAGGACCTGTCTAAAAATATGTTGTTATGATATATCATGATTAATAAATTTGCTATTAGAGCAACCGTTCAAGAATGAGTAAACTCGAAAATGAAAAACTGAAATAACAGACGCTACTTTCACGTAAAAAAATTTCACGTCATATCCACGTGACAGATTTGCTAGTTTGTTTTAAACTTCCCATGAGACTTGTTCGACTATATAGATCTTCACATATAACAATAATAAATAAAAAAAAATTATTTTAATAACAAAAATCTTCATAATATGCTATGGCACCGGTCAAAGCATTGCGTGAGATAAGGTAAGTTTGGCAACTATTTCGATCGAATATAAAGAAACGACTGAGATTAGAAAACAAAAACAATTGGTAAGTGAACATAGAAATTTAGAGTACTATCAGAGTAAGCTCTGAAACTGTATAACTGAGCAAATTGACGGTGTTTGACACCAAAACCGGTCAACAGAAGAATTTCAGCAAAGTTGGAATTCGAATTCAAAAAAGGAGAACATATAGACTAACTAATAAAACAGACAGGAATACAGATGGGGATGAGCTCGAATCGATTGTTGAAGCTGTTCCTAATCGAATCGTTTTAGGAGGACTTAATGGTCCTATGCCACCATCATTATAAGCTGCTACTTGTATAGTATACATGTACATAAGCCTCAAGCCATCTAAACGAGCAGATGGTTTTTCAGAGCTTGTGAGGCGAGAGTTAGGCATTGAGAGAACAACAGCCTCGGAAGCTGTTTCCGAAATATAAATGTATATCTGCAAATAAAAGATTCCCAATTCAATAATATTTGTTCATTCTACCTTGTACCCAGCAGAAACATCACTGCTGTTATCATTGCGCAAATCGACAGCCGACCATTCAAGAATTGTCGTGTAACCACTGTCATCACTTAATGGCTTCAGTGAAAGTTTCGTTATTGAGGGAGCTTCCTGTGGAGGATATTGTTTTGTCCATATCTTATGTGGATGGCTCGGTTCGCCATGGCTCCCCTTGAAAGAACAGAAATGAAACGAATGAGCAAAGTAATCAGTTACCTTGTTATTATAGGGCATAACTGAACAAGAATACAGTGTTTCTGGTTCCAGCGCAGCTAATGTCCATTCGTAAAGCTGAGATGATACCATAGCTGTTACCGTTTCACGTTTTTCGGCTTTACATGATATCTGAGTCACAATGTAAGTAAACGAATCTATTAGTTGTACTTACCTTGATAGCATGCGCCACTTGGCATTCATTCTCTCCTACCCACTCCCATTTAAGATGAATATGAGTTCCATTCAAGGGTACAGCTGAGGTGATATCAGCAGCTCGAAGTTTTCCTAAAATTACTAAATAAACGCTTCCAACTTAATCTCCATACCAGTGCTACTGATCAGAGCCACAGTGTCGGTACTAACAGGAGACGGGCCTTCGTCGTTGAAAGGACGTATAGCTAGAGCAACTGCTCTACATCCTTCAGTTGAGTTCAATCGGACAATCGCTTGCGGTTGTTTCGATTCTGAAATTTCCTTCATATGATAAATTATCAAATGAAAGGAATACCTAAGTGATGGGTCAATACATGAGGTTTTTCTGACGATTGGTCATCAATCGAAGATTCACTCCAAGTTACACGATATCTCAAATTTTCCCCTGATTTATGGTCCTGAAATTAATTCATAAGAGAAAATTGGAAATTTCAAAACTGTACTTGTTCAATTGGTTTCCATTCCACTAATATTGTTCCTGGATCAATAATCTTCCAGTTCAGATCTTCTATTGGATCTTGTGGTGCAGCTGATGGTGTATGAATCCATTCAGTTGGAGTTGAAGGCTCTCCGAGCGAACTCGCATCAAGCGATCGAACGCGGAACTGGTAATCATTGTTAGGTGTTAAAGATTCTAAGAAAAATCCTTCAGCTTCAGATTTAGTTATGAGGTCTCTTGGAATGCTTCTCCATTGCCTATCAGAGCGAGTTCGGATTTCTACCAAATAACCTTTGACACCATCATCCTTTAAAAACGAGTTGAGCATTTCATTTAATATATGAAATAGATTACCTGGTAATCTCTTGGTTCACGATGAGACGGCGGTTTTTTCCATGATAGATGAATAGAATTATTTTTTGTAGAAACGGTTACAGAAACAGGTGGAGGAGGAGAAAGTTTACTAGGGAACTCAATTGATGCTCCTCCAATAACAGAAGAGCAAGCATATCGACCCAAATGTTTCTCCGAGTGTGGAATCTTAATGAGATGTATAAGTTGTGCTTCCGATCAATAGAAAACCTCCAGATCCATTTTTTGGTTGAGAGTGTAACCAGTATATCCTGAATGTTTTCTGTGTTCATGAATCTATAAGATACTTTTTGAAAAAATAGAAGTTCAAGTACAATTGCCTTAGTCTTCATGTGCTTTTTGTTTTTATGCCCTATAGGCTTATCATTCAGCGACCAGCTAATTAATGTTTCTGGACATTCATGTTGACATTCCAATTCAACTTCACAAGTCAAGTTGGAAAACTCAGATGTGCTTCCCTTATTTGTTTTAACTCGAATTCGCGGCTTATCTGAAAATTCGAGGAAAATTGAATGGAAGTGACGGCTTAAAAACATACCAACGACAATAAGATGAACTTGTGAATGAGCTCTTCCAAGACGATTATGAGCAGAACAGAAGAATAATCCTTCATCATCTAACAAAATGACTATTTGAATGAAAAAAGTTGAACTTAGAATCTACCAGGCAAGATGTCTTGTATAATTAGAATTCCTTTTTCCTCCCGGACTCTGCCCTTGTGGGGTAATTTGTTGCCACCTGCGTCAGTCCATTTGCTATGTCCATGAGGCGAAGCTTGATATATACAAGGCATATTCTGCAAAACGATGTTCATTAGAATTTAGAATTTCTATTTCAAAATACCAATGTTGATCCTTTGATTGCATAGACTTTCAATGGCATGGCCTGCAATGGGAAAGCTGGAGCGGCGTCCTTGACGAATACATGAGCAGAGCTTATTGATACTCCAATTTCATTGCTTATTATACATTCATATATTCCCGAATCGGATAAACGAGTATCACTGACCGTCAAACTGAAATGTATTTGTTGTTTATGTGAAAAATCTCCAAGAACCTACCGACTGTCATCAACCTTATAACGACTCCTCTCGTCAGGTTTCATCAACAATGGAACAATTGGATTAGCATCTTTAAACCATTCAATTGTTGAATGACGATCTGCATTCGATAGTGGACAATCCATATGGAAAGTAGATTCCGTGGAAACCAAACGATCGTACAATGGCAAAACAACTGTTGGACGCGCTATAAATTTTTCTTTCAATATTCTGCCTTAATTCGAATACAAATTTACATTTGAGTGTTAAAACAACATCCGAATGAGCAGCGTTCAATGAATTTCCGGCTGTACAACGATATCTTCCTGAATCCGCCATTTGAACATTGTCAATTCTTAAAATTCTTCCAAAATTTGTAATGGTTGCCCTGGGACCGAGGGAATGTCCATCAACTCGAGTCCATTTATATGTTGGTACTGGGCTGAACAAGGAAAAGTTAGTGGGAAATTTCCGAAGAATTGAGACTCACTTTCCGTACGCAAAACATTCGATGTAAACTGTATCTTCTACTGTTGGAGTTTCTGGGAATACTTGGGGTAGATGACTAGGTATCCTAGGAGGGCTCTGAGGTTGAGCTCCTCCAACCCTGAGACGGAAGAATGGTCCATAGTGTCCAGATTGAGTGGAAGACAATGATAAAGCACACGCATATCTAGAAGAGAGAATACTGAATACATGTCAGTAATAAAAACAAACTTCTCATCGTCATCTGGAGTTACGGAGGAGAAATAAAGAGATCCATCAGATGAGATGAAAACTCGAGGTGACTGATGCAAGACACGATTTGTTGTTCCAATTAGCCAAGTGAATGAGAAAGATTCTGAAAATAGAAAGTAAAACTATTGAACGAGAAGAAGAGGAAAGTTTTATTTCAATTCCCCAAACCTCAACGTGATCTGAAGTGATATGATTATCATAATATCGGCTTAATTGTGCTTAATACATATAAAAGTTCAAGCTTCATCGTGAGCAAACAGGCAGGATAGAAAAGAAAAAAGGTGGTCAGGTGAAACACAATAAGCTTTGGTGAAGCTGAGCAAGCTACAAACAGACAATTTAGTAGTTTTCAGTATTAACATATGCTATTTCCATGCTATTTCGGATGTAAGAAAGCCACAAAGGTACTATCAGAACTACTTCAACTACAAACTTCAGGTTAAAACTCTTAGTGCAAGTGTTTCATGTAAGTGAGGCTATTCCTAACTTGTGAGAAGGATGTGAAAAAAGACCTTTCCATTTCGAAACCGTGAATGTGCGAGTGCGTACTTGGTTCTTGAGTTACAACTCATTACCATAAATGGAAATGAGAATCTCAAGAAATCAATTAAATGGTGATATGTGCAAGTGCTTTCAGATTCAACTTTTCTTTCCGTTCTGTGGAGAAGCGAAGAGAGAAGTAATCTTCAGTGACTAAAATGTGAAAAAAAAAACATGTGCAGGTGCGAAAAGAGTGCGTGTGTGTGCATGTGTGTGTTGTGGTTGTGTGAGTGCGAGTGTTTTTTTCGTTTTTAGAAAGGCAATAAGTTTTTCATGCGTTTCCTTCGCAGCATATTGGTGAAAGAAACTTATTGGGTAATGATTTTTGAAATTTTTATATGAGCTTCGAAAAGGTATCTGAAAGGGATTCTATCTGACAGTCCAGCATGGAAATCTGCAAGAGTTACTTCTTCTAAGAGAAAAGAATAGAGAGTACGAAATATAATACAAGTCTTACAAGGAAACTGTTGGAAAAATAAAACAAAGTAGTATATGGAAAAGAAAGAAAAATAACTAAAAAATATGGAAGAGAGAGAGAAAGAGAGAGAGAGGGGGAATACACAAAGAAATATGTGGAGAGAGGGTAAACAGAGAAATTACAAGGGAGGAGATGTCTATCTTCTGACGTAACCTCATTTGGCATATTCATAATTGAAATAGGTTTCTATTCCATTAACAAAAGATGCTAAACATCTAACAAATTGACAAAATCCAACAAATTATTTCGTTGTGAAATGACTAAACAACTTGTTGAATGAAATGAAAAGAATTGGAGACTAACAAATTTTTGAATATGAAAGACAGAAGACGACACCCTTCTGACAGAATTGGCCAAATAAGCAATAGAAATGAGCATCTTCAAAGATTTAACAACAGTGCAAAAGAGATTTTGCCTCAAGCAATGAAAGCTTTAAAACATTAAACGAAAAAGGGGTTCCAAGCCATGAAAGAGGAAAATGGGTTGAGACTTTTGATGAAGTTGAAGAGCGATCTCTTCTATACAACATCAGCTTCAACTACATCATCTCTTCCTGTCTTCAATATCCTCTATCTCTCTTTCTCTCTTTCTCTCTTTCTTGATTCCTATGCGTTTCATTCCATTTCATTGAACTCTCTATATACTGCCTTATTCTCTTCTTCAGCTTTTCATTCTCTCCTCATTTAGTCTACTCTATAAAGATTTTTCTCTAATTTAGGAGGGGAGTAGAGGGAATCGGTATTCTATCTGAGAGTTGAGAGCGACTAAATCAACATTTGCCTTGAGCGATGGATACGACTATAAAGCTAATGAAAGGACATGCTAGACATGACAAGAATTTGATTAAGGAAAACAAAAAAAAAGAGGCAAAAGACGTGAGAATTCAGATGAGAGAGACAAGGAAAATGAAACTTTCAGATACATCTAGCTTTTCTATACTACCAAGACAATCTGTGATTTGTTATAAACGCTGGAAGAGAAAAAAATGGGAAAACAGAGCAAACTCTTGATGTACAAAGAGATGAGCATTAACAGTAGACGAAATGAGATACATCATCTGTACTGTATAGATTAGGACAATGAGTAACACAATCAAAACATACGTTTTCATTTGTCCAGTTGAACGTAGTGACCAGAAGGATATTAATGAAAGATAAACACATTTTAAAACTGATTTGTAAAGTTTTTTGGTGATCAAAATAAGGGAGAGATAGAAATGAATGCTTTACTATGTCAGGGTTACCTATGTATTTCACTATATACATAGTTAAGAACCGTTAGTTCAATGTAATGAAATTAAACGAGAAAATAATATAAAATCTCTAAGATAATGATGAGGAATGATGTTGTTGAGGTCAACTGAACAATGAAAAATCAGTTTTTTTGAATAAAAACTTGAAAAACACAAGTATTTCAAAAAGGAGAGTATGAGAGTTGTTTGTAAGTTCGAAAGAAGAATAAAAAAGAAGACAATTTGATATTTATCACAAAATAAATTTATAAAATTTAATTATAAATAAACAATTGGATAACAAAATTGATTTTTAGCTTCCTCTTTCAGTCAGTGAACTAAGGGAAATCAAAGAAACGAGAGAGAGAGAAATGGAGAGAGGAAGAGAGCGAGAGAGAGTTTTAGTGCGAATTTCAGTCAATTCATTTGCATATGATATATTCACCATAAAAGAGAGTAATATGTTCATTTACATATATCTATACATAATACAATGTATGGATTTTTTTATTTTTTTTCTGAAAAAAAAAATGAAAAAACTCTTTTAAATACTACAAATAGCTTCAAAGGAAACGTTTTTCCATTTCTTTGAATATGACTGATGAGGAGAAAAGAGAGGAATAGAAGACTATAGGAGATGAAGGGTTGGAAGGGGCATCTCATCTGAATTATCTGACGTTCCCTTAAAGTTGTTTTGGCGTAATGTTCAAAAAAAGGTTGTCATCAGACAGATCTGATGGCAAAACTTGAAAGAAAGTTGGCTTTTTACATCTTCTCTCTCACGAACTCGACCGGTTATCAATGCAAATCTCTAACTTATTCATAATTCAAAAAAAATTGTTTTTCTATTTTACGCAGAAAAAAAAAAGAAGAAGAAAATGTATTTTTGGAAATATCTTTGAACATCATCACGGTTGTTTAGCCAATATTGGAGAGACTATCTACGTCTCCTCTTAAGGTACATATAGATAAGGAAAATGTGAGCATTGATGTTGAAGAAAAGTCAGAAGGAACGCACAAACTGACTTTTCGAGGACACACAAGCACACGTTCTCATGGGAAAAAGTAAAAGCTGAATCAGACAGACGGCTGTTACAGAGAGCGAGAGATTACAAATTGTACATAATAATGAAGAGAATAGAAGATAAGTAAGGGTAATGCAACCATTCTGTGTGTTAAGAGAGATGAAGAGAATCAAAGAAAGAGAGAGAATAGAAGGAGAAAAGATAGAGATAGAGAGAGATATCAATCTATTTCAATAGAAGCTATACGTCATATCAAATGACATTATCCCAACTCATCTAACCTCTTGTTCTTTCAAGCTTCTCATTTTGAATTTTTAAAAGAAAACTGAATACAAACATTGAAATGATTATATAAATTGAATGAATGCAATGAATGAATATCTCCTAATATAGTATTTATCTCCATTGACAGTATAGCTTTCAGATAGCTTTCAGATTCATCACGATAATGTCAAATGCGTGAAAGATCTGGTGAAAGGTTCAAAAGAAGAAGAAGACAATTCTAATAGAAGCAAATGAGATGAATGTCAACAGTTTGTTTTGGAAGAAGAAGAAGGAGAAGAAGAAAGCGGCTGAAAGAGAAAATCAGTTCGTCTACTTTTTTTTTCATCAAAAAAAAAGTTGCAAAGTGTGGAAAATAGATGAATGAAAATGTGAGCCAAAAAAGTTTTCAAACGCGTTTGTCAAAGAAATAAAATGACGCAACTTCAATGAAATTTTACTTTTCAATTGTTTATGGGAGAGTAGGGAGGGGAAAGAAGAGGGGGGGGGGAAGAAGAAGTGAGAGAGAGAGGAAGAAATAAACTTTAAGAAAAAGGAAAGAATAAAGAAAAGTTTATAAAATTGTAAACGAGAAGATGAAGCTTCAATCATCAAGCTTACAACGCTCATTCATGTATGCGAGTATGTGATGCGTTTTAAATAGGAAATCAATCCACTTTATGTGAATTATCAGTCATAGTCTTCATGATAATGCTAATAAAAATTGTTAAAAAGTCTCGATGCAGTTGGCAGAAGAGCCCAAATCAGTTTAAAGTACATAATTGAATAGAATAAGCCTGATTCCATCTCTAAATTAGCATAAAAGGCGTTTAAGCTCTTTCAACGATTGGGCTTATTTAAACTTTTTTTCTTTTTAAAAGCTTTTAATTAATAGTATGTTTAAAACTATTCAAATATCTCAATTGTTACAACGAATAGATGGAAAGAGGAACAGCTTAAAGATAAAGCTTAAATGTATGAGAAACTTGATGATTGATTTCTTTCAATTTTAAACTAAATTTGGATGTGAATGCATCACTTTCATTAGAACGTTTTCTGATTATGCTCACTATCAAACATCAAATGAAACCAAAACAAAGCTATTTCTTCAGCAAAATGGATTAGAGTAACCAGCAAAAAAAACATTTTTTTCTCTTTGAAAGCTGACTTTGCGCCCAATTGGACATAAACTGTTTCAGAAAATGACTGGGATAAGCCAATATCCAAATTTGGATGAGATTTATGAATAAAAGAACGGAAAATAGTAAAAGAAAGAGAGTATGTAATAGAGAGAAAGATAGAGAGAAAGAGAAAGAGGGAGAAATAGAATAAGAGAGATTTTGAATGAGAAAAAGGAAATAAATGGAAAGATCTTACATTTTCTGTGTCTCATTTTATTTCCTCAACTCATTTTCAATTTCTTGCTACTCTTCTCCTTTCTTCCATCTATGGTACATACTATCATGGGGTTATATTCAATTTGAAAGAAAAAAAAAATTTTTGAAGCTTACAGCATCATCAAAGAAAAAAAAATCGTAAAGTTTACAATAGATGATTGAGACATTAGATAAATCGTTTGTTAACAAAAAAAGAAACAAAACTTGTTCGTTTTACAGATGTTCCTTTACACGCTCTAGATAGGATTGATAGATTTGCGGTCGAAATTAAAACAAATAGAAGTTTTTGGAAGGAAATTTATAAAAACAAACTCAAACTATGAGAGTTTTCCGATTAGGTTAAAGGAAAGTCTGTTTGTATAAGAGAGTTTCCTTTTCTCTCTTGAACTTCACCTTAGGCTATCGGAGCATTGCTCAACCGATATTTGTCTAATCTATCACTTCGATATGTTTTTTTGTTTCTACCCTCCCATTGATGTTTTGTGTATCGATGGAAAAATGAAACTCACTTGGTTGATGAGCAGGAGCATCACACTCAAGACGGGCACCTCCTCCAACTAATGGTAGAACATCATGGCGTCTTTCAGCAAAAGAATCCAAAAAGGCAGGCTTCAGAAGAACAGAAGCGCTTCTGTTAAGAAATAAAATATTTATGAGAAAAAGATAGTCTTCCCACCTTATCTTTCCAAATTCATTAGAAGCGACACAATGAAAAGACGAATAGGCTAGTGATGAAAGAGCGGGCACGAGCAAAGTGCCTCCAGATAACAAGTAAGATTCGTTTGATGATCGTGACGAACTTGACGAATGAATCTGCAAGCGAAACATATTATTCATAAAATCCGGCGCGAAACATACAATTTGAATATCATTCTTGTACCAAGTGATCGTTGTAGGTGGTTGTGCTTCTACTGAGCATGGAATAGGAACGAAGTCTGCTCCATTCCTTGGGTGAAAGTATATTTCAGAAAGACTCGAAGAAACAATCTTTGGAGCTCCTGACAAAATATGTTAATAATGAAGCTTCACACGTGTGAGACAGAATACCTTTAGGCAATAGCATTTGCTGGAAGTTAAGCATCCGTCGTCCAGATTGTGTTAATGAGCAAATGAATGGATACGTGGCCGACGTGGAAGTTGTTATACTGAATTCCGTGGTTTAAAGACGCGAAAAATTTGCATAATTGCTATGTTTCACGTTTTTACGTGAAAATTTTCTTTAAAATTTGAATTTCTGGGAAAATTGAGAAGCCTTCCCTTGGTATAAGATGAATCTCTTCGGCTCTTTTTATTTTTTTTTCAAATATTTCGTTAAAAATAAGGAATTGAGTTCATTTATATTTCATTTCTTTACCACTTATCTTCATCATTAATTCCCGAAAATCTTTTGATTGCTTCACATCATCAAACCCATTGATATATCCGTTATAAATAAAACTTTTTTTTCTTTTGTTTTTATATAAAGAAATAATGATTTTTGACTTACATTGAATAATTTCCATCAGAATGACGGCTTATAGCCCGAGGGGTATGATATATGAGGGAAATAATCCAAGTACTTTCATGAACTCCTCGTTTATATAAATCCTACAAGCAAAGAAACTTATATTAGTGTCAACTCTTCACAATTACATCAAGGATATCTATGACGTCATCAACTTCTGTTTGAATTTCTGAATGGAATAACTGTCCACCTTCTGATTCACAAAATTTCTTAAACAAAGAGAAATTTGAAGCTTCCCTATATAGCAGTTCAACGAAATACCTGAGCCTTATGATAAGTTTCTGGTTGAATGGACATCTTCACGCACCATTCTCCCGACGATATCCAACCTAGAGGACATTGCTCATCTAAAATAATTTTATTTTGTTGAAGAAGAGCTTTTTTTTTGTTTTTTTTCTTTATTGTGCTTCACTCGTTTACATATTATATTATTTATTTTCAGTGCCAATACAACTTTTATTGTTCCATTTTTCTGAACAGACTCTGACAGTCCATGTATCTCTATATGGAAAGAATATCCAGATGGTCTGATCTGCTGCTGAATTGCCGATGATCATCGCTCATTTAAGGATTTTCATGGCAAATGACCAAGAGAGTTTTGTCCATTACAGAAAGAATTAAGTAAATCAAGGACTTCCTTCGGATAACTTCATTAAGCATCTCCATCTAACCTATCATTATACTTCATTTAGCTATTTCACTCACTTATCTCATTAACTCATTTTTTTCTCATCTCCTTAATGAAGACAGCAGATCGTTTGACTAAAAAAATAATTGTTTCTTTAATGTCTAACATTAAGTCAATATTAACCATTTATTTGTTTTTACTCAATAACCTTTGATGAAGAAGTTGGCTTGTTGAGAAAGAACCAGGCCAAACCCGTGCTGTACTAACTCACTCGCTCCCCCTCTCTCACTACCTCTTCGTTCACCCATTATTTTGTCTAAAAATCTTTCAATGATCTCTTATTGTATATGAGGATACCCTTATTTATAAATAATGTTCGATTACTGTTTTTTCTTAGTCGGGTCATATCTTCAACTCAAGTACTAGTCTCTCTTCAAAAATTTTTGTTTAAAAGAAACATTCCCCCCAGCTTATTTCAACTTATTCTCTCTTTTCCACACCTTTCGCATTATCCAATTTCAATCACTATTATCACCTCCCATATAAAATTTTCTTAAACAAACTGTGTGATTGACAACTTCATTGCAGCTTTTCACATTTTAACCGACTGACCCTATCAACACGTTTTGATGAGAGCCTTAAGAATGCCATCATCTGATTGTAAATTATGTCAATCAGGTGACAGAAAGGAGATCAGAAGCGGTATTCTGTTGTTGTCACGCTGTCTCTGATGAGATAAATCTGACAAGCAGCTTCGAGATGAAGCCTCGGCACCAGACTGACCAGCCATCCGAACGGATAAACGGATGATTTTTGGGATGACAAGTGAACGAATTAACCCAAAAGAGACTGCAAGGATATGAGACATAGGCAAGAGAGCTGTCAGAAGCTCAAATGATGAGTTAGGTCGTACACGGATTATGGCTGCTTTCTTTGAGCTTATCCGAACATAATCCCAGATGGTTTGGGTTATTGCGTATTGCCAGCTTTGACATAATTTGCCAATTTTTTTGTTCTAAACTTCTCGTGTGTGTTTGTAACACAGAAAAAAACAAAAAAAAAGAGAGAAACTCTTGGAAGTCGGCATGGGACAGACAAATGTATAAGAGATGATCTTCTTCAGGGAATGAAGTTTTGGTCAAACGCAGAGAGTGATATGGTCATCAACTGGATGTAATTGACAGGAAACTGCCAATTTCACTTGCGTGATTGTTGAAAATTCTTTTAGTTTGATTGGATGAAGGAATACATTGATAAAGAGAGAGAGAGAAAATAAAAAAAACAAAAAAAAACTTACTGAAAAAGGCTGTCGATAGTTGAAGAATAGAAAGGAATAGAAAAATAATATTCATTTCATAACGTTTATGAAGAGGACAGTTCAATCTGAAATGAAAGAAAATATGAAAAACTTCAAAGAGCATGGCGTTTTGCGAGGATTAAAAAGACGATAAATCATCTTCAGCGAAGGAGAAAAGATTACATTTACTTGAACAAGATGAAAACTTAAAAAATTACGGAAAATGAAGGAAAGATAGAGTAGTGTGTTGATGAAGTGAGTCAAAACAATGTATGAAACTTGATGTTATATTGGATTGTAAAGATATAAATTTCGTATGTAATATTGTAAATAACAATACTACTTTGGTCATTTTCAAGATTGAGAATGAAAGGAAAAAATGATATTTGGTAGAGTAATGTTCAGAATGTTGTTGTTGAGGTAAACATAATGACCAGAATGAGAATAATTATGTGAAAGATAGATGATTAATATCATAATATTATAAAAGAAAAAAATCAATGAACTCACGGCAGAGTTGAGGAGAAGAAAACGTTTAAAATGAAAATAAATTTGAAAAATGATTGACAGAGATGAAGTTGGATGAAACATACATAAAATCCGTTTTAGTTTGAGAATAAACGCTTTAAAGAAGCACATCATCAGGTTGCATAACAGATGTTTTGATTTGAAAAAAAAAAGAAGAAGAAGGAGCAAGATGAAATATATATCATAAGAAGTATTTTATTGTGAAGATTTGAGCTGAGAAAGAAAGATGAAGGCGTTCCTAACATGATGAACGGTCCGGATATGATTATGTAAGAAGAGAAGAAAAGGAAAGAAATGACAGATGGACTTGGGAGGTCGGCATATATGGAAAGCTTTAGCGACAATTACCCAAGTAAAAGATACTCGTCAACTTTTTTTTTCTCTTACCCAAATGCAACCGCTTAACGTCTTCTAATAGAGTCAAAATAAAAATAAGTTGAGATGTATCAGATTCCACGTATGCTTTCACGTAACGTGAGATTCGAATAATATTCATTTAAGATGATTTGATATAGAAGCTCATAAGTAAGACTATGGAATTAGAAGGTAAGCACGATGAAATGTAAAAACGAAAGTTCTCTGATAAACGAGGAAATATGTTAAACAAATGATTAGCGAACAAGAAAATAAGATACATGAAGATGTTAAGCGGAAATTCAAATAACAATAAGAGCTTAAAAGTAAAAAAAAAGAAATGTATCATGAGTAGATAGTGAAATAGAGAGGCTTTTGCAAATGGAAATTTGATAAATGATGAATCCATTATTTGGACGAAGATGGACATGTGTGATTCTCTCTGCTCAGCTGGTAAAAGGTGCAAATTAAATAAATTTGATGAGAATTGTTGTGAGATGAATTATAAAAAAGTGAGAGAGCGCAGAGATATGAAATTCAAATAAAACTGTCTTTTGTATGATTTCAGCCGAGGATTCGCTGTGACATTGTGTTTCCATTGAAAGAGAGAAGAAGAAAAAAATTCTGAACAGCTGATTTCAATTGAAATCTCAATAAGATTATCGTTGGGTGGTCAGAATGATGACCATGAACAATGACTTCTTCATTCGTATGAATGGATCCTCATCATTGAGGACTGTTTCCATTCAGATAAATCACTTCACTCACTTATGAGGGCACAGCTTCTGTTGATAGCAGAAGCTTAGAGAGGCGTTTTTTGTTTCAAACAAATTGCTGACAAAAAGAAAAATGAATTTGTTTTTAAAAAACGAATGAAAAAAATAAACTTCTGTTGAATTTTGGAAATATAAAAACAATTCTTATTGTTCAACTCTTTTTTTTTGTATTTCCTCTCTCGTTTGGCAGCGTTCGCAATGACTTAAACAATTCTGAAGCAGATGAAGATAAACAGAAAATAATCTGGACTTGTATGGTCAAAGCTATTTCCACAGGATAACGGAAAGAGCAGAAGGGAGAGATTAGTTGTTTCTCCTAGAGCCTTACATATAGAACGAATTGCAACTGTAAATACACAAGTGGGATTAAGGCAATCCAGATGCCAGATGGGAAAAAAGGGAAGACAGGAACAGCCGGAACATAGGGAACAGAAATATCACTGTGTTATAACTTGGCTGATATACAATATTTGTGTCATAACCTCCCGACTTACTCGACCGAAACATCTCAATCCTACCATAAATGGTAATAAACAGCTTAGACCATGAAGTAGAGTAATGTTTTTGCTCCTTCAACACTACTTCACTTCGTCACAAATAATTTGGATGTTTCAAACAAAAAGAAATATGAAAAGCTGAAAGATTGATGAGTCAGGGTACATAGAGGCAAAAAAGAAAAACTAATGAGATGCCTCTTCATGTATTTAAAGATGAACCACTGGAGTTTCGGCCAGCATTTCCTTTTCTATTTTACCTGGCAACCAGACAGGCAAAAAAAAAGCTATTTTGTACTTTATATATAAATAAACAATGCAAATGATTAACTAAAAAATTCCGTATGGCGACTACACCCTCATAAGGTTGAGAAAGAGTAGAAAGACACATGTAAGGGGGTTTGGGTGCCATGAACATGTAATGAAAGCAGAGAAGAGGATTAATGAGAGATGATGACCAAGAAAAAAATGAAAAAATGTCTCATTTGCATGCTTCGACATAATTATGGAGCTGCTTCTCCTATTGAAACAAAAAATGGAGTCAAATTAAAAATCGCCGCGTCACCTTACAAAAGGCTTGGAGATTCAAGATTAAATTAAATTGAAAAAGAAATAAACAGGAAATCTAGAGTTAGACTGAAGAATGGATTCAGTGACTGACTCGCATCTGCGAGAGTGTCAAGACTAAATTTCTATAAAATATTCATCAAACACAAGGAATTCTTCCATATTCAATAAACGAAATGAAGACACGAAGAAACAGATAGGACATGTGAATGAACGAAAAAGATTCTTATTAACTATTACTTATATAATATAGTTGGAAAGATTATAAAGAGTTCGGGAATTAAAGCCTCAACGGCTGCCTACAATGCTTTTTCTTTTGGCTGGTATGTGGGCGGAGTCAGTAACGGGACCTTTGCTTCTATGAAGAGTATTGGAGTATATTGAGAGATAGACAAAATAAAGAGAGGAATAAGAAGAGAATAGAGAGAGAGAGTAAAGTAAGAGATATTATGAAAATTGATTATGACAAAGCTTAAATAAGTTAAGAAGTTGTCCTATCTTACATTCATAGAGTATATCTGAATAGTACGGGAAAGAAGCTGGTTATGGATGAATGTTATCCCATTAGATTATATAATTACATCAATATGAAATACAGGTGTCCAGTGCTTAGGTCATAAATGGCTATGAATAAGAATTCCCATATAAGTTATGTAACCTTTGTTGTTGTTCACATTATAAATAGAAAAGAAGATGAATATGCCAGATGTTGAAATGAAAAATAAAAGCCCACGTGTATGTTACGTAGAAGTTACGTGAACATGACATGCAAATTCTAAAAATCATTTACATTGCAGTTGCAGTTGAGACCGGTTGCAATGGATAATATGTAAATGAGGTGTGATTGAAATACTTCATTCAAGTTCATAGATGAAAATCAGTGAACTTTTGACTAATTATTTAATTATATCCAATGTTATGAGATAATGATTGAACACGTTTTGTATGAATTGAAAATTAATAATTATAGATAGAATAACAAGGTTGTGTTTGTCATGTTAAAGAGTTTTTATGGGGTAGAGAGAGAGTAAGACTGAGAGATAGAGAGAGAGACGAGATTTGAAAGAGGGAAAAGGTGAGAAGACACATCCATCATTGGATTACTGTCAATAATACCAATTGTAATACAGAAGGAAGTGTCATATTCTCCTATTATGGTACAAGTGCCAACACCTCTTTCATCTCTTTCATTTTCTTTGTGAATATTGTCTTGCAATCAAAAGGATTTGTCAGATAAAGCGGTAAAAGGAGAGAAAGAGAGAAGAACAAAATAAACTTCAAAAGGAGAGAGGTAGAGAGTGTGAGTATGGTTGTACATGCTGAACTCTAATACTGTTTTACCGAAAAGCTTTGCCAGGTACTCTCAGCCTCTATTAGATACAGCTAAATTCCCTTTTATGGATATGATTTTACGTGTTAAGTATAATGAAATGTAAGCAGATTAAATAACCTTGAAGAGATATTAAGAGAGATAGAATTCAATATTTACCTTTAATTAAATATTGCAAACGTAACATTACTGAAGAGCGAATGATTTCCAGAGAGAAATCCAAGGAATCTTTTCATTTCTAATTACTATTTGATGAAAATAAGCTGAGAAGCTTTTAATCGTCCAATAAAAGGTCATTCATCATCAGTTCCACGTAATTAATGGGAATTAACTCAACACAACGCCTTTTTCCAACTAAAAGTGATGAGCTTTTAACAAATTGTGTCAAATAACGTGTCAAATGGGGTAAAATCACAAATAGAGAGAGAAAGAGGAAGTAGAGGAAAACAACCGCTCAACTCATCAAGCAATATTAAAAATGAAATAAGAACATATTTAATGTGTTTGAGCATAAAAAACTGTTTCGAAAGGTAGCAGACAGGAAACGGTCAATTGAATGAAGAGCTTGATTGTTCTTTACCCAAAGAATCAAAAAAGGGAATTATTAGTAGAGAGTAGAGAGAGGGAAAGAGAAAAAGAGAGAGAGAGAGATGTGTAAGATAAAGAGAAAGTTCATCAGGTCATTGCTGGAGCTATTATCTTCTGCAACACCTAATCGCTCACTAAACGAAGAACAAAGGCTGAAACATGCAAAAACATAAAAGGAAGAAAATTATTTAAAAAACGTATTCTATTCGTAGGAAATTTGAGATAAACGATTGACCACGAAGTAACTTTATTCGGCCGACAACTGTTTGGAAATATATAATATATCCATATATGGATAAGTGTATATATATATTTGCATACAAATATATAAATAATAGTTAAAAAAAGAAAATTCTCTATGGGCATTCAAGAAATTCCAGATACAAATGATGATGATTCACTTGTTATTAGCTGCAATTCCTCTTAACAATTTGTAGTTATAGAAGCTAATCAAACTGAATATTTTTTACTTTTCTGCTTACGAACGAAGTATGAATCTCTCTATTCTCTCCCTCTTTACTCCCCTTCACAACCACTCTCTTTCTCTCTCACTCTCAGTCTCTTTTTGTGCTCTTCATAACATCTTAAGAACAATGAAATGTTAACGAAGAGAAGATGAATGTTGTGCACTATTGGATATTATGCGAACTAGATGCTTAACATTTCAAATGAATTTTCTCAGTTTTAAGTATTTCTGTTTATATAAGCAATTATCTTTTCATTTCTCGTTCTGCCCACTTCTCTCTCTCTTCCCTCTATCTCTCTTCTCTCTTTTTTTCTTTCATCCTCATAATATTACTCATTTCAGGAAAATGAAACGTTACTATGTCCACATTTGGAGTGAGCAGAATGATGGATGATGACCAACGCTTCATATGAGCATTAGCTATGAGAAGGATGATTAGACCGCCGAAACCGGTTAATTATTATTTCGGTATTATTATAAATTATGTTATACGTCTTATAAATGTCAGCTCATATGAAGAATAAACAGCATGTTGACTTCTTATGATTGAAAAATATTTTCCAGGTGCTCATAGGCTGTAGGTAATTACGATAAAGTCATTATGAGTATTCAGATTGGAGCCAGTTTATAGTTTTATTACAAGAGGTTATGATCATTACTATAGCTGAACCACCTAATCCATGAGTTGAACACTCTGGAATATTAGATGAAATTGTTATTATTTTGCTCTGTTTACAGAATTCTCTGCAAGTTCATGTGTGTTGTGAGGACAAAAGGTGAATTTGTGAGGTATGGAGATAGCTGGTGTAAGCAATATCATCATCAGATGAGTTCATTGAAGCGAATGAAAAGACACAAAAGGGGGGGAATACCTAATGACTGATATCTATATATGGATAATTAGTTGTAAACAACTTGTTATAATAGGTAAAAACAATAAGAGTACAACTGCATCACTAAAAATCTTATGAAAATAATCGGAGCTGAGGTCAAGCCATCGAAATTATACCTTTACTACTGAACCTGACGAACAGATGACCACTCGTCAGATAGAACTGTCTCGTTTGACTTCTCAAAGCCACCAAAGGGTACATTTGTTTTTCATGCAGAGTATTTGAAAGATAGACTATTCCTCTTCTTTAGAAATGGAGAAGACTGGTTTGGATGAACGTATCCAACGGCTTCATCCAGTCAAGTGGTTATCTACTTGGCATACGAAGTGTAAACGAGAAGATAATCTTGTCAATAGAGCTTTCAACAACCGAGCTTAACGTTCTACCAAGTCGCTAAGCAAAAACTAATAAGCATGAACAGTAAAAATAGTAGAATATGGATAAAAGTGAAGCAACTTAAAATGTGCCGGACTTTCTACACGGAGCAACATGTACACAGCGCTCGTACGCAGCACTTGTACACCGTCCGTGTACATGTGATGGATGAACGTAAGAAAAAAAATATATAGAAGTCTAGCTACCACAGAAGCTGCATAGAATTCTCTTGATGCTGAAATCAGC